>VZRX01005632.1:0-78968 GCA_013398075.1 Notiomystis cincta | reverse complement strand
GGACGGCGGCGGCGGCGGGCGGGCGGGCGTGGATGGATCCCCGCGTGGCCTGGATCCAGCCCGAGCAGAAAGGACCCGCGAATGCGCTGTGGATGCAGATCTGGGAGACCTCGCAGGGCGTGGGGGGCCGGGGCGGCGCCAGCTTCCCGCACTACCTCTGCCTCAACTCCCCGGCGCTGGACTCTGCCGCCTCTCCGCCCCGCGGGCACGGCTGCGTGCGGCTCGGCGCGCCCGGCGTTTGCTGCTCCTCTTCCTCGCCGCCTTCGCCTTCGCCTTCCCCGCCGGCCCTGCTGACCGGACTGGTGCCCGCTGTCTCCGCCGGCCCCGCGGCGGTGAACGGCGGCGGCGAGGGAGGGCGGCGGCTGCAGAAGTCTCCTTCCGTGTCTTCCTCGTCCTCCTGCTCGTCGGTGGAGTCCGGCACCGAGAGCCCCGGCTTCTCCTCCTCGGGATCGTGCAGCGGTGGCGGAGGCGGCGGCTCCTCCTCTTCCTCCGGCGGCCCCCGGGCGGTGGCGGTGGCTCCTCCCGGGCTGCTGGGCAGCGGGGCCGGACCCGGGGAGTTTTTTAACTTCCACGAGAACAAAGTGAACGCTGTGAATGGGCACCACCAGCCGCCGCACCCGGCGCGCAGCCCGCACCCGCCCCCGGCGTCTCCCCAGCAGCATCAGTACCACCCGGGCCGCAGGAAACGGGAGAATAAAGCCAGCACCTATGGGATGAATTACCTGCTCTCCGGCAGCCGCGGCGTCGCCGTCAACAATTCCCCCCACCAGCAGCGGCAGCCGCCTCAGCCAGCGCTGCAGAGCCCCGGCACCCCCTGGAAGACCAGGAAATACAGCCCGGGCGTGCAGGGGTGAGCAGCCGGGGCCCCGGGGGCTGCTGCAGCCCCGGGGGGAAGGGGGGTCTCGGCCGCCTCTCCTGCGGCCCCTCCGCGCAGGGGGGCGATGGGTTGGGATCACATGAACTCCTCTAGAGCCGGCCGAGGCAGGGAGGCCGATGGTAGGGGCTGGTGGGGCACAAACCAGTGCCCTTTTGTAAATCACCTTCGTCTGTGTCGGCTGGGTGGCTCCTGGGCGAAGCAGCGGTTCACGGAGTGCCAGGAAACCCGTAGATACAGAGGGTTAGGCCTTACCTTGTAGTATGTTGAGAGGTGAAATTGTCAGGTCATTATCAGAGGTCACCTACAGTAATTAAAGCAAGGATGTGTGCAGGATGCTTGTCAGAGCTACCATGTGTCAATTCAGATTGTCAGGGGGAAGTGGAAGGCTTCCGTTCAGAGGAACTCAAAACCCTTTTGTTAATTTTTAAATCCCTCTGCTTAGGCTGCAGCAAGCTGGTTAGCTTGGGGAGTGTTAGGAGCATCACTTGAAAGGGAGGTGCCAAGTTCTGTCTGAGGTAGGCATGAAAGTCAGTGTGGTCTTAGAACATTTCTCTCAGGTGTGTTTCAGCTCTAGGATAGGTTGAGCCAGCCAGTACCTGCACAGAATTCTTGTCTTTTTGAAGAGAACACTTTTATGAAGCTCACCCTGTCTTGTAAGCCGTACCTTTCTCATATAACTGGGTAGTTAGTAAGGCCGAGTATTCAGTGTGATCTGATTGGCATGGAGAAGGGACTGAAATTGAACAAAGCGTGTCTGGGAGGCTCTATGAGATTGCCGTATTTCATCTGTCAAATTTCATTCAATCAAGGGGAAATGTTACTTTCTAAAGTTATTTTATTTTTGGAAAAAGTGCTAGCTGCATTGACTGACTGTAGCAGATTTCTGATGTCACTTCAAAAATAGTGTCTTGGAACATCCTAACATCAAGACCCTTGGATGCCTGTGGAATAAAGGCACTGCATATTTGTAGAGGGGAAATAGCTAAAGATAACAGAGTATGAGCTGGGGATTTTTAAGTGAGAGATTTAACTGAAGGACAGTGTCTTCCTTTTCTGTTTTGTGTAGTGCTGTCAGGTGCTGACTATGTTAAAAGTTATAAAGAAGTACTAAGAGATATTTTTAAAGTTCTATTTTTGCAAACCATAACCTCAAGAGGAGGAAGGACAAGACTCGTGACTACTGCTTTTTAATTCCAGACTGATGCTGGAAATTCAAATTTCTTACAGAAAGTTAGAATTTGAATCTTTAAGAAGTATCTTGTGCTAGGAGCTTTGAGTCTTATACTAAGAAGTTTGTGTGTCTGAAGTTCCAATAGTATCTTCAAAATAGTGTGAAGGTTTTATTTTCATAGAGATGTGGTAGAGAAGTGAGTTAACTTTTTAATTTAAGTCAAGTCAGTGTAAGTGAGACAGATCTCCAGGCAGGCAGAGAAAGGAGCAGCCTGAGTTCACCCAGCAGGTCTATGGCAAATGGCAAATCTGTGAATCAAATCCAGGCATTGCAAGTTCTGTCCTACAGCTGTTAGGCAGCACCACCTATGCTATTCACATATCTTTATTTTTCATCTTCTATCCTTCTGTTTTCTTTTAGCTTTCCTATAATAGTGGCTATGCCACTCTTCAGGTATGAGTTTATAGAGAATCCATATGCAAGAAAATTGTTTAGCTGAAATTCATTTGCACTATTCAGTTCTGTAATGTAGGTAGTTCCTTTGCTGATGCATTAATGATAAGTTTTTTGCTAAATATCTTTGAAAGTGGAAGCTGTGTTTCCTGATCTTCTGTCAAGGATCTCTGTTACAAAAGCAGGACCTGATTCTGGGGGTGGGATGCCAGTAGCTACAGCATGTATCATCCTGTGGTTCCAGAGCATTCCTTAAAGTAGCAGGGAACTAACTAGTGCTGAAGGAGAGCATGAGTCTTGAAACCCTAGACCTAAATATGACAAGGGGTTTCTGCCTTAAAGTTTGAGTTCTGTTACCCAAGCTGAATCTTGGACAAGTGTGTATTCTTAAACAAATTTCTGTTTAGTGTTAGTAGTTTTTAATGAAGTGCTTGCATGATAGAAATAAGAATACTGTCACTGATGGAGTGGATGGTATCTATCTTCTGCAGTAATTCCTGTTTACTGGTGAGCTTAACTTTTTCCAGAAGCCTGGCTGGTGTGTTATTTGGCAACTCAAATAAAAATGCACTGAAAAGGCTGGGACGGGGACAGATCCCTACAGGAGTTGCTTGTGGATCCCTTATGTTCCTTTAGTTGCCTGCTGTTCCCTGGAACTGTCAGACCAGTCCTGAAGTATCACTTTGATAACTCATCATCTGTTGACAGAGCATCTTCACTGTTGCCATACTGGTATATGCAACTGTTAAAAAATGTGATCCTGAAAATCTTCAGCTGCAGTCTGGTTTGGCCATTGATTACAGGGAGAAGGACTTGCTCATAGGTGCTCTTATGCTTACCCTGTCCATGAATGATAGAGCTTCCTCTGCTGTGAACATGGTTCATAAAAGAACGTTTTTCTACAACGTGCCGAAAATTCCAAGTGATACGCAGTGGCTCACAGTGTTACTGTATTGTCTTTTGGCAACAGAGTAAGAAGGGTAATCTCTGGTAGCCCTCTCCCAGGCTGCAGTCCTACTTCTGATGAATTGCCTGCGTGCTTTGAAGCAGCTCTGTGCTCTCTCTGCTTTCTCATTCAGAGCTGAGGATGGTCTGTAGCACTGCAAGTCATCATTTTATTCACACTGCTCACAGTCAGTGGCTTTGTGATGGTAGGTGTGGTGATGTTTAGGGATACTGAATAAAAGCTGTGTTTTTCTGTTTTATATTCATCATTCCTTTTTTTCCAGTTGACTCATGGTTTCAGCACTTTGATAGCAGCACGGCAATCTTTGTAAAGGAAATTTTTCTCATAAAACACAAGTGTGTATAGCTGTGCTTGATTAGATTCCATCCTAAAGCTGTGCTTTTGGACACCCTAGATTGTCCCATGTTATGCTTTCACAGAATTTTGGGAGGTAAGGAGTGAGAAGGTTGAAGCTGTATTTATTTCAGTGCTCCAGCGGAGTGATTAATATAGCAACAGTGTAAATTCCTGTATGCCTGGGTTTAGTTTAGGACTACAGATGAGAAAAGGATTGGTTTCAGATGCAAGGCAGAGAGGTGTTCTTTAATATTATGAGGTTAGTTCAAAGTGTTGTGACTGATTTTCAGAACTACATGTTATTTCTTGGTACCGTAAAGTCTCCTCTTGTGTGGTTTAAAACTCTATCTAGCCTCTTAGGGTGTGCATTCTGTTTTCAGCAAATACCTTCTGTTTCTGTAGAGTCAATATCTTAAATATATCTGAGTAATTTACGCATCCAGAGAGTTTAAAAGTGCTCAAATATTATTTCAAAATATGGCATCAAGCTATTCCAAACTTTTTTCTAAGGACTCTACTGCTTTTGTTTGGATGCACAAGCTAATAGAGGGCTGTCTTTGAAGATGTAGCTGATAGCTTGTGAATAGTATAAAATCACAGCAGATTTAATTATTTGGCTTCTTAATATGAATTTACAAAGTAAAGAATTAAAGCATTTTTAACAATATGAGTCTATTCTGCTTAATACTTTCAACTAAGTGTTCAGTCTAACTGTAGATGTTGAATGAGATCAGTGCAGAAATACCTGGCATATCTGCTTGGCACATTACAGTGCTGTGCAGAAACAACAGAACTGGCCTGTTGAGGATTAGTTTGGATACCAGAACTGTTGTGATACATTGGAATGGTGCTCTGCCTGGGCTAATTAGCGTTGCATAGTGTCTGGTGGCTTCCTGCATCTATTTTTTCCCCTGTATAGCTGTTGTCTTTAACTCTCTCTTGATAGTGACACACAAGTTCTGTCGTAGAGTACAACAGCACCAAGACCTCCACATTTCCTTAGGCTGAAAGGGGATTCAGGGCAGCATTCCCTGATGACCAGAGCACATACTTGGGGAGAGTTCTCATAGGCAAGGTAAACTTACGAGAGTCCTTCCCAGAAGACTTGCTTCAATGTTTACCAGTTTGCAGCTGGATGATACTGTGTACAAAAAGTCATGTCCAGAGATGTCCAGGTGGTGCTCCTGTATGCTAAGCCTATACTAGGTTGTCTTTATTTCTTTACCTGTATACAGTGTTTCTAATTCCAGTCTTACAGGGTTTTTAAAATTTTTTTATCTATTTCAGAACTTTAAGATAATTTTAATTACAGTTCAGTGCAATGCACTAATAAAAATCCATTGCATTCAGGACTGTGCATTGCTCCAGCTGCATGTTTGTCAACCCTTGCTTTTTATTATCCTGATGTCAGATACAAGTTAACGTGTGGGGATGCCACATTGGCAGCCCCTTCTGCAAAGTTTGTTTTCTTCTACTTTGAGCTGAAAGAATGTAGACATTGGAAATGCTCTGAAGCCTTTACTGTCTGCAGTGAGATGTCCAGCTCTTGTGAGGGCTTTAGGGGCCTCCTGAGGGTGGTTACTATTAACTCCTCCCTGTCTTGCTCCAGCACCTTCTGGTAAAGAGCCAGCACAGTAGGCTAAGCTTCACCCACACTGCTGTCCAGTCCTTGGTGTCTGCTATCTGTGGTGCTAGGTGGACACCTGTAGAGGAAATACTAATATAGGAGGCAGGTAGTGCTGGCATGGTACACTCAATTCTTGTTTTGCTTGGCTATAGAGTCAGGGTAGAGCTAAGCAGTATATTCTGGAGTGTGTGCAAGGAGAGGCATGGAACTAGTTGCCTGTTAGTCATAGTAAATTTCTGGAGAGAGTATCAGGATGTAGTTAAATGGATTGTTTTCGTGCCTTAAGGCTGGTATGAAGGAAGGTTCCAGGGTAGCTGCTGGATGAATTGCCAAAAGAACAGAATATCTCTTTTTTCCTGAGGTCAGATAAGTTGCCTTGGTAAAGCACAAAGTTTCCATGCAAAGTGGATACCTAGTGTAGAGTTAGAGACTGATGCTTTGGGGAGTGGAATGAAAGGAATGTTCTGGCAGCAGTAGGCTCCAGAGTCACTAGAGGTACTGGAGGTCAGAAAGGCTGAGCTACAGTGGTAAAACATGAGAAGGCCTTGAATAACAGGTGCTCACATCTGTGTGTAAAGGAGAATGGGACATGTTAGGAGCAGTTTAATCCTGGCATCAGCTTCATGGTGGTTTTGCCAGTTGTTAGGCTTTGCCAGTAGAGACAGTTGGCACTAGGAACATCAACAGCTGTACTGGGTGAGACCCTTAGAGGCCAATGCCAAATATTGGGAAAAGAATATATCAACATGGGCTTGTGGTGATATTTCCTGGAAGCATCTCCCAGCTTTAAATTATCTGTGGTTCTTGGACTACGTGGACTATAGACAGTGCACTGTTATGCTTATTGCAGATTTTGTGTATGAATTTGTCTTGTCTTGATCTTTTTTGTTCTGGAATCAGCAATGACCTGTGAGAAGATGTTCTTCAGTAAAGCTATGCATTATGTAAAGATTTTTTTTTTTTTTTTTAAATCCTGAGGCTGTCAGTAGGGTTGTAGTGGCTGCCAGTTGCAGGTCTGTGCATTACAGAGGCAGACCATGAGTGCTTTTTGCAGGGAACTTGAAAAAGGAGGCAGGGGGAGGTTGAATCACCTGACAGTTGTTTTTCTAGTCTGTTTAATCATTTCTTGTATTGAAACTGTTTCCTGCTGCTAGATGTTTATCTCCTCTGTATGCTTTGCAGTCCTGTTTTATCCTTGGGACTCACATGAACCAGACCTGTGTGTGATAGTGTCACAGTATTCCTGCACCTTGGGCTATCTTGTTCTATCTTGTATTTTGTCTCCTGATTGCTAACATGGGACTTGCTTGATGTTTTTGTGCTTTGAGACATCACCTGTGATCTTCCTTTAATATGGAAACTAAGAGTTCCAGCTGCTTGTTTCCTGTTTAAAACAATTCTTTATCTACATGAATGGTCTTTCCCCTCATCCCATGTCAGCTTAGCTTCTTCATAAGCTGCATAAGGACATGTGGGGCCATTGTCAAATGCCATTTGGAAATCCAAGAAAATAACAGATTTTCCTTGTGGTTCTCTGATTCTTCTAAGTAGCTGTGATTTTTTTTTTTTTAAGACACTACTTGCATTTATGATAGTTATGTTAGCATCTTGATATAGTCATAGCTATTCATTTGTTGCATTGATTCTACTTTAGGCTGCTTTGACTATTTTGAATGCCAAAGTTAATCCTTATAAATTAAAAAAAGATAACCACTTACTCTTCTGGTACAAATGCAGTATCAAGTGAATGTGACTTCTGGTGTATACTGAATTACCAGGAATAGGGTTTGCTGTGAAGTATTTTCCCTTTAAAAGTTTGGGAGAAATTCTGCCTTTGTAGTTGTGGATCAGGGAAGTCTCTGAGGAATTAAAAAAAAATACTAGCTTTTCTGTATATCATGCATTGGGATCACTTAACTTTCTCTCTACTGATTACTTAATTCACTTAACAGAAGCAGGTTTTTGGGCTCTTGAACCAGTTTAGCCTTTCTCAGTCATAGCTTTGCATCTCGTTAAGTTGTTCCTCATAATCGTTTCTGATATCCTTAATCTTCCAATCCTCTTTTCCTGCTTTGTACATGACTTCAGGGTTTCTGAAGACATCTTCTGATGGAATCCTATGACAAGGTAGTAAAAGCTCTTTTTTCCCCCTAAAACCTAATTAATGCACACTAAACAACCAGTATGATATCTTTAGAAGTCTCTGAAACACATTGTTCTTTTGGTTATGATTTTAAAGGAGGTTTCTCATTTATATGGCAACTTGCAGCAGTACTTACATCCAGAAAAGACTTTTCTGGGTTTTTTTTGCCTTGCAGAGATGCTGGTTTCAAATGTGAGTGGTTTGCTGCCAGTAGTGCTTTAATGGGTGCACTTTGAGTTAGTCTGCTGCTCAGAATTATGTCAAGAGTTGCTTCTCTTCAGTGTTTCAGTGGCTAACCTGGTGTAATGAATACCTGATCTACATGGGCATAATTAGTCTCTCATCACTAATAGGTTTCTGCTGTTGCAATCTGACTTGTCTGGGATGTTAATCGCTTGCTATCTTTGGGCATTTGGAAAAGAGTGGTATTAAGACAGGAATTCCAGGGTTTAGTGGTTCTATTTATTGGCATAGCAAGCTTGCTGATTCAATCCCAAGGTTTAACATATGGCATTCTCCTTCACGAGTGCAACAAAATAATTGTGATGTTTTCTTGGTGGTGCAGGGAAGTCCATCAGTCCAAGTCAGGAGTAATGTCCTTCAGAAGCTTATGTAGCAGATCTGCATTGCCATGTATTAAATTGGAGATGTACATCCCATTTTTAACGAGGCAGCTTTTTCAAAGTCCATCCAGCCATTAATAAGGTAATTGGTTGAGTTTTATTAGATTGACATAGTTTGCAAAAGTAGATGAGTTTCTGATTTTCTTCAAAATGCAGATGAATTCTGTTACTTAGATCTGTAAATTTGCAGTGTAAATAATTTCAACAAACTTAGTTTCTTGAGTGCATCAACTGCCAAGGTGTTCCTAAGAGGTAAAATGTAATTGGCAAGAAACTTGGTCTAAAGTTAGGATGGGCTCTGACTTACATGACTGTGGGGCAAAGAGAAAGCTTAGAGAGGAAATAAGAACAATACAATCTCTTGTGGAAAAGGTACAATATATTTTATAAACTACTCTTTGTTCTGTGGGTGAGAACAAAGTACTTTTTCTTCCATTCTCTCCTTTGCAGCTAACTTGCAAAGTAAGCTCAGTTCTTGTTTGAGTTTGGTATTTAGGGTACCTGTCTGTAAAACATTTCACAGCTCTGATTCATAAGTTCTATATAGTGGAGATTTTTTTTTTTTATTTTATTCTGCCAGCCTTTGTAATTTGCTGCCTTCCATACAATTATAGTGATGAAGATAATTGCTGTCTGAATAGTGTAGTAGTATGAGACTGATTTGGTGCAGCAGTACAGTCTGTGAATGTAGCACTGTGTTTTCACAGATTGTCTCATCTGTAAGCTTAGAACATTGAATAGGGCATAGAGTAGAACTGCCTGAGCCTTACTGGTGTTGAGGAGGACTAGTATGCAAAGGTAAAGGCATCCAGTGGGTGTTCTGAGTGGGAACAGGAAGAACTGTAGTTCATCTCTTCTTGGTCATAGTTGTATTTTAGCCCCTTTTGCAGATGTCTTAATCTTAGATCATACTGCCTGTCTCAGAATATGGTATTTTCACACTCTGTCTCTCTCTCTCTCTCTCTTTATATATATATATTTATATATTCTCTCCTTTATTTCACTGAACAGTGTTCCTTAGTTAGACTGTAAGACTGATTTCAACTATTGAATGCATTTGATTGTTGTAGTGTGAGATTTCACCTGCATTTCCATGATAATGCAATTGTGCTGTGCTCTAGTTGTAGGTGAAGGTACAGTTCAACAGATTGCCAAAATATGTGTGGTGACTGCTGTGCTTTTCATCATTTCATCTTGAGACAGGGAAGTCCTCACATGTGTTTTGGAGTTCATGCTTCATTGAAGGAATGCATTTTATGGCTTGTAACCTTAATTTCAACAGAGATTCTTTTGAGATGGTGCCTATACCTCCCCATTTCTTTTACCTCTCTTTTCTACATGCTCCAGGTGTTATACCCCCATGCTTTTACTGTGGCATCTATTCTTTCCTTTTGTAAGGATTCTTGGATGATGTGTTAGACTTCAGCTAGAAAAATGCTCATTCTAGTAAGTAAAGAATATGTTTTTAAAAAGCATTAGTTGTTCCACATAAAAGATGCAGTCCTGTTTCTATCTGTTCCTGTAGAATGAGTTAATGTGCTTAGTAGCGTAGTCATGTCGAAAAGGAACCAGATGTTTACTTGAGGGAACAAAGTCTCTGTAGCTTTTCATTTCCCTTCTAGTTTGTTGATGATGTTCAAGAATTTCATTTCACTGTATTGAAGTTAGGCCTTGAAGTAATAATTCAATCTTATGTATAATAATATTTGCAGTAAATGAGTAAAATGGATGATCTCCTTTCTTAGAAACCTGCCTTTAAGGAAAAACATTGCAAAAGTTTGAGAATATCACCTGAATGTTATTTTAACCTAGAGACTAGAAGTGTGTCTTCCTTGCCTAAAACAGTGAAAGGGGTAATTTTTTGACAAACAGAAGATGTTAATTCTGTTGCATAGTTCAGCCTGTAAGCAGCAGATGCTTGCTGTGCTTACCAGTAATAACATCAGTAAATGGTAGGTTCCTCCAGGCTGTTAAAATTAGCAACTTGAATAATGTAGCAAGTACAAGTAGCCTCTCTTTTGCATCCCTGTGTTCTAATCTTTGCCATCTTATATTAGGTAAGAGTACAGTTATAGCTTACCAACAAGTGTCTCTCCCAGTATTTCTATAAATACAGTAAAACCGTCTTGTGAAAAAATTGATGAAAAGGCCCACATTTGCTAGTAAAGTAATACCATAGGCATCTTAAAATGTTACAGGAGATAGCTAGGTGCTGGGGTGCTGTTGGGAGTCCAAATTCTTTAAGAAGCCAGAAGGAAATTGAAAAGATTGACTTGTCTATATGTTGAAGGAACTTCTATTAAAAAAAAGAAGAGTTAGGATGCTACTTGTATCTGCTGCAAATGGAAATACTTTGTTAAAGTATTAACAAATACTCTGGTAAAACACTGTCACAGTCCTGATTTAAGAAGTGCTTATGAAACTCATAGAGGCTCCCTGGACAAAATCCTTAAGTAAAAACTATCCCTGTACTGGCTGGCTGAATATTCCACTGTTACCAGTTTTTTTTTCAGACACCACGTTATTCTTACAGCTAGTAAGAAGTTACACTGGGATTAGTCCTGAACAGCATACAGGATCTTGTTTTATATACATAAGAGCTGGGTTTTTTTTGTGACAGTGTTCCAGTAAGCTTATCTTAGCAAAGATGTTTACAAAAATGCAAACTACTGTAACATTACATTTTGAAAAAGCATCTCTTGTTTTGAGAAGCTTCTTCAAGAAGGCAAAATGCTGCAGTGACTGTGTGGTCATATTCTGGCTGTGAGTATAGCATTGATTCTTATCCAGAAGGACACAGACCAAGAAGATGATCTCTAAGAAGTAGAAACTGTTAAATGAAGAAAAACTGGAAAGAGCAAAGAAAATAGAAGTCTGTTAAGACAGAGAGTTGAGAACTGGTTTGCTAAATGCGTTAAAACCTGAAAGTCTTGCACAATGAAAGCAAGAAACTTGCCAGAGTCAGTAGGGCTCAGAGAGAAACATGAAAAGGCACCTAGGGGAAGACAGATCATGTAGTAAGAATTAAGTGAGCTAATTGCTTTTTGTCAGAGAAGGACTTAAGAGACTTCTCAGCAGAACTTTCTTTGACTCCAGGCAACTGCAATTCTGCGTTTCCGTAAGAGTTTAAATCCAGGCAGCAGAATGATACCTGTTGTACACCCATGTCTTGTGGTGTATGCCAAAGAATTTCAGAGGAATTAGCCATGAGTATGCTTGAACTCTAAATGAGCTTTGATTTCTAGACCTTTGCTGTTGTCCCGTGCAGATTGAAGCGTTAAACCAGCTCCTGCCTTGCCAGTGCAAAGGAGAAAATATGAACCTGACTTCATATTAAAAAGCAGATCAAGGAAGGAAATGCAGACTAGTGATGAGTGATACTCTTCTTTGTCTGTCATGATGTGGTTAACAATTGTGGCAGTGTTAATCAGCTGAGGAGAGGCTCAGTGTGGCATCAAAGTGAGAGTACTTGTGTGTTGGCTATTTTTCTGAGCTTGGGGATGCACTGGGGCTGCATTTGAGAGGCTGTGCTGTGTGTGGTAGAGCTTGTGATGGGGGTGGAGACCCCTTTTATTCTCTTCCCTAATACAGGATGGCTGCTATAAATGCATTTTTTCCAGGAATGTCTGGATCTCCTGGAGTTGTTGGATAGGGCTGATACTGTAAAAACCCAGAACTTTTTGCATGTCCAAACATAAAGAAAGGGTCTAATGCATGTTTTGATCAAGGTAGTTGTGTCTCACAGGTCTCATTTTCTTGAAGGATTCATTGCTAATACACATCAAACATCAGTTTGATAATGGAACTGCAGAATTTTTTTCGGAAGAATGTTTCAGAGATTCTTCTCGAAGACTTTGTAAAAACAAAACATTTACAGGTTTGCTAGGTTAATTGCTTAGAAATAACCAAAGGAAAGAATAAATTATTTACTTTACAATAAGGGAAAGTTACAAATACAATTACTCAAGACTGTTGCTCGATATGTTCTTAAATACCTGGAGGGAAGAAATGAGTGAGGAAAGGATAGAAAGGATAATAGAAAGTTAGAGCTGACTGCAGACAGACACAGTGGGAGTTCATTGTTCATTAGATTATAAAATTGCTGGTAAAATTAAATTCTAGTAAATATAGAATCATGACTGAAGAAAAATAATTCAGGCTGAATGTACCCAGTGGGTGGGCTTTACGTTGATGGTTTGTTCAGAAAACACCTTGAAGCTCCTTCATAATGGTCTCTTTTAAAGAGCAGCTGTGTGCTCAGGTACCCTCAAGCAGCAGCAATATTCACAAGTGTAGGGACAATAAAATGGAAACAGGTGTGTGTCCTGGGCTGAATGGCAGAATTACTTACTGACTCTCTGTGTGTTTCTGCCCACCTGCCAGAAAATGTGGTGCATATTGAAAACAAGCAAAAGAAGGTTAGCAGGGATCAAACCTTGGACTTGCTCTTGTGGAAGGAGAAAAACTGCTGGTGGATGGAGACAAAAGGATTGAGAGAAGTCTTGGGTTTGGAGATGAACTGCCAGTAACAACGTTTTTTTTTTGCCTCAAGAAAAAAACATCAGATAAAATCATTACCAGGCAGCAGTTTAAAGTAAAACACTCTTTATTCTGATGCATACTGAAATTCTCATGGAATGCCATGAATAAGAAAGTAGAAATGGACTAAAAGACCTGGAAAATCCATGGAATTAAGTTCTTTGAGCTATAGGTATCATGGTTGGGATTCACCCTGAAAGTATGCCAGATGAAATTATGGCAGGATTGGAAGTATGGCTGCCCCTTTGCTTTTCCTGCCTTTTCTTGCTTTCACCCTGTATTTGCCTACTGCAGATTATTATAGGCAGGAGAGTAGGAAGTCTTTAGTTTGTCCACAATGCTGTTAGGTGTATTCAAGTATTTTATTCATTGGTCTGTTTGTCTTGGAAAAGTAGGAAAAAAGAATACTTTTTATAAACAAAACAAAGTAAGAGCATGTTAATTTGTGTTTTCTGTTTTGCTCTAAAATTTTGGAATCGAGTAGATTTATCAGCAAATTGAAATGTTAGATAAATCTGCTGTGTAATTAGATGTTCAGCTGTGAGTCCAGGCTCAGTTTAAGATGAAAAGGCAAATAGTAATTCAAAATTTGTATGCTTTTTGGAAGTATCTTTGTGCCTTGCTGCTAAAATCTCTTTGTGTATGAAAAGGAATACTGGCACTTTAAAATTACACATGTGGTCTCTTGGAAGTTACCTGCCAGCAGGAGAATTACCTAGTAAAATGAATTGCAAAAGTCTCAGATGAAGAGTTCAGTTCTACTAGAGATGTATTAAATTTTCCTTTTGAAAGGCTAAGTATATAAACTATGAATTGATTTTTTGGGTTTAGGACAACATTTGGATTTCACTAAGATGTTGACTAGATGAATTTTGCGAGTTAGACAGAAATCTTAGTAATATGTCAACATCAAAAAGATGTGTTGGAAAAATGTCACGGCAGTAGCTATTTGCATTTTTTGTTTAGCATGGCTTGATGCTTTTCCATTGAAGGCGAACATGACATTCACCTGAAAACTCAAATTTGGCAGCAAGAGTTCTGTGGTATTGGTAGATGTGAAACAAAAGGGCTTAATAGGTGTATAAGGTTCCAGTGTCAGGACTCTTCATGTAACATTGGTATAAAAATACTTTACACTTGAGAATATATTTAACATTTCTCACTTGGAGTTCAGTTGGAAGGTCACTTTCTATATGAATGAATGGCTAATGAAGGGCTTAAGTGTCAAAGGCATCTCCATTTGTCAAAGTGGGTGTTTTTACATCAAGAAATACTCAAATGTCCTTTTTATTGTCCTCTGCAAAAACTCATTAATGCCAGTGGCCTGTTTGCAGTCTTTGTAAACTGCCACGTACACAGAAGTAAGAACTGCTGGAAGAATAAACCTGTTTGAAGACTTCAGCTGGTCTTGTGCTGCTTCACATTTGCATCATTGTGTACTTTTTAAGACTCAGCTTTGTTTTTTAAAGAAAATAATCCTTAAGAATCAGCAATTGATTTTGGCCTTCACTGCTGAGCCAGTAAGACATTTAGTAAATGACTACTAGAGTTAATGTTCTGGTCTCTTTGGTTAAAGGATGATATTAAATAAAGCCTATGGCCTGGTTTTTGTAAAATTTATTGTAAAAATTAAATTGTCACTCTAACTGATCCTACTTTCTCCATCAGACTACATGAAGAAATCATTGACTTCTATGACTTCATGTCCCCTCGTCCTGAGGAAGCAGCTATGAGAAGAGAAGTGGTAAAGAGGATAGAAACCGTCATCAAAGATCTTTGGCCTACCGCTGATGTGAGTGTAGCTTCAGTTGTGATTTGCTTCTCTAGTGAATTGTAGAGCTTGGTTCACTTCACCTTCCTATTATCTTTCTTTATTTTAAAAATGAACAGGTAACTCTTCACGTTTAAGGCAATTGATTTACTGTCATAGCTCTTGCAGCATTCAGAAATTTATTTTAAAAAGTGGGGAAATTTCAAACCTAGGTTTCAGGTTAATGAATGCTACTGAATATTTTTTTCATTTTGAGAACTGGGAATGTGAATAATTGTCAGCTTTTAGTAGTGCATTTCTTAAAGTACAAGCTTATTAAACGGATTGTATAATTTAATTATGAATATTAAAGTGAAACTGAATACTTATGTGTCCATTTCTGCAAGGAGTCCTGACTCTGTGGATATTTGTAAATCAAAGTATTTTACAAAGGAGCAATTAAATAGAGACTTTTTTTTGTACTCTTCATGAATTTGATGTTCAAGGAATTACTTGAGCACTCCTAGTGGGAAAATTGCACTTCCTGAGATGCGTTGCAATTTAAGGCGGTGTGATTTCAAACACTTTGTTACCCAGTGAATAAGTCTGCTCATCCAAAAAGAATCTATTCTAAATTGTATTTCTAGCATCACCTTTGTGATTACCAGATTGTAGCATTGTCATTAACAACCAGAAAAATGTTTCAGACCACAGTGATTTCATAGCCTTCCATGGCATACAGTGAGGGCTCAGGCCACAGCACTGAGCTAAATAAAAATACTGTAAAGCTCATCTGCTTCATCTTCACCCATGTTTTTCCTTCATGGTGAGATTTTTCTACCTTGTGGAAATCAATATAAACACTGAAAAGGCCCTGTGTTGCCCAGGAAAAAACGAAGTGAGCTTGTAAGTTTGACTTTGCTGTATCGGAGAGGGTAGAATATCTCAATTCTTCAGATGAGAAGCTCATCTGAAAATATTTGATGTGGTGATGTGGCCTGTGGATGTATCTTCATCGTGCCTGCTTTTTCATGAACACCTGCTGCTACTTCATTGTTGTTCTTGACAGTAAAATCTGGAGTTTTTATATTTGTCTGAATTATATGTTTAGATGTACTTGTTGGTTTTTTAAACCTAAAATTTTGAAAAAAATTTTCCCTTAAACTCTTCCAATTTCAGTAAAACTGTCCTGTAAGGAAAAGAAGGAGCAGGAGGGAAGGAAATTGATAAAAGCTTGTATGTCTGTTAAACTGGAAATAAATTATGAAAAGAATTTGCTTAAATTTATTCTCTGCTAGCTGGATTGGTAGTTATTTAATGTTTAAAAAGCCCAATTTCCTCTAAAGTTGCATCTGTAAGAAAAAATGAGTGTGTACAGTGAGTATATAGTAACTTTTTTACTTGGCTATTTCCTTAACAAGTCGAGAAAAGTATTAAGTTTTGTGAGAGTAAAAGGAAGTGAACACTCATAATTGCAAGATATTTTCCTGCTGTGTTCTTTTCAGGTCCAGATATTTGGCAGCTTTAGTACAGGGCTTTATCTTCCAACTAGGTAAGTAATAGTTTATTCTTATATAAAAAAGTCTATCTTCTTTTAGACAAATGGTAAATTTCAAAGAGGAGTTCAGAATGGAATGTGGAAACTTGCCAAACTTTCTGTAAAACTTTTATCTAATATTTCATGTGACAAAGGGAAGAGCTTTTGAACTTCAAGATTTGCAATAAGTTTTTGATGTATTATCTTAACTGCTCTGCTCTGCTTATTGACCCTTTGGTGAATTACCTTTTCTTCCTTGTGCCTGAGGTTAGTCTGGCTTTTTTTTTTAAAACATACAGTGAAACTGAATGTTTAGTATTTCCCTTGTAAAGATTGTGTTTTGTTAAATAAGATGAATCACTGAGAATGTGTCACTTACCACAGAGTTACTGTGTAAAGTCAAAAGAACCATCACAGTGCTCTATTTCCATCTTTTTGGAGAGCAAAATATCTTACTTAATTTGGCTTTTTATATCACTTAGTGGTTCAATTGCATGTAGAAATCTGTAGCTCTGTCTTAAAGACAATATTGTCTTTACATCAATTAAATATTCAGTCAGAAGGCACTGGAAATTTCATTTTTATGAATACCAATCACTGATAAAATTCTTTGGATTATTAAAATGCCCATCAACATGAGTGGATAGATGAGGGATGGAATTGGGTTGTGGAAGTCAGAGGGGAGAGAGAATGAAAGGTAAAAGGGGAAGGAGCTCAAAGAACTCAGAGTACTGGAAGCAAGAAACTAGAATACTGCTTTGGGTCCTAAAACACCATGGACTCCATTGCTTCGAGTACCTAGAAGAAGCTTATTGGGAAGCTTATTATTGCAAAATATTCGCCTTGTATGACTTGTAATATGAAGAATGCCAGTCTTACCATATTTTTGGTAGTGTACTGTGCTTTAGACTTAATGGATTTCATGCTGTGTTCTTTTTGTCTAGTGATATTGATCTAGTTGTTTTTGGGAAATGGGAACGACCCCCTTTACAGCTGTTGGAGCAAGCACTGAGGAAACACAATGTGGCCGAGCCATATTCCATTAAAGTACTTGACAAAGCTACGGTAAGTAACAGCTGTGGAATACCTGAGCTGAAAAACTTTCAGACCCCTTCACATGTGGGTGATAAATAGTTTCCTTAATTCTTGAAGCAAATTATGTTGTCTCTGTGCAAGATTTCAGTAGAATCTGTATGTGCTTAGCAATAACATGGAGTCTTTTACGCAGACATTGGTAATTTTGTGTACTATGTTTGCTGAAGCCCATACTTTATACTTTTATTGTCAATAAACATCTGAACGTTAGTATTTGCAAAATATCCTGTAAAATAAGTTAACTATTTGCATGATGTTTTTCCACTGACCTTTGAGGGGAATTTGTTTAGCCAGGGGCCAGTAACTGGAGTTGTCTAGGTTTCAACACAGTTTTTAGGTTGTCTTGTTTCTGATGGCATAGTGAAGTGTTCCAAACCTAACTTTGGGTTTTCCCTTCCAAAGTACACTTCTTGAGAGCTTTATGTCATTTGTGAGACTGATGTGTGTTATCTCTTGCATCTATATTATAAGCCTGAATCATATTGAACATATTAAAAACTTAATGCATGAGAATTTTGTGTTACTGAGCAAATGATGTTTTCTTCAGGGTACTAAGGTGAGTATTCTGAACTTCTGTTAGCAAGCTTCTGTTTTGTGGTCTCTAAAACAGACTTCCTCTTTTAGGTTCATAATATTCCTGTGGCTTTCATCAGACTAGCAGTATATAACAGTGGTGTTGGTAGTCTTTGGCTTACCTGAGAACTAATGAGATTTTTCAGAATCTATATTACCAGTTAATGATGGAAAATGGCACTAGGCTAGGCTTACAATTCTACTATCCCTTCTTATTTTTTTCTTCTGATGTTGGTATAAAATGATTCTATACTTCTACTCTTTTTTTATTTTCCATTTCAGATTAAAAATATGAGGAGTTCAACTTAAAATAAATGTTATCAGCTGAAGTTTAGGTTAGGATTGTAAGATGATTTTGTAGGGCACTGCATTCCAGGTGGTGTTGTGAAGCTGAACCACATATTCAGTTATTTTATATTAATTTATTCCTGCCATATTGCTACGGCTGCTTTGCTTTATCTCTTCTGGCTCTCATTTGACTCTGCATTGAGCCAGTTCATCTTGATAAACCAACAGGCATTACTTTCTGCTAGGCTGGTTTTCTGTCAGTATAGTAAGTGAATGGTGCAATGCTGGGTCAGAGGAATGCAGTTCCCACAGGTTATGAGATTAGGAGATCTCCTATTAACTGGAGTGAGTCATTAAATTAAGTAAATTAAGTTGTCATATGAAACACTGCTATTGCAGCTGTGAAGGCAGCTAGCTAATGACTATGGGAGAGTACCAGAGTGATTGTAAGTTAATGTGGTTGTACATTAATCACCTCCCTAGAAAGCATTCCCTTGTCAGTCAGGTTAGGATTGTTACCTCCTCTCAGCTGGACTTGATAGTTGCATTCATTTGGACTGCTAGTATCCATGTGTCTTGACTACACTAGGGAGTAGCTCCAGTGTTGTATTTCTGAGGATTCACAGTCTTGTCTTAATCTTTTCAGGTACCAATAATAAAACTCACTGACCAGGAGACAGAAGTGAAAGTTGACATCAGTTTTAACGTAGAAACTGGTGTAAAGGCAGCTCGATTTATCAAGGAATACATGAAGGTATCAGCCATATAGTGAATGTTATACTACTTACCTAGGATGTGCTAGATGCTTAGCTAACTGTTTTTGGTATGGCTTGAAAATTTATTGCTGAAGACTGTTCTCATTAATATTAATTAAACATGGATGTTTTAATTTATTATCTATTGGTGTCCATTCAGTATTCCCTTTGAGTGCTAGGTGTTTGAATAAACCTGTACACTGTGAAAGGACCTACAGGCATGTCTAGATCTGCAGATAGGTACTAAACTTTGCTTCTACAGCAAGTCTCTTTTCAAGTTTTACTTACCCTGAATTTAAGTGATGCTGCATTATGAACCCTGTCTTGCTAAACTGTCAAAAACCAATTCTTGAGTAGCTACACACTTGAAAGTTTGCTTTTATGCTCTGTAGTAAAAGTACTATTTAGAGTGAAAGCTTTGACTATAGTAAGTGATACTGGCATTCAAAGAAGGATATAAAACTCTTCCTGTTTAGCTGGGAAATAAATGTGATATGTAAGGTCTTTGGTCAAATAAGAGTTGAAGTCTATTCATCTGTTTCAGTTCTTCCCATGGAAACACTGTATAGCACACCACTGTAAATATTTTTGTATTAGGTGATTTGATTAGATGAGCTGAGATTGTGTACTCCTTTGTTTTGGAATGTTGACATTGTCATTGATAAAACTTACTTTGCTTTGCAGAAATATTCTTTGCTACCTTACTTGATTTTAGTATTAAAACAGTTCCTCCTTCAGAGGGATTTGAATGAAGTTTTTACTGGTGGAATTAGCTCTTACAGCCTAATTTTAATGGCAATTAGTTTCCTGCAGGTAAGTCTGTTCCTTATTTGTTTTGATGTTCTTTAAAATATTTTGTGTTTTGTACCTGTGCCCTTTTATTGTACTGTTTCTTCAGATGTCCTTGGAATGCACAGCCTTACTTTATGGCTTAGAGAATTTGACTCTTGAAAGATCCTGTGGACTACCTGTCAGACATCCAGGATCTATCCTGTGTGAACTTGAACAGCAGCAGGAGCCTTGTGAAAGGCATAGATGCTGTACATTGTGCTCTGCACCAGGACCTGTACCTGAATCACCTTAATGGTGTTTCATAAATCTGCAGGATGCAGTTTGTCTGTTGCTTCCCAGACTACTGGTACTGAATGTGCAGAATAGTTGATTTCAGTGTTTATTAAAATGATGAAATCCAACAGTTAGCTTGTTTTTTACTTACGTGTTGGTTTGGTTTTGACATGCTTAAGACTGGCAGATGCTGTACTTGACAGATAAAATAGCCAAGTTACAATGTTCCAAATAAGTTACAACGTCTCCTAACACATTTTTGTGACAGTGAACCTTGTACGAGTATGATGGAGTATGGGGTTTGCATCTCTCAGCAGCTGTGGTAAATGTGGAAAATGTACACATTCTGCTGCTGGTTGACTGAAATATTAGTATAGATTTTATATACCAAATATGATAGGGGGAGATACAGACAAACTGTGTTTCAGTTGAGGCCGTTAGATTGCCACCCACTTTCTAAAATCATTGAGGGATGGATTTTCTGTGAAATATCCGGTGCTACTTTGTTACTGACTAGGCTATAATTTAGTATGTAGTACTTCTTTTCTTGCTTTTGACTTACAAAAAAGAATTCCCTAATCCTCAAAAAGCTACATGAGGAAAGATGAAAGAGTTCTTTGGCTTCCAGATACTGCTGAAGTGCTGCCCCCTTTCGGTTTTGTGAGAGTGGTTTAAATACATGAAGAGTGAATGACTTCATTTGGACTTATGTGAAGAAATGCTCAGCTGTTTAAATGAGAGCTTTTTGTTGCCCTGTGTTATGGTCTGAAATCTACTGATTTTTAATATGCAAAAACTGGTTTGTTTTACAGCTACATCCAAGAATTGATGCCAGAAGAGCTGATGAAAACCTTGGAATGCTTCTAATAGAATTTTTTGAACTCTATGGAAGGAATTTTAACTACTTGAAAACTGGTATTAGAATAAAAAATGGAGGTGCCTATATTGCCAAAGAAGAAATCATGAAAGTCATGACTAATGGATACAGACCATCCATGCTATGTATTGAAGATCCTCTCCTGCCTGGTAAGACTGTACACTTCTTGCAATATTCTGAGGCTCTGGCTCAGCTTGTGCTCTCAGCTTGCATTAGTCTGTCAAACGAGTTAAGAAGCTGCACTGGGAAGAGGCTGCTGCTGGTGTAGATGTACAGTCAGGTAGGAGTGGACCTGAGGTCTCTCAAGATTCTTAGCCTGAGTAAATTGGATTACATGCAAACAGTGCAGTTGCATAATGCTTTGGAGATCCAGAGCCATGTTGAGTGCACAGTAAGATTCTCTGACAGTGCTGAGAGGTAGTGAAAGAAAGAATTCCAGGAAATCCTTTACGGGGGGTTCTTAGCAGAACAGTTCTCTGTTGTTTGCTGTGAGAATGATTGGAAGGTGTAGCTTTTCCTGCCACAGTCTGTGGTGTCACACTTCAGATAAATCACACCATATGGGAAAGAAATGCCCCAGTGCAGAGCCTGTCCTGCAGGGCAGTGCCACAGAGGCTGCACAGGAACAAGGGTGGATGTCAGTTAAAATCAGCTGCATTGTGGTGGTGGTGGTGTGGAGAGCGCTTTGCATAACTGGCTTCTGTGCTGCACAGGGATCCCTTGAGAATGCCAGTTAGAGTTTTAGAGTTGCACATTCTTTTGAAAGTACTTAACATAAAATTTTTATTTTTAGATTTGGTTTTGATTCAGTAAGCCTCAAAATAATTGAGATTAATTTTGGCTAAGTGCCTCAGGAAAATTTCCAGCTTAATAGTACTCAGTTTGTATTCTATTTTGACTGTCACAAGTAGCTGAAATTCCAAACCAGCTTTTTAACAAAGTCAATTTTCTGTTAGTTTGGACTTCAGCACTAGTATTTCTAGAATGTAATTGGCAGTAAAAGTCCATACTGTCACATCTTGTGTGTAGACTGCTTATATACAGCATTTTAAAGCAAATACCATGGATCAGGAGCTGAAGTCTGGCACCTTTCTAAATACTCAATATGCTGAATGTTCATAGTTACCTAGAACAGGTTGCAGGCTGTGATACTCATTTGTCTAACCATGTCTCTGATGTGTTTGTAACTCTGAGTTTGTGTCGTCATGACTCTTGTACTTGGCCAGGTGTAGGTGTGATTGTGCAGAATTGTCATTGTCCTTGAAATTTTCTTTAGAAGCTGTGTGCTTACTTGCCTGAAGACCCATTCGAATAGCAGCATGAGCTGTCCAACACAATTGTTCAGAGTCAAAAATCTTTACTTCAGTTCTGTTCCTTTCTATCTACTGGGGACTGAAGGAAAACAAATTGAGCGTGGTACACAATGTTTTAATTACTGCTAATAGCACTCTGGAGAAGAAAAAGTAACTTTCAAGTTCAGTAGAGGCTCTGAACTACTCCTCCTAGCATTAATCTTGCAGAAACAAAGAACTGTAGTTTAGAAGAAAGACTAGCTGTATGCTATCAAAGAGCTGCTAAGAATTAAACTCTAGAAGAGTTTGTATGAGCTGAGGTAATGTAATTCTTACAGGAGATAGTGTTTTGGTAATGGAAATGAAAGCTGACAATATTTTGAAGTTATCTGACCACTGTGTCTCGTGGGGATATTTTCTAGCAGCTACCACAGACCTTCAGAACTTGCCAGATGAAGCTAGGAGGAAAATTACATAGAATGTATAGGATGGCTCATGGAATCAGATCTGATGAGTACAGCTTCCTTAGATCCAGACTTAATCACATATTCCTACAGTATCTAAAATTACCTGTCGAGTGTATGTTAGTAACATCTAGAATTCTGTTAATTAGTTTACTTCTGTTATTCCTTCTGTCCCAGTACAAAAATCTTTTCCAAGGGTTCAGGTCCTTGCCCAGTTGGCAAGTCATCATCTCTGATTAGTTTGTGTTCAGATCCACTCAGTATTTGACTCTGAGGGTTGGTGGCATTATTATGAAGGAGATGGGAACAAGTTATTTTGATAAAGAGTGGGCACAGATGTCTTGATTTAAATTAGCATAAGCTGCTGCAGTTTTACCCCTGCAAACCTGTGTTTGCACTCTATGCACAAGTTTTTAATTTTGTTTTTCAATCCTCTTTTATTTTAGCCTGATCACAACTGTCTCTAAATTTCCTACTAAGCCTTGGAAGAATACTTGAAAAGATGGCTTCTTATCCAAAATTGAGATGGGAAAAATACAAGGATACAAAAACCTCTCCTTTCAATTTCCCAGAGATTATCAAAGTAGTGTGAAAGTCGCTCCTCTAGTGAGTGTATGCACTAGTTCAGCAATGGAATACTGAAGGGTATAACTGAAAAGAATAGCTTTGAAGCAGTCTTGTAGGGAACAGGAATATGTTTAGTGGGATTAGTTTCTTTAAGCTGAGGAACGGTTTTGTATTCAGCACGAAATGGTGAGTGATGTCTGGCTAACAGATGAAAAGTGTCATCCAGAAGGATGTGATACTTCATTCTACCTGCTCATTACCTTCTGTTAGTTCCTGGATTTGGAAGGAACAAGCATCACACTGTTGTGTTATTTTGGTTGCAGTGGGTTTTCTTAGATTCTGTTAGGTACTTTAGGATTTCCTCAGAGATTCTCAGAGACTGGTCATTGTGTGCCAGATAATTTCTGTGATATAAGAGCCAGGATTCCAGCAAAGATGTCAGAAGTCTACCCTTCAAGTGGGAAGTTTGTTGAGGTCTGGATCTGAGTTATCAGACTAGTGTAGCGGTGTTGCATTTTGAAGTAATTGTTTATACTTGATCTTTGTATGTGATCTAAGATTTTTCATCTTGAGTCAGTGTCCTTGGACAGAGTAGTGAGGTGAAAATCATTCCCTTACCATTATCTAAAGGAGGGAGTTTCCATAAACATCTTTTAGCTGCACCATTTCAGTTTCTCAAAGCAGTTGTCCTTTTTGTAAAATATGTAAAAAGTAAAAGCATTTATTAAGGAGAGCTGCAAAGCCAGGCAATCAGAAGTTTGTTCACAGGAGTATGTTGGAGCAAGGTAGATGATGTTGTCTTGGAAGAGGTTTGTCTGGAGTTGGTATAGCAGTATCCTGTCTTGGAAGACATAACTGTTTGCAGTTGACAAATCTTTTAATCTGTGGTTGTAAAACAAGCTTGGCACTGATCCAGCAGACTCTTAGGGGGGCTTGTTATTTTATATCTTTGTGAATCAGGTGATTATCAAGGTCCTCCAGTCATTTCTGATGCTCAGAACAGGAATAATTTTGATGTAGTTTTAGACTGGCAGTGCCTAGAGTAGCTAAATTGCTACTCTTTAACACCAAGTTTAAAACTTGGAGTCCCACCTGTGCTACTCCATTCACGAGAAAGTTTGTTCTTCATTCTAAATTGCTATGGGCACTAATGAGAGTTCTAAACTTCAAATTCAATGTGTTTTCTTTGAAAAAAGAATCTTTAACTTGCAGGGTTTATTATGCTTCATGTTGCTTGCTTCTGCATCTTGATAGGTCACAAGTACAGGAAGTAAATAGATTTGACCTTGGCAACATCTATTCAGATTATCTCTTCTAGACTTAGTGGCTGCCCAAAATTATTCACTGCAGCTTTTCAGTATCAGCTATTTGTCATTAGAACCTGCAAGTATATGTGTTTGTGTGTGTGTATAAAACATATGTGTTTATAAAAATACACAGATACATTGAAGTTAGCATTTGAAAGAACCTCTTTAATGCTGAATGTTGCAAAAAGCTGTTTACTAGCTAATAGCTTAACATGAATGGGTTTGCTTCAGTCCTAGCTCATGGTCTTACCTTTACCTTTTCAGGCCGTGTTCTTAAAACTGCTTCAGGTAAAGGAAGGCTACCTGATGGAGTGGTAATTCTGATAGCAAGTGATGGAAATTTTGGACATGCTCCTTTAGGGATGAAGGCTTTGTAAGAAAGAATAAGGATTGAATTATACATGAAATCACACACCATTGTTATCTGCTAATGTACATCTGAGGATTGAAGTATGTATGATTTTTTTAAAGAGTGACAGCATTTGGGTTGCGTGCTTTAACTGATCAGTCTAGATTGTGACAAAAGAAGGATGCTCAGTTATGTAAGACATGGTTCTCTAATGAGAGTGATCTCTCAGAAGAAAATATATTCAAGGCAGCAAATGCAAATGTGTGATCTTCTGTCTTCTTTAATATGTTGCTTTTTGGATTGGCTAGGGTCATCTTTATGCAGACTTGACAGGTGCAGTTCACAGTAGCTCCAGCTGCAGCCCGATTCAGAAGCTCTGCAGACTGTATAATTGATTAAGACCTGTTAATTCAGACATTTTTATGAACTAGTTACAGATGCAGAATGAGGCAATCCTGGAATCTAAGCATGGTATGGCATGAGCTATTCTGCCTCTGTTCTCAAATCTGCTTTAATCAAGACTCAAACATAACTTAATTGATTTAAACTGCCCAAGTTTAGTATAAGTGGTTTAGGGGAGGGTTATGATTTCTTTTACTGGCATAACAAAGGAGGTGGTGACAACTGAAGAAAGGAATAACCAGTATTTTGTGGCAGCCCTGTCTTCATTTTGGTATAACTTTATGCAGGATGCATGTCAAATGTACCTGCCTAGCATTAGGTTAGACTAAACTAATGCAGATCGTTTGAGTGTGAGTTGAGTGTGTATTCTTAATTTGTGCTATGTGAATCTGTAGAATCATTTAGGCTGGAAAAGAGCCCTAACATCGAGTCCAACCATAGATGGGCTTGAGTTTAGTGGTAGGTGTGATTATGTGTGTTTAGCCTCTTGTGTGTATTCCATTTCTGTATTGCTTCTCAATTGAATTCACTTACATATATATGTTTAGAATATCATTATGTGGCTGGACACAAGTGTCCTGCCTCTGAAAAGCCTGTACTGAATTAATCATTAGTTTTCTAGTACAATTAACATTGTGTTCTGATTTCATGACCACTAAAATATCTTGATCACTTTTAGGCCGCCTCTGGACTAAGTCCTTTGTGAAGTCCTCTGTGAAGAACATTACCATGTGTTTCCTCCTAGATTCACTGTCCTAGACCCACACTGATCTGTGCTTTTACTTCAGAACAGAGTCCAATAGTAAATAAACCATTTGGAGAGGTTTCTGTACCTTTGAGCCTAGTGGCTGCTGGATACTGCAGCAGTGCATTCAGAGCAAGATACTCAGTTATGTCAGTAAGCAGGAAGTATTTCTTGATCAGTTTTTGACTCTGTGAATTGCTGGAAAAAATCTGTTTTCCCAAAATTCTCTTCTCTTTTCAGTTAATTTTCATTGATTATGTTTTTCTGTTAGAGTGGCATTATGGTTGGAGAATTTTGAAAGGATTAAAATATTGTAAAGCCAAGGCTGTGTTTTTTTCCTCTGAATGGCAGATCTCAGTATGTTTGTCTGTAGTGGCTTGCTGGACAAAACACTCGGGAGTGAAGGGTTCCTGTAAACTCAAATTCAGACTTGTTGGATTCAGTCCTCCAAAGGATGGATTCCATCCTTCACCTATCAATTTTTCAAAGCAGATTTTTCATTGATTTCTTTAATTCTTGGGCCCTGATCCGATTTTCATATTGGATGGTTCATCCCTTTCTAGTGTCCTCACAGCATTTCACACATCACTCTGAAGGAGGAAACCTTTCACTGTAAGCAGTTTTCTATCCACTCAAGACCTAGTCCTTATTTTATGGAATTGGAAAGCAGTTTTATTTATGTTTCTTAAATTGAGTACTGACAGTGAATTTTGGTTTCTGGTGTCAAATACATCTACAGAAACTCCCCAAATGCTTTCTGCTAGTAATAGCAAGATTGTTCTAGGTACTAGGTGGGAGATCTGTTCTTGTACCTTGTCACTGATACAGAATGTGTACAATGTTCTTAACTTCTGCAGTTCCTCACGTGGCATAAGATTTGGAGAGTTCCAGTTAAAATGTCATTCATGCCTAAAGAAGGGCAGTTGAGAGTGCCACAAACTTGATCAAAAACAATGCTAAAAAACCTCTGGAATCTTCTATGATGTTTGAAAAACTGGCTTATCCTGTGGAAATAAATATCTATATGTGCTGGCTTATTAATCTGTAGTTTTGATAAGGTTAAATAGGGTTTAATGTGTCTGTTTTACCTAATAAAGATAATGTGGTTACACAAATGAAATTTTAAATTGAATTTGGCCTTCAGGAACTCTACTGGTAAGTGAGACATGATGCTTTAAGCTTGGTAGGTTCTCTCTTGAAGACAGCTCTAAGAGCTTTAAGCTGATCTCTCTGCTCTGTTTCTTTCAAGCACTATATGTGAGTGTTTTAAAAGTGGTAAATTGAATGCGTAATGTTAAGTGTCATTCCTCAGGTCAACTTCTTTTGTTGAGATAGGCACACTTAGGTATTCCTGATGTGGCTAGGATGTAGTAACTGGTTTAAACAGAGTTAAGCTGTATTGTTAAGGCTTCTGAGCTTTAAGTATAAATAATTTTTTGGTAACTGATAAAAAAGATGATCTGATGACTGTCACATTATTTCAGGAAACGACGTTGGCAGAAGTTCTTACGGTGCCATGCAAGTGAAACAAGTTTTTGATTATGCCTACATTGTTCTTAGCCATGCAGTATCACCACTTGCAAGATCATACCCAAATAGAGATTCTGAGAGGTAATCAGTTCACTTTTTCAATATCCATTTGTCTGTGTAATCAATTAGGAATGTTTGGATCTAGATTCATAAAAGGAATATTGTTATTTATTGTTTAACTGTGGTCATATTGAAATCTGCACAGAAATTTAAGATGCCCAGGGATTATGAGAGTGCCATGCCTCAATGTGCAGTATTGAAATGAAGAGAGTATGATAAAACTCAGGATGAGTCCAATGTGAGATTCTGTTAGTGTGGAAGGGAGCCAGAACATAATTGTTTTTTCCTCAAATATTCCACTTAGTGTTTCAAAGGAGGGTTTGCTGGTTTAATGTTTAGTATGATGCATGTCTATGTTGTGGCAGAAGGAAATGCATGTGATCAGATTGCTTGTTTAGACAATTAGAAAACTAGACAAGGCTAAGAATTTCCCTGGTTCTTTAACACATGCCCACATTAGCTGTTTTAAAAGACTTGATATGTATTTAAGAATTAAAAAAAGAATTAAAATACTATATAAAAAAAGATTAATAGAATCAGTTCCATTTGATCATAATTCCAGAACTGCCATTAAAAGTAGCAAACTTCTAGGCATGCCGTTTTTAATGCAGTTCTTAGTGTCTTTCATGGAAACACAACCGGAACTTTCTGAGCTCTCACCTTTGCAATTTCTGTTTTTTGAAAGGGAGAGGAGAAAGTGAAGGCATGGCAGCCACGTGGTATTTCCATTCATGTATCTGCTCTAGAACCTTTTCTTCTAACCCTCAATGAATTTGGGCTAGACCAGAGCATGTCTCTTTGCTTGAGACTTCCCTAAAATCCCAATGGCTTTGAGTTCCTCAGCTAATCACAGGAAAGGATGGCTGTAAGATGTCACATAAACCATCTCAATACAACTGCAAACTCTTGTGATGTAAACTTCTAGCATTAATATTATTGGAAGGTGAAATAGTTTCCTCTGGTTAGTTTACATCAAAGTGGATGCAGTTTTTCACTTGTGAGTTTAAAACTGGCAGTACTTTGAGTGCCTGTAAATGCTTTAGGTTTTCAGTGGTACTAAGTTCACAGAGGTTCAGAATGCACTGTGATGGAGGTACAGAAGGAGTGGTACAGTGTTGCACACTGACATTTGAGACTACTGTTTTAAGATAGTAAAGGTCACTGTTAAAAGTGTATTGACTGACAGTTCTTGGTACTGAATGAAACTTTGTTCTTACCTAAGTACAGATAGAGTAACCTAGGGATTCCTGAAGTTCTGCTTGTCTGGGGTCCTGGCCTCCATTAACTTCTCTGTTTTTCTCTGAAGGATATAGTCGTTCTCTTATGAGGTATCTGTATTTACTGCAGACATCAAAAAGTTTATTTCTGCAGCATCTAAGGGGAGCCTCAGGTGTCATCAGTTTTGTGCACTTTGCATGGACTTACACTTGTTACTGTTTCAGGAAAATATTTGGATTTTGTTCCCAACTGCAGACCTGTGCAGTAGTCCCAGCAGCAGTGTTCAGGTGTCATGTCTGACCTCTCTGTGAGTTCTGGGGTCAAATAGTTCTCCTAGCATCAGTCTTGTCAGTGCCAGAGGACTTGTAAGTGGATGATGAGCTGTTTGGTAAAAAGTTTGTTGCAGAAGTCAACAGTCCATGTTTGATCTCGGTTAAACCTGATTTGCTTGGGTAATCCAGGTATGTTTGTGGATCCCTCTTCCTACTGTAAGGCAGAGTGGTCCATGCTCTGTATAAAGACCTTTCTGGTGACCTGTTCTGACCTAAAGCCTGGCCATCTGGGAGCCCTTTGTCCTGATCCATTTTTTTCCCTTTTCTAGACTTGTTAGTAGGTAGGTTAAACTATAGCATAACTGTAACTATAAGCAGTGGCTCCATTTAAGACCAAGGACTTGCCACATCATGCTCTACTAGAGGGATGAGACTAAATGAAGAGTACTTGAAAGGATAGGAAGTTGCAGGAGGCTGAACTCCCTAGGCAGAGTTTATTCAGTTTTGTCCTAATTTGAGCTAGCTTATTCCTAAGTGGGATGGTTTGTTCTTGAACTGTCTGAGGGGTTTGAATTTGTATTTCCTCTTCCCAGAGCAGGTTTCTGTGTATAGAGTTCTGTTTTGTAGATGATACTCACTAGATTTCACATCTTTCTTGGTGATTGTTGAAGTCCTTTTTCAGAGTCAGTCCAACACAAATGACCAAATGTCTCTATTAATTTCAGGCTTTCTAGAAACCTGCTAGTTCTGATAGTCCGGGGGGGGGTGGGGGGATGGAAGAGTCAGATTTTAGTCCTTCAGCAGCATAGGCCCTTTTCTTCTTGGTGTTCTGTAGCAGCAAGTCCCACAGAATAATAAGGGATAGATTCACATCGCTCTTACTACCATCTTCATTCAAGCTTCCAAATAGAACATCTGAGGTGTAGTGGGAATTAAAAGCTATCTCCTGTCGTGGAAAAGCTTTTTTCTCAGTGGAAACAGTAATCAGCTGAATCCTGAAGGTAATTCTTATAGCTTCAGAAATTACCTTAACACTACTTTGTCCCCAGTCAATCTCATCTATCTCCTTCCAAGAACAGCTTAGGAGAGCTTGATCGACAGTTTGGTTGATTTTATTAGAGCATCCTATCATCTTGGAAAAAGGAGTTTCCTCTTAGGAAAATAAAAGAGACTGATCCATTTTGAACTTACACAGCTTGTATGCAAGATAAAGTTTGATTTTATGTCTTCAGCCAAGGTGATGGAAAACCATGATTTAGGACCACAGAGACATGAGTCTAGCTGTGAAACATAGTTATGGACAGTGAGGATATCTCCTGTGTAAGGATTGGTGTCAGTATGTGCTTTGAACAGCTTTCATATGATCTTTGCCCCAGCCTATCTCTGGGAAAGAGTGTGCCATCTCAAGTGAGCTCACTTCTTTAGTCTGTGAGGAATGATATTTCATAGAATCATTTAGGTTGGAAAAGACCCCTAAGATTATTGGGTTCAGCTGTTAACCCAGCCACTACTTAGTTCACCACTAAACCACGTCTGTCAGTGCCACATTTACATGGCTTTTAAATACACCCAGGGACAGTAACTTCATTGCTTCCCTGGACACCCTGTTCCACTGCTTGACAACCTGTTTGTTGATAAAGTTTTTCTTAGTATCCAAATCTAAACCTTCTGTGATGCAGTCTGAGGCCATTTCCTCCTTGCTATCTGGGAGAAGAGACCAATGTCCACCTGGTACAGCCTCCTTTCAGGTAGTTGCAGAGGATGATAAGGTCCATGAGCTTCCTTTTTTCCAGGCTTAACCTCGATCTGCACAGGACTCGTGCTCCAGACCCTTTGCCAGCTTCATTGCCCTTCTTTGGACTCAGTTTTGAGTCAGTGACCATTTTTCCTGTTCTGTTTCTTGATGAACCACAGGAAGCTTTAGCAGATATTTGGCAACAAGCTCTTGCTTATTGATTCATGTTTATTTAAATAGTGGATTATCTGTCACCACCCTGTCCCACCCGCCATGGCCTTTATAATTAAGGTGTAATTTCATATTATACCTTGCCCAGCCTGTGTACTGTCTTCTGTCAGCTGTGCTGTTCCTTCCCAGTCTGAATCTTACCTTGTATGAGATCTAGCAATCCTGCAGCCAGAAGGTGAGTCAGATGGACTTTCTGGTCTGACTGAAAACAAGTATCTTGACACTTCTGTCATGTCAAGAAGTTGATCCAGCTTGTGGCTGATGATGGGCAGATCACAAGCAAGAGAAGCAGCAGGAGTTCACATTTGGGGCAAGAAGGAGAGGGTGATATATTGTACCATTTCACAGTCCTAAGTTACACTGATCTGGATGTGACAAAAATCCATCCTTAGGTTAATATTTATGTTTTGCAGATTGGGATGTTAGCTCACATGCTGGTCTGTCACATAGTTCAGCTATGAATGTGTGCTCAGACTGCATCTCTAAACAGCTCTGTAGTCACGTTCGGGGAGCTGATGAGGTCATATGGGATGAGGAATGGAAGACTTGGTTTTGCTGTCATGTGTCCTTCAGTATAAATTTAACTTGGCAAATCATCTGTATTGTGCTAGACATGGTACAGGTGGATAAGGGAAAGAGACTGTCATGCAAACAGGTCAAAGTTTGAGAAAGCCTAGGCAGTTTCCTACTGCATGTCTCGAGTTGTCATTTACAGGTGACAGTCTTCAGAACAACCATAGGCAGCTAGAAAGTGACCTTTCCATCTCTGTGCTTGGAAAGCTGTTGGGTCTCTTCCTAATGTCCATCCCAAGTGATCTAACTGCTGACAGGTGTATATGTTAGCTTTAGGTTGCGACTGGTTGGCCAAAATAATTCTGGGAGCTCTGGAAACTCTTACTAGAATGCCTTCTGTCCCTTAAAAGGTGTCACTTATACCTGCTTTTCCTACACAGAGTATTTGTTAGGGTAAAGATTTTAGGTTTGGGATTTTTTTTAATCCTCACGCTCAAGGAGATCATTCTCAGGTATACCTTAGTGTGCTTTTAGATTATATTGCACTTTCAATACCTGGGGGATTATTTCAGTTACTTTGACCATTCTTTCTCAGACTTGATGTTTTTCAGGCTCTGCTACTCACTTGTTCATGAGCTTGGCTGGAGCTTCCCATATTTGATTTTGCTGAATGTGATGTCATCCCTCTGATTCTTTTAAGAGTGATCTTAAGATTGATTTGCTCAGTAGTTGTGCTGTAATGAGAGTTAGAAAGTGTCCCTGTGAACCAAGGTCTTGCAGTGTGTAAAAGAAGAAGAATCTGAATTCTTGCTATAAAATAAACTGCATCTGTAAATACCTTATTCCTTATCTTACTATATGATAATACTAAGGGAAAAAACTTGAAGGGGCATCTTTCTCAGGAGAGTGGTCTGATTTTACTGACCAGTTAACTGTATTTTTTCATGTCTTCCAAGCAAGCATCTTTGAAGAATTTTAAGTCTCAGACATCTGTAGAAATTCTGGCCTCAGTCAAAATAAAAGCCCCAAAAGCATGACATTTTCTCATAATAAAGGCAGGGTAGATTAATAGGTTTTTTGTTCCTAAGCATTTTCAGTATTGAAAACAGATTTAAGCACAATTTTCAAATGCTTATTTTAAAAAAATTGTTCTTTGAACCCATGGATATGCTTGAGTCATAGAAAATGGTGTTGAGATCAATATCTGGTTTGATCACACTTGCTTCCTCTTTCTTTGCTGCTGTATTAAATATTATGTTAGTATAACCTTAATCACCTTTCAGTTTCTGATGTCTCATAAAGAATGTTTTTAATTTTGCTGCACAAGCAGTGTAGCGTGGGTCTACCTTTGGACTCCTGACCTTATAACTTAGTGAATTTCCTTTTTTCTACCATTATACAAAAGAAGAGAGTTTAGGGGCTTTGATCTCTGTCTTCCTTGAAAAGAAATGGTGAAAGAACATATTCCCCCATTCTGTGCTTGCAGCTCTGCCACAAATGTTGGTGTAGCTGTTGCTTCACCCATTTTGCCTGTTTTTTGGTATATCAGTCACCCAGTCTGAGAAAAATACCAAAACCTGTATTGTTCATTTTGCTTCTGGTCTATGAAATCGTGACTCTTGATTTACTTCCAGGAAATTACTCCAAGAAGCATCAGGACAAACTCCTTATCTGTAATAGCTTGATTTACTTCCAGGAAAGTACTCCAAGATGCTTCAGGATTGTCCTTATGCTTCAGGACAAACTCCTTATCTGTAATAGCTTGTGCTCACTTCCTGGTTCTAAGACCACAGNGTCTGAATCTTACCTTGTATGAGATCTAGCAATCCTGCAGCCAGAAGGTGAGTCAGATGGACTTTCTGGTCTGACTGAAAACAAGTATCTTGACACTTCTGTCATGTCAAGAAGTTGATCCAGCTTGTGGCTGATGATGGGCAGATCACAAGCAAGAGAAGCAGCAGGAGTTCACATTTGGGGCAAGAAGGAGAGGGTGATATATTGTACCATTTCACAGTCCTAAGTTACACTGATCTGGATGTGACAAAAATCCATCCTTAGGTTAATATTTATGTTTTGCAGATTGGGATGTTAGCTCACATGCTGGTCTGTCACATAGTTCAGCTATGAATGTGTGCTCAGACTGCATCTCTAAACAGCTCTGTAGTCACGTTCGGGGAGCTGATGAGGTCATATGGGATGAGGAATGGAAGACTTGGTTTTGCTGTCATGTGTCCTTCAGTATAAATTTAACTTGGCAAATCATCTGTATTGTGCTAGACATGGTACAGGTGGATAAGGGAAAGAGACTGTCATGCAAACAGGTCAAAGTTTGAGAAAGCCTAGGCAGTTTCCTACTGCATGGCTCGAGTTGTCATTTACAGGTGACAGTCTTCAGAACAACCATAGGCAGCTAGAAAGTGACCTTTCCATCTCTGTGCTTGGAAAGCTGTTGGGTCTCTTCCTAATGTCCATCCCAAGTGATCTAACTGCTGACAGGTGTATATGTTAGCTTTAGGTTGCGACTGGTTGGCCAAAATAATTCTGGGAGCTCTGGAAACTCTTACTAGAATGCCTTCTGTCCCTTAAAAGGTGTCACTTATACCTGCTTTTCCTACACAGAGTATTTGTTAGGGTAAAGATTTTAGGTTTGGGATTTTTTTTAATCCTCATGCTCAAGGAGATCATTCTCAGGTATACCTTAGTGTGCTTTTAGATTATATTGCACTTTCAATACCTGGGGGATTATTTCAGTTACTTTGACCATTCTTTCTCAGACTTGATGTTTTTCAGGCTCTGCTACTCACTTGTTCATGAGCTTGGCTGGAGCTTCCCATATTTGATTTTGCTGAATGTGATGTCATCCCTCTGATTCTTTTAAGAGTGATCTTAAGATTGATTTGCTCAGTAGTTGTGCTGTAATGAGAGTTAGAAAGTGTCCCTGTGAACCAAGGTCTTGCAGTGTGTAAAAGAAGAAGAATCTGAATTCTTGCTATAAAATAAACTGCATCTGTAAATACCTTATTCCTTATCTTACTATATGATAATACTAAGGGAAAAAACTTGAAGGGGCATCTTTCTCAGGAGAGTGGTCTGATTTTACTGACCAGTTAACTGTATTTTTTCATGTCTTCCAAGCAAGCATCTTTGAAGAATTTTAAGTCTCAGACATCTGTAGAAATTCTGGCCTCAGTCAAAATAAAAGCCCCAAAACCATGACATTTTCTCATAATAAAGGCAGGGTAGATTAATAGGTTTTTTGTTCCTAAGCATTTTCAGTATTGAAAACAGATTTAAGCACAATTTTCAAATGCTTATTTTAAAAAAATTGTTCTTTGAACCCATGGATATGCTTGAGTCATAGAAAATGGTGTTGAGATCAATATCTGGTTTGATCACACTTGCTTCCTCTTTCTTTGCTGCTGTATTAAATATTATGTTAGTATAACCTTAATCACCTTTCAGTTTCTGATGTCTCATAAAGAATGTTTTTAATTTTGCTGCACAAGCAGTGTAGCGTGGATCTACCTTTGGACTCCTGACCTTATAACTTAGTGAATTTCCTTTTTTCTACCATTATACCAAAGAAGAGAGTTTAGGGGCTTTGATCTCTGTCTTCCTTGAAAAGAAATGGTGAAAGAACATATTCCCCCATTCTGTGCTTGCAGCTCTGCCACAAATGTTGGTGTAGCTGTTGCTTCACCCATTTTGCCTGTTTTTTGGTATATCAGTCACCCAGTCTGAGAAAAATACCAAAACCTGTATTGTTCATTTTGCTTCTGGTCTATGAAATCGTGACTCTTGATTTACTTCCAGGAAATTACTCCAAGAAGCATCAGGACAAACTCCTTATCTGTAATAGCTTGATTTACTTCCAGGAAAGTACTCCAAGATGCTTCAGGATTGTCCTTATGCTTCAGGACAAACTCCTTATCTGTAATAGCTTGTGCTCACTTCCTGGTTCTAAGACCACAGCTGGTGGTAGTTTTGAAATTTATGTGTTGTCCTGGAGTCAAAGGTCAAAACTCGACTTTTTCTGAAAGGATTCTCAGATAAAACTTTTAACTGCAAGGTTTCCTTCCCTGTCCTGCTGCTGCTGAGACCCAGCTGGTGNTTATGTTAGTATAACCTTAATCACCTTTCAGTTTCTGATGTCTCATAAAGAATGTTTTTAATTTTGCTGCACAAGCAGTGTAGCGTGGGTCTACCTTTGGACTCCTGACCTTATAACTTAGTGAATTTCCTTTTTTCTACCATTATACAAAAGAAGAGAGTTTAGGGGCTTTGATCTCTGTCTTCCTTGAAAAGAAATGGTGAAAGAACATATTCCCCCATATTTGAGTCCCACACTGGCATTGCTCTCTTGGGAACTGCAGCTTTAGGGTCACAGCTCAATCTCTGCAGTACTGGTCATCCCCATCTTCATTTTGTCTCCTCTTGCTCAACTTACTTTTTGAGGCTGAGAAACCAGAATTGCATTGAATATTTAAAATGCTGTTACATCATGGCAGTATGCATTAACAAAATCTGATCCTCTGGTTTATTTGTTCTTTTCTTAGTGTGCTCTGCTTAACTGTTGAGCTATGGCTCCCAAAGAAAGATCTGTTATAACCCAAATCTTTAATTTCTGAGTGGTGACAATTACACCTTTAATTCTGTGTGTAAAATTCAAGATTTTGTTTTCCAGCATGCATCATTTTATCTACGTTACATAAGTAGAATTGTGAATGACATGCATTCTGTCCTGGTGGCCCATCTGCAGCTATTGGACTTGTAATTTAGATATTATTTGGGTCAGTCTTCGCTTAAAATGCTGGAATGACTCTTTCAGTACTAACACTAACATGTCTTTAAAGTTGGAAGACTAACACGAACATGTAGTATTTGGTCTTGCATGGAATAGTAATCCCTAGGAGAGTAGGAGGTATTGCTACTTAAAGTGTTACTATGAAACCTAGTAAAGGTAGCCTACCTATATTAGGGTTTTGTATATCCTGCCTTCCCACTGTACACCTAAACCAAAAGAAAATTCCATTCAGATACAAGGTACCTTTCTGATATGAAATACAAAATAAACTTTAATGTAACCATTGAAGATTAAAAAAAATAACATTAGCTGCTCCAAAGTGGTAACTTTGCACAGCCCAGTTTTGTACAATAGTCATTTCTTGTATCTTGAGCGTGGAGTTTACAGTTAGTGTTTCAGTGACTAGTCTCTGATGGAAAGAAAGCTTGAAAAGACAGCTCATTCCTGCTCAAGAAGTATGATTCAAATAGCTGACTGTTGGGAAAGTGTGTTGGAAAATCACTACTTTGTTGATAACTGGTCACTGTTCAGCAGGACCAGGTAAGATTTTTCTCTGAGCCTCTTATTGTTATGAATTTATTAAAATTCTAACTTGTTTTGGAGCCAGTCTGTTTCTTGTTCCACTACTTCACGATCCATGGTACTTCCTTTATAATTGTGGAGGCCTTAACATTTTTTAAGTTATTTTGTAAATCTGGAAGCAAGGATTAGTGGTCTCTGTCTCCAGACAGTCAGTTGTGGTGCTGGGATGTTTGTGTCTTCTGTGCATCCCATACCTGTTCATAATCCAGATTCTGTGGAAAAATTTCCTGCGTGGAGAAATGCAAGGACCATAAATTGCTTTTATCAAGTATACTGTTATCAGCATGTGCATTCTTTATAGTTAATATGCACTCCATTTAGAAATACAGAGTAAAAATCTTACCTATGTGTCACTGCTTGCATGTTAGTATGGTAGAAGAAAAATAATATAAGTGGTGCTTCAGTGGATTAAGTGGTGTGCTAAAAAAAAAAGGTTCATAAAGATTCTTTGGTTAGGGATATCTTAAAATGACTTTTAGCATAATTTGGTAGCTTGTTAAAATGCTTGCAAATATGTAACCAACAGTCTTTGTTTAATACTTAATTGAAAAATTTTTTTAGCACATTAGGTAGAATCATCAAAGTGACCCAAGAAGTGATTGACTACAGGGCCTGGATTAAAAAGAAGTGGGGGAGCAAAATTAATTTATCACCTGAACTTGGTAGGTATAGCAGGAAACCAACTTAAATTTTTTTCTTGAATTTGATGTAATTCAAAATACTCATGCCTTGAAATTAATCATTCAGATACACAGGAAAAAAATAAAAGGAACTTGTAACTTTCTAACCCAAGATGAGTTTTCTTTGAGCCTGTTTTTCAATTAGCTTGTTAAACTGCAGCACTTCTTAGACTTCAAGGCCCATGTGTTTGTATTCTGTGCTCTTAAATGATACTTATGTTTTCTGTTAACAGATAATAGGTTGAAAATAAGAGACCCAATAGCTCTCTGCAATGGAGAACAGCAGCAGAACAGAGACTCTGAACCACCTTACAATCAACACTTGGCATTGTCACTGGCCAGTACTCAGCAGTTATCCTCTGGTTCATCTGCCTCTTCTGTGTCATCGCTCTCCGGCAGTGACATTGTAAGATTTTTCTTTTAATGGGTTAAACTACTTAGTACCAGAAGCTTTATCTGCAGAGCTTCAATTGATACAATAGCAGTTACTGTGATACTATCCCTAAACTGCTACAGGAAATCAGTAATCTCCTCTTTGGAAAAATTCCTGAAATCAAATATATTTTTGTATTAAATTAAATGGGTCTTATTTCCATCCTAAATCTTTGGTACCCTTTGTGGTAGCAGTTAGATGTAATGAAATATAGCAACTCAATTTAACAGTAGCTAATTAAATAGAGGAGTAGAAATGTCTTCATATATTCTTCCATTAAGCAAAATCTTTCATTGTCCAGTTCTGATCCTTGTTCCCCATACCTGAAAGTGAACATGAACTTTATATTCTGCTGTGAAGGTGAATAATACTTATTATTATTTTTAGCCAAGCAGTCAGTTCATGTTTTGATGGTAATAGGGCACTTGCATAAAGTCTTGTTGTGAGCTTCCTTATTTGAAAGTAATTGCTGGGCTTTATTATATATAACTTCTTGGAAGAGGAGGCTGCACTCTCCTGAGGTATGTTCCCAGACTCTTTAAGGTTCTGCCAGGTGGTTTTGCTTCAGTATAAAGTTAAATCAGTGCAGAATTGGGCAGTGCAGATTATAAAGCACAGCACTGCAAGGCATTGTAAATCTTCTTAAGCATTTTTTCATAGACAGAGGCATTGATGGAACAAGATGTAATATGCAGTCAACTATGATAATGAATAACTGGATGATGCCAAGACAGGTCCAAATACCTGTTTCTTGACTGCTTTGAAAAACTAGTCAAATATGGAATTAAAAATTTGGAATATATATTTTTATATATATACACACATACACTAAATAAAAATGTAGTAACTTTTGAGGGACAAGCACTGTCTTTATATGTTCTGGTTACTTTCTGTAATTACTTTACACTACTGCTTTTTTGGTGTTGACTTGCCTTTTTATGCCACCTTCAGTAAACAGGACAAATGTTTTAGTTGTACCATCTGGCTAATGAACCAAGAACAGTATGATACTTGCCAGTGCTACTATTAGCCATGCTCCTGGTTTAGGTATATCAGTGGGAAAGATTTTGCTGTAATAAATTTTATGAAAAAATGTAAATATTTGCTTATTACATTGGGAGTGCACAATACTGGGTGGTGAGTTGTTAGGAACTCCCCTTAGTCCTGTTTAGCCTGATGGTGAAGGTGAAACTTAATTGCCTAATGCCAGAGAAAATAAGAAGTGAAAAGGAAGCTCTCAACAAGATAGAACTGAAATCAACTTGGGCATTCACAAACTAAAAGGAAATGCTACTTTTTCTAACAGGATAGAAAACCACGTCTGTCCCTCATGAGAAAGGCCAGGTGATATATTGGCATTATGTCCTTAACAGACTGATAGCATGTTATCTTAAATTGGAGTGGAATGGCAGGTTTCTGACAAATGACTGATGAGTTCATCCTACTCTTACTTGGGCATGTGAGGAGGAACAAGTTCTGGCTGAGCAGTCCTGAGCTGCACCTGATTGAGGAAGAGAAGCCTATTCTGCCATAGTCAGGTGATCTAGCATAATGCTGTGCTCAGGTTGCAGGAGAGGAAAATCTGGCATGTGTGACAACTTGGTATTTGTGCCAAAACTTCTGATGCAGTATTAATAGGGATGATGTGGTGAGCTTTTCTGTCAGCTTCAGAAGAAGGTAATTGTGAATGTGGTTCATCTCATCATTTTAGAGTTACATGTAGTGTCATCTCTGATCTTGTGGAAGGATTGTTCTTTGGGAAGGATTTTGTATTTATTTAAAGTTAAATCATCTGAAATTCTCTGGTACTGGAAGAGTGAAAGCAAGTTATAAAGAAAATGCAGGAGACGAGGAGACCCTAGAGTTACAGCTTGATGACCTCTCCCCAATAACTGAGGTTTTATTTTAATAGCAAGATATTATTTCTTATGTTGCTATTAACCTTAAGCACAAAGTCTACATTAAGACATTGTTTCAGGAGGTATATTTTTCATGACTGCAGAATATCTTTTGCTGTTTACAAGGTGCAAGATCCTGTTTGTTAAATTGGAGGGACTAGATAGTGTATTTGCTTTTCTGTTTACTGCTAAAGTTTCCTTGGTAATAGTGATCATCTGGTCCTTTCTGAGTTCTACCTACTAGTATAATAGAAGTCAGCTTACTTGTTTTGAGGAAGAGGAAATAGGCTTGAAAACTTGTGACATTACTTTGTCACACTGCCCCTCTCCAGCCATCCACTCCAGCACAGAAGTAGTTGTATTTTGAAGTCATCACATCACTGTTCACTGGTGATAAGTCTGGAGGCCTTGCATATATTTGTCAACATGCCCTGGAAACAATATTGGCAGTATATATTGAGTGTGCAGGCATTATCAGAGCAGTGCAGTATTGCTCATAGGGATCCTAGAATTTTTATTAAACCCTATAGTTTAATAGTTGGTTGTAGTAGAGCGTGCTGTATGGTTTTAAAAGATTTGCTTCCTTGGAGTTCTGACAGCATTACAGGTTTTGCATTAATAATCTGTAAATATGACTCAGCAGCTGAATAGATAAGGGTTCTGGTGTCTTGAACTTACGGGTCTGTCAGCTAAAGCAGTGGTTATAGATTTATTTCAGCAGCAGGAGAACAGGTCTCAGAACAACAACAGGGAGCATGTTTTTCTCGAGACTGGATTGGCATAAACCAGAGCTAACATTTAGAAGCCAGCCTCTCAATGTCTGTATATGCTCAGAAAAATGGAAGTGTAGGGATATAAGAGCTTACAGTTACTACCCTGAGCTCTCCATACTGGTGGCAGCATTTTGAAGATGAGAACTTAAGTAGCATTTAGGAAAAGAGGAGCTTTCTTAAAGGACAGTCTTCTCTTTCCCCATATATTTTAGATTTATGTACTTTTTCTCAGCATACCATCTGAAACTCAGGAGGATGTTTGCTTTCATCTTTGTGCATCCAGGACTGGCTTGCAGGAGAATATGCTTCTGAGCCGCTTTTTACAGAGCCCAAAATTAAGAACTGTGCCTAATGAGACCAAATCATAATTTGAACAAAAGGTATCCTTTTATGGATTTCCCAAGGTAGCAAAGCTTACAAAATGCCTTAGTCTAGCACTCTGGCCAGTGAAATTCTAGCCATGCTGTCTTTAGTAGGTGTCCTAGCCAACTGCAAAATTTTAATCACAAAGGACAGCTTTTCAAAGGGCCAGCAAATTTTGGATCGCAGACCTTGTGCAAGAGAAGCCTGTCTTTGGGTATCACTGTAGCTATTAGTGGGAGAGCTGTTCAGTTTATGGAGTTGTCTTACTGTTCACATCAATACAGAGCTTTGACTCACTCACCAGTACTTCTAGTATAGTTCTTTGCAAAATACTGAATATTAAAATTCCTGCCTTGTTACCACGGCTCTAATATTAGTGATCAGGAGCAAGCTGAAGAACACATATTAAAACCTTGTGGATACAAGGAATGTGGTTATTAGACTGTTAATATTTTTTCTCAATTATGTTACTTATTAAACTGATGTGTGTAGTAAGTCTTCTCTCAATGAAGCTTTCTGCTGATTTGAAATACCCTATGCTGCCCTGACAAAAAGCAGTGTGTATATTCCTCACTCCTGCAAACAGGTAAGTTGTACAATACGATGCATTCCTACATGATCCAGCAAATGTTGAAGTGAATAATGGAAGATGCTTTATAAATGTCTTTGCCATCAAGGACAGTGCAAAGTGTGTGAATTTTTACTGTATAGAAGCCAGAGTCAAACTGTTCCACAGCAGAAGACAAGCCTCTGCATTAAAAAATTTCACATTCATACTGAGTTAGGTGATTGCTATGAGAATCTGAAACCAGGTGGAATGAGCTGTGTTCACCCCCAGCTCTCTACTTGTTTTGAGTAGTTGCAAGTGTCAGTCTAACAATCTAAGCAGTGACTAAATTCCTCTTGAAAATGCTATTTTGGTTGGTTGGTTTTTTATTTTTTTTCTGGGTGCTTTTTTTTTTTTTCATTCTGGACCTGCACTCTATAACTGGTGGCCAGGATTTCTTGTTGCTTAAGCATTGTGGAAAAATGCTTTTCATCAGCTCAGGACGTCCTAGAGTAGTGCTAGAGAATATCTACTGCCTGATCACCAGTCTCTGCCAAGTAAGAAATAATCCTAGGTATGTTTTTGCAGTCTCATTTTGGTCTGGTTTGATTTCTGGTGCTACGTATGCTCTGCAGTTCTGACAATGTTATGCCAAATAGAGCATAACATTTTGTGTGACAATGATGCCTCCATATCAGTAGCAGATAAAATGGCTCATAGGAAATTCTCAAAGCTCTTTTCTATTACCTTGTGGCTACATAATGTCATATCCAGTCCATCACAGAAACTCCAGGTTGTCTGTTGGAAGTTTGGTTCTAACAAATTTCATACATCTTATCTCAGTGTTTCTGGTGATAATGTTCTGTGGGTTTTTATGATGAGATAATTTCATGAAGACCTCTGAGTTCTCATGACCATGCAGTCATGCCAAGGTAGTTGAAGTTTCAGTGAACCAGATACCCCTATAGTGTAGCTTGGAGATGGCACAATCCTTGCCTCTTTTTAACTCTTTAGCATTTACAATATCTTCTTTCAGACTGTTCTTGAAATTTTAACTGAAAGCCTTGCAGGGTTATAAAAACCTTTCATCAGAATGTCAGTGCTTGATCTGCCCATGGTTCAGCCCCATCAGCTAGAGAATATGCTGAACAGAGCCTTCAGTGTTTTGCAAATCTGTCTTTTCACTATATTGAAGTATTAGGTGTTCAGTACCTTGGTTGGATGCTTACATTCTGAGACTAATATATAAATATGACTAATGAGAATAAGACTCATTATTCTTACAGTTCTGTTGAATGCATGCAAGATCCACACTGATTTTTTGGAACTGTTACTTGTTCACAGTAATTATGGCTTAGTACTTGAACTCAACATGTTTAATGAAGTTATCAACTATCTCACCTTCCTTCTTAAACTCATAAAAAGACTTCCAGACTAAATTTCAGCTTATTAGCAGGAGCTATTGTGCTTCCATATTCACAGAGAGAGGTGACAGAGTATATGACATGTCTTGGCTGCATAAATGTTGTGCTTTTTTAAAGTGATTAAATTTACAGGCATGAGGCATGCTTATCTGCACTAGAGGGACAGACACTTCAGCAGAATATGTAACAGCTCTTCTTGTTGTCTTGTTAAATCCATCTTAATGACTGATTAATTTGTAGAGTTGCAGTTGATATTGTGTGTATAAGGAGTGGGGGACGTAAGGAGGTTGCCTAATAAAATTCTCAGCCTTGAGAGCAGGACCTACCCACTTTTTTCTCTCTTCTTTCTACACGCCTGAATATTCTCATGTCCTAACCAAAGTAACTGTTCAAATATGTATGAATAGTTGATCATCTTTGTGTAGAATAATGCAAATTTTGTCTTAAGCTTCTCACCTTCCTGAACAAATAGAGGCAAGTCCTTTAAAAAGCCTCTTAATGTTTAGTCTTCAGAGAGATGTAAGTGCTGACTTGCAGACAGCTTGTCTCCAAATAAAGCAGTGGGCAACCCTGAGAGCAAAGAGATGGACAACCTGGTGTTACTGGGTAAAAGCATTTAATTGACATTTGATTTGGGGCATTTAAGAGTTTAAGCCCCCAAGTCCTTTAAAACTCCATTCTTTTTTCTTATTCTTGCTATACAGATTACTAACAGTTCCTGTGGATTAGAGGGGAACAAATTTTTCCAGTGTTGCTTTTGCCTATTTTCCTCTTTCATTGTATAGTCCCACGTTTGTTTTTGAGGTTTTTAACCTGTATCTCTTACAGTGTGGTGTTTTTTACTGTCTCATGCTCTTTTCAGTTCTTCTGTATCAGTTCCTTGAGCAATCTCTTCTCCATACCCACTTGAAGTAGGAGTAAATTTCCACAAAGCTGCAGGAGGCATAATTCTGAATACAAAATTCTAAAGTGATTGTATTTAATAAGTTATTCTAAGCAGCAGAGGATACGGAGGGAATTTGTAATTCAGCAAGTAAAGTGGGATTTTACTGCTGTGAGGTCAGTGAAGTGAGGAGAGAAGCACATAATTTTGTAGGAGTCGACTTCAGATTAGTTTCTGATGCCAAAGTCTAAGTTGTAATCTTGGCATATCTTAACATTCCCTCCCATGGAAAAAAAAAAACCACAGAGGTACCTAAGGCATTTTAGGATGGAAGAAAACCTAAATTCAGTATTTATAGTCTAGTATGGTGCATGTTCAGCCTTCATAATGAGTCCTATTATTTAGTGCATAATGTGAAAATAAACTGGAAATATTTCTGTATTGTTAACAATACAGACCAGCTGAAAGCCTGTGAAATGGAAGTACTGAAGCAACAAAGGAAGTTTTAAATGATGCACTTTTGGGACCTTTTTTATTTAGAGAGGGCTTATATGAAATGCAGTGGCTATTGACGAAACATGGCAGAAGCTTGCAGTCAGTCCTCTCAGGATATCATAATGTGTGATTGAAGGGGTATTGTGCCTGTATTTAATCTGGTAGATATTAATTAGATAATGTTTTCAGTTGTCTTTCTGTAAAACAAACACTAATGCTTTTGAAAGATGCATATTTTTCAGTTTGCTTGTGTAGCCTATATTCTTTCATTTCTCCCCTTCCATAATCACAGTCACCAAGATATTATCTTTTTGCAATGAAAGGCAGAAAAATCAGTCAATTTCACCTTAACTCAAGACTTGTATTGCTTATAGGCTGGCCAGTGGAGTAGAGCAACTGTATCAATGCAAATTATCTGGTGACCTTCCATAGAAATATAAATTTTGTTCATCTCAATTCTACTTTACTTACACCATAGTCAAAGTTACGGCTCCACCTACCAAGAAAGGAAGAGGCACACATTGTGGAAGAAATGGGATGAGGATGGAAGTTGATCATAAAGTCACCTTGGAAGCACTGTGGTTTATCAAGCAGAATTAAGTATGCTGGGGCTAAAACCACTCAAGTGAGAGCATGCATTGAAGTTTTTCTCCTGTGCATGGCCCCAAACTATGAAATGTCTGAAATCTTCTGATGTTGCTTTATGTTCAAAGGAGTGTGGTTTTGCACTTCACTAGGCCAATTCAGTGGTAGGATGTATTTGCTAGCCAAATTTCCTTTCATTAGCTGCTCCTGCTTTTCTCCACTGGTGTTCACCTAATCCTGTGGTGAGCTGATTCAGAAAGTAAAACTACTGAGAAGGGGGTTACTGTTTCAGTGGTTCACCGCTGTGAATTAGGTCATAATAATGCCAGGTGCTAAAGCAGTTGTAATGGAGAAGGCCAGAATGGGAAAAGAGGCAGAAGGAGTAAGACTGGCAGCAGACACCTGTTAAATCATTGTAATTGTAAGTAACGATAGGAACACTTAAAAATGTACAGTGTAAAGTGTTAACTATAAACAACAGTTTTCAGTTCTTTGCTTTCGAAGATGGAACACAATTTTTACTCAAACGGTCATTGTTCTCTCACAGCTTCCAGCTCCTGAATCTTGTGGGAAAGAAAAAAAATGTTTAAATAGTAGAAGGAATTTTGAGAGTGGAAACAATAAGGATATTTTTGCCAAGACTTCTGTAGTTCGTTCTTGGAGACAGGGGGGTGAAAACACAAATCGATCACATTATCAGGAAACTTGCATACTATTGTCTACATTTTTATTTCTGAATACTGACTTTAGGATAGTTAGATTCCTTTAGCATTGAGCCAAACTTAAAACTGTGGTCATGAATTAATTTTAGGCAACTTCAGCTTTTAAGGAATCATACTGTCGTGGAAATGGAAAACTCTGAAATGGTAGCTGTTGTTAATGGAGATGTTTACCAAGTATCTTAAGCCTTGAGTTGTTAATGGAATTGAAATAGGCTCTTATGGCCAGACTTAGTTAGTAATGAGTTTTTGGCAAGTAAATATTTTCTTGGTGATGAGGTTCTGGGTCTTTTTGTAATGGGAGATGCGTTTTGCAGAAGAGTAAAGGATTTTATTTTGTTCTTATCCTATGTCAGGAAGAGAGGATTTTAAGATAGCTTCAGTTCTTCATCTTTCATATGACTGCAGTGTTTCACTGTTTCTGTCTAGGCAGATGTTCATCAGTAACACTTGAGTTTTTAGGTGTCTTCCATACTTTCATTTTTCCAGCATTAAAGTAGATTCCTCAGTAATCAGGGCTGTGAGTAATAGAAATTTTCTTTCTGGTACTAAATTCTTAATTAGGAAGTTGAAACTGGTTAAAGAGCATGTTTTAAAACTGAAGTGTCCCAGGAAGATAAATTGCATCTGGTAATCTTTCTTGGTTTCCAAAAGCATATCTTTAGAAGATATTTTCCTTGCAGGATGAGATACTCTGACAGGCATTCAAAGCAGTACCATTCAAGAGATCAGGAACTTACCTTGGCATTTAGAGCAGTCTTGTAGCTTTATCCCTACATTATCTGCTAAAATCAGTTGAGGGATCTTACCCCTTTAGTGAACATTTATCTTTTTTAATATGATCTCTGTAGCCCTCACCTAGTACTGGTCAGATCTTTTGTCTTCCAGAGGTGTACCTAAATGTATTTACTTGTAGGTCATCTGGACTTCTGGAGTGCTTCAAGTTTGCATGTTACACTTAAGAATCTGGTCCAGAAGACCAAGGAAGATTTAATCCTTCAGTGTAGGCAGTGCTTATGGAAAATCAGACTTTTTCACATCGGGCTCAATTTTCTGATCAGAGTTTAATCTTTCAGTTAAGAAAGGTAATGCTGCTCCTTACGGAAGGATTTTGATGCTCTTGAGAAGTCACAATATCAGCTCCGTGCAGTAATGCCATTAGCAATCCAGGATTGCCTTCAGAAAAAGATACATCCTCCTTGTATGAGATGTGTCTTAGTAAATAACACTTGAGGCAGAAGAATATACCTATTACAAAATTAAAATAAAGCAACACAAGCTTTGTTTCTGGTAAAATCAAATCTTAGTTAAATGATATGTCACTCTTTTCCAGCTGCTACTCTTTCCCTTTTGAGCAACTTTTTGTTACTCAAAAGCCCCTTTGAAATCTCATTAATGAGAGGTGTCCCATCTGGGCTAGGTATGTGAACCTTTGGGGATCTAATTGTATCTGAGCAGAAGAGAAAGGGGAGATCCTTTGAATGGAGACACTAAAATGGTTCTTTGGTCAAGTTCATGAACGCTGCATTGAAGTAGCTTTGCACATTGGTTTGGCTAGACAATAAGATCCCTTTTTCCATCCCATCTGCTAGCTCATGGGTACTTGTGAGCATGATTAGAACTTGCCTGTTCATTTCCCCCTCTTCTCATAAGCTTTTTAACAATTCCATGACTAAAGGTGTCCAAGGAAACTCATCTTTGTGGAGACCTTAGCCTGTTCCCACGGTGTTGATACTGTAGGATTGAGCAAAAGAGAAAAATGCCATCTAATCCAGGCATCAACTAAGCTTAATTTTTGGTTGCTGCTACAATAAGTAGTTTCCTACTATGATGAGTATATTTATTAAAGAATAAACATCTAATCTCATAAATAACTTTCTGTACAGATTCTTTTTACGAGTATGATGTGTCTCTGGTGAATTCATGGTGCAGTTATCTGCTTCACAAAGGCATACTGTAACTTTTATCACTAGTTGAACTAATAGGGGAGCAACTCCTTTCTTTCTAGAACTTATTTTTTAGTAAGCACAACTTTATACAGACCGATAAAAAACTGGTTGTTCTAACAAATTGGTTTTATTGAGTGCTTTTTCTACTGTGAGTATTCAATTCAGCTGGGATGCAAGTTTTGCTTTGTAGTAGCTCATTGCTTAGGCTGCTCAGTATTCACAGTTGTCAGTCTCACTTATATAATCTTCTTCCCCAAGAAAAGCTATTAAATATTTTCTTGTTTCTGTTCTTGAGCAGCCTATTCTCTAACTGAAGAATCTAATTTAGAAAACAAGGCCATGTGAGGGCAAGTAGTAGTGCTGGAGATCTGTTTAAAGTTTGTGTGCAAAGTTTAAGTGCAGAGTCTTCACTTCCAGGCAATTAATCTTTAGAGACAGAGCAATAGAATATTTCAGTAATTACTTTAACAGTAAAGATCTGTGATGACCTGAGCCAGTAATGCCTTTTAATGTGGTAACTTCTAAACTACTAATTGGCCAACCTCCATCTCTTGCTATATTTTGAACCTAACAGCTGGGAGTGGAAAAAACACTAGTGGTTGGGATAAAGAATAGAATTTTCCATTGTTTTTAAGTTCACCATTCTTTGGAGTTAAAAATGTGGTACAAAAGCAGCAATAAAAGGTAGGGAAGGCGAATTCTGCCATTACGTTATGGTTGAAAAGTAAGTTTTACAAGACTTTTTGTGTTCAGAGTTGTTTTAAAAGGCTGTGTAGCTTGCTTTCCAGCTTTCTCAACTTAGAAAATAATTGGTCATTTAACAACTGAGGTAGTCAGGCATTTTCAGACTTCAGTAATTCCTGTAAACCCCTGAATCCGTGCTTGCCCTCCTGGCTGTTAAGTGCTCCAGACACACAGTACTTTGGCATCACAGGTATGTCTGGTTAGGATGCACCTGAGATTGCTGGTGATCAGGCTGGAAGAAGGAAGAATAGTAATTAGTGATATCAGTTCCATTGCAGTATCTTTTCTGTTATCCTGCATCCATCTTGCTTTCCCTGAAGAACAATCCCTCAGATTTCAGCTGGAAAGCGAGGGGAGCAGAACTCCCCGTGAGCAGTGGTGTGTGAGACTGGTGTGTATATACTGGTCCTGACTGGCAGAGCATCAGCTTGTTCTTGGTAGGTGGAGCCCTAACTTTGCTGTTGCTGTGTAGAATAGGAGAAGAATGTAACAGTTACAGTGAGTAACTTTGCCATATAAATCAGTACAATCCAGAACACTGTTCTGAGGACTGAATCTGTCATGACATCTAAAATTTTCTCCCTTCTATCACCTACAGTGTTGCTGTTCTTGTTCTGTTTTTTCTCAGCCTTAATTTTCATCTTTTAATTTGAATTTGGTAGAGGCATAACTCTGGCTTTAGGTTTGTGCTGACTGGAACTGACCTGTGATTGCCGTAGACATTTGACTTCTTAATGGAGATTCAGTTAAACTTTTGCTAGATGTATAAAATAAACATGGTGCTGCCTTTCATTTTATTTTTTTTATTATTGAAAAAAGTCATTATGTTTTACAGTATTCACTTGAGTTGATATTTGGGGTGCATTTTCACATGCATAGTCTGTATATACTGTACTTTCTGTAAAGTTGCTTTTCTTTTCCCCTTTTTCTCTGCCAAAAGGAATCAGATACACCACCTTGCCCAGCTCCTAATGTTTACCAGTTCAGTCTTCAAGCACCGACTCAGCTTATGGCCAGTTTAGCGCCCGCATTGCCCCTGCCAAGTGGTAAACCCCAATCTGCGCCTCCGAGAGCCTTGATAATGGCCGCCAGTAACCAGGTATGAGCCAGCAACCCGGGCACTTGTGAGCGAGCGGCGCCAGCGCAGCCGTAGGGCACGTGTGCTGTGCTGTCGGTCGTCTGCAGCCTCTCAGGATGGCCTTCGTGTGGCATGTGCTGAGCTTGGTGTGGTCGTTCACGTGCTGCTCTGCTGGGTCAGAGGTGCGGGGAGAGCAGAGGGTGGGAGGGGGTTTGCAGCAGAAGGGCCCCTCTGCAGCACAGACACTGAGGAGGAACTTAAAGGAGGAGTGTCAGGTGTCCGACTCCTTCAGTTGTATTTGAGAATCCTGGTGCCCAGCCAGTGGGGTATTTGTAGATCTTTAGGCTATTTAATTTTCACCACTGTAGAGGTGGTGGAGCTGTAACATAGTTTTTGAATTTTACAGAATACTACTGACCTTTCTAGGTTTATTTAGTTGTCTTGATTTTGAATTATTACAACAGATTTGGTTACACTTGTAATATTCCGTAACACATTTTAAAAGTAGAGAACAGAAAATTAATTATGGACATGAGCACAAGATTTTTTTACCAAAAAAATTAAATGTGTGCATAAATGGGCTGGGACCTGAATATATTTTGGCTAATACGTCCATTCTGGTACAACTTCAGTGCATCTTTCTGCAGGAAAACACTCCCCCAGTCTTGATAATTAAAGCTATTAGTCAAACATGCCTCACATGGGGCTTAATGGAAATTGTGGGTTGTAGGTTGCCTATGGTAACAAAACAGAGAGCTGGTTTCTTTGAACCTTAGTTTTGGCCAGGTTCTCTTCTTTCTTCTCCAAGTCCTTCTGTCAGAGTTTTTGGGAATCAAGGGCCAGGAGATTTTCAGCTTACCTACTTTGCCTTTTTTTGGTTAAGCACTTACTTATCTTCATGGGCCTTCACTGGACACTCTCCCATTTGTCCATATCTCTGTTCCTGGGGAGCCCAGACCTAGGCTCAGCACTCCATGTGTGACCTCACCTGTGCTGAGTAGAGGGGAAATGATCACTTCCCTTGGCTTGCCTTTGGTTTTAAACTTCTAACTGACTACACAGATTCTTCCCCTCCTTCCTTCCCCTACTGCTCAGTCCCACCTAGGCAATACCAGCTTACCTGCACAGGAAATTTGTATTAGTGAAAACTAATAGAATAATATATTTCTATTATATTGTGCAGACTGTCTAGTGAATACAGTCCAGTCTGAAACTTCAGAAGTTTTTTTAGAATAAAACTGGAGAGTTATTTTAAGTTAAACTTCATCTAAAATACAAACTTAATGTAGATTATTCTTTCCTTAACAGCTCTGCTTTTCTGAAGAAGCACCCTGGAGCTAGTTAGGAGGCCTGCAGTTGTTAGTACAAAACAAGTTGGCATTCAGAGTGTTTGCCACAGTTGTGAAGAGGCAATATGTTGTGTGAATTTTGGATCTCTGCTGGAATTTTGAATCTTGGAAAACAACTGCTTTGTATCACTTTTTCTGGCTTTCTGTTCCTTGGCTGTCCTTTCAAGTGATTGTTAACTGTTCTGTTAGTAGTTTTATAGTACTTATATGTTTAAAAGCAAGAATTTTTCTGTGGCTTTGCTTAACAAAGATATGCCTTTGAGAATCACCTTAAGTCAGGAGAATTTCTTGCTACCTATAGTTCAGCAATGGGATAATGGGAGTTTTTGCACTGAATTTACCAGAAGCTTGTATTTTGTGAAATAGAAGTGTTCTCTTTTGATAAAGTTTATGATTGAATCAGAAGTGGGAAATGAAATAATTTTACCCAGAATACTGTAAATATCTCCTTTCCACTTCCAGCTTTCTGGAGCATGACTGTGCTAGGTTAAGCTGATGGCTTTTCTTTTGAGTTGATGTAACTTGAGACCCAGCTAGTTTATAACTCCTAATAGGTGCATTCTACCGTCTTAAAGGACTCCTGCCCTGATAGATTTGAACATGTACAAGACTTTCTTAACAGCAAGTCTTCTTTCATATTCAAAAAGTTTTGAAAGGCATTAATTTGTCTGCATGGTGTCTTCAGCTTTCTCCCTGGCAACTTTTTCCACCTCAGTTCAGCTTGGAAAGCTGTACCTAGGTGTTGAGTACAACTTCCAAAAGCAAGAGGTGCCAAGAGCACTGTAGTGTGAAGAAATTACAGCCTTCTAGGCAAGTTTACTGCTGTTAAAGCTTCCTGGTATTTTAATTTTTGAAGCTTGTTTGGTGTGATTACCAGTTCTATTTATGTACTTCATAATTAATTGGTGAATTTCCAGATAGTTAAGGGACTCATTGAGCTCCTGGCGCAGGTCTGTGTGATTTTCAGGATCATCATCATCATCCATCATTTTTCCAAGGCAATCATTCTTCTACTCTGCTGACAGCAGTTTGAAATTTCACTTGGGGGAGAAGAACAGTTTATGAAGCAGTGCTGCCCACTAGAAATAAGCAGAAAAACAGATGTTGACATGCATATCCAGATGAGTAGAGGGGACAGAAATTGCTTGGTAACTTCCTGAGGAGGGAACTGCATTCCCTGTTTCTACTTTAATATAAGTTTAATTCATGCTGGACTGCTGTTTGCTAGGTTACCAGAATGAAGACAGAAGAAACTTCCTTTTTCTTAGGTCAGAAGAACTCTTTCATTTAACTTTTAAGATGGTTTCTTTCTTTCCCCAAAGTGTTGTTTTGATTCCAAAGTATCTAAAGCCAGTAAGCACCAGTCCCTCTGCTGCACTGCCTGGCTTCTGGTGTGTCTGAGAAAGCCTCCAGTAAAGAAGAGTGGTGCCTGATTGGGAATATGTTTGTTGCTATGGAGACCACTAGGAAATAAAACCTTAATGTCAGTGCTGAAATACCACAGTCAAAACTTGCAAAAGGACTTGCAGGAGTAGGTTGGTTTTTTCTGATTCTTTCAAGTTTGGCCAAATAAGGCAGAACGTTTAAACTTACAAACTGCTTTTTTATATTGTGTTACAGGCACTTCTGTGGCTAGCATACTGTGCTTCAAAGTTTGTTTTAATCCAGAACAATTGTCATTGGTGTTGCTTTGTCTCACTAGTGATGCTGATACTGCTAGTATCTCTGAGATGATTGCTGAAAGGTTAGCAGTGTTGCAAACAAAATTGGTCAGGGACTTGAGACAAAATTTCTTTTAGATGAGTGCAAACAGTTAAGTGTAGTTCACTTGGATGGAAGATAAGTTTGTAAAGACATTTTAATTCATGTCAGTGCAGAACTTTACCAAATATTTCTGAGAAGGCAGGTGTCATACACTAGCCAGTGTACAAATATGCTGAATTCCCTTCAATATATTGTGATACTTCAAGGTCTTCAATATGTCAGCTTAAGTTTAGAAACGACCTGATTTGTTCAGTGGCATTTTTAAGCTGTTTAGGTACTGAAGGTTTCTTCACTCAACCAAAGGACATTTTTGTTAATTTTTTAATTGAGAATGCTCTCATTTAGGGTGGAATAGTTCTTCAGTACCCATGCATTTTTGTAGGAAGGAGGCTACATTTGTCTACTTAGGAAACAGTTTCGCTTCTAAATGTCAGACTCCCGTCTTCTGTGTATGACAGAATATTGTTTGGTTTTTAACACATGCAAAACTTAGGAGAAGATGATGTTTTATTTCCTTTCCTAAGGAAAGAAGAGAACAAAAAACTGCATCTGTGGTTGAGGTTGTTCAGCTGAAAACAGTACTAGAGATTTTTCACCTTATACAGACAGTCTTTATGTGGGGTTATCCTTCCACGTATGGAAACTGACTTAGCCTGACCAGAGCCTGGATAACCTAATCTGACTGCTTACAATAGAATGTTGGATTAAGTGATCTCCAGAGGTCTCCATATAAACATCCAGTCTAGATGTTTATAGGACTGGCCACATTGGCAGTTTGTTCCTGAGAGCTTTTTAAGTTGCAGGAAAGACCAAGTCTGAGTAGTAGTTTCACAGAAACATAAACCCACCATAAATAAAAGACTTATGGAAATGGAGAAGTTCGACCTTCCTTTTGTTTGCATAGTAATTCTTTATCTTCCAGCATCATTGAAATCAGATTTTTGCTCACAAACTGAGATTGATTTGAAAAATCACATATGCATTCTCTCTTCAGACTTTTCCACATGTATTGTATTGGTATCACCTCATCATTTGGAAAGGGTTTTTCTTACTGTAGTAATAGCTTTTCTGTTCCAAATCAAAAGTGAGAATTCTCAGTGAGGTAAGATTTCTCTTCAAGGTCTGAAACTGTCAGCTTTGTGCTAAAAAAGCTATTATCTCTTGTTCCCTGTAGTGACAAGTATGCAGATACACTTCATGGCCCATGTCACAACAGCAGCAAAGTTGCAATATGAGTTCTGTCTTCTGGTAGCATTGTTTTGATTCTTGCCCCTCAGTTTTGAAACTTGGGTAGTGACAAGATCAAAAAGGGTATTTATTTCATGTGTCATTCTTTCTTTTCCATAACATAGTTCAGTGTTTGCTGTGATGCTGACAGTGCTCTCTGTCATTCACTCATTTTGGGGACTAGGCCCTCTGCTCTCTCAAATACTGGTTTATCTCAGAGCTGCTCATACCAGTCTTGCCTTACCTCTTGTGAAAGGTGAAGAGAACCTTGACCTTTGTGTGGTCACTCTGCCAGTAGCCTGTAATGAAATAAAATGAGATATGAAGGATTGATATAATCTGCTCCTTTGCAGCTTTAATGTTTTTAGTTCTCTTGTGTTGAAAGGGAAGAAACATCTAAATTTTTTCTTGCTTTTGGGCTCATTTTAGTCTCTATGTTGGTTTTTCTTTTCTTTGCTGTTCTTATGGTTGGTTCCACAAATGCTGTTTCCCCCTTTAATAACTGCAGAAAAGAGTTTGGGCTTATTTTATAAAATCTATTCAGGACTCAAGATCTTATCAGTTGTAGCTGAAAGTAGCCTGTAGGTCCCAAAAAGAGAAGTGTCTTTGTTTACAGTGCTTTGGGCCTTATTTCCCTAGATTGCCTGGAACTTAACAACTTTTGCAAGAACTTATTTTGGTTTGTCTCTACTTCAGCATGGAATTCTAAACCACATAGAAATCTTACCAGGTTAAGAGTACAACCAGATAGCACATGCAAATATGTTGCAGAATCCTGTTAACTAATCTAAAGCAATGAGGCTGGGTTACCTAATACTTGGCTTATTGCTTATGCAGTTGTGACTAAAATGTTGGTTAGCTCATTGTCCATTATCTCTCTGCAAAACAATGAATTTATTTCATAAAGAACAAGAGGTTAATTTTTAAATGTATTTACAAATGTTATTATGCTCAGAAAGTGATCAAATGTGTACTACAAGCCTAAAATAGGAAATTTGGAAATAAATTTGGAAATATTGTGAACTTTGTGAAATATTTTAAGAATGCATGTTAGGTTATTTAAGGGATACTTAAAATGTTAATGGTGCGTTAAGGTAGCCCTGAATAGTACTCTGGTATTTCACATAAATGATGTTGAGGTGTATGAGTTTGATTACAAGACTGATCAACTGCAGACTAGATTCAATCATAGCCTTTAATCACATAGTCTTACATGTAATCTTTCAAAACTCTCTTATGCCTATTCTGAGCTTTTCCTTTACCTCTGTACTTACCAGTCATTTTGGAGCACTGTGTGTATAATCTCTTTTGAAGTAAGTACAGATACTTTATAATGATCATTTTTCTGCCTTTTTCTTCTCCTTATTTTAGAAATGCTTTCAGGCAAAAAAACAAACAAAAAAAATTAACAAAAGACCAAAACTATTCAGAAGCCTGTTTATGTTTAGACTTCAGCTCTGTTATGCTACTTGTATTATTTCAAATTGTAGGGAATTGATTTTTGGCTATAATTTTTCTTTTTGAATAACGGCAGTCTTTAAATGTCAGCAGTTTTGTATAGTATATTTGCCAGTATTTAAGAATAGAAGTTTGGTTTCCTTAGCAAATAATTACTTGGTATTTCTATTGCAACCAGATTTCTTTTCTTGAGTTTTGTTTGTTCTTATCCTGTTAAGTTCTGAGGGTTTTGGTTGGTTGTTTGTTTCTATTTTCTGTTGGTTTTTTTTTCCCCCCCGGAAACTTTTTTAACCTGGTATGTGATGCAGAATTTCACCTTACCCCCACCTCCATTTAAAGTTTGTCTTAAATGTGAATTCCTTAGTTTTCCCTCCAGATCTAGCAGATTGTTCCACACAGCTAAAAAGCAAACCAATTCTCTCATTCAGCTGTTGAATCAATAGCCTTAAGATGGGAGAGATTGTTCTATCTAGAGAAATACATCCAAAAGTTGAAACTTCTAAATTGAAGATTTCTGTATCATATCACAGATGAAGGCTTTCTCTTTGGATTATCTGATCTCTCTAGATATCATCTCCTTACAGACATGCCATCTCTCAGTGATTGTGTGAGGCCTGGGCATGTGAATGTCTAAAAGTCTGAGCACAAAAGAAAGCTATTTCATACAGCCTCTTGAGACTTCCAAAAACATGGAGTAAATTTCTTTTTTCAAAGGTCTTGAAAGAAGCTAAATGAATGATATGTGTCCTGTTTTAAACAATTAACTAATTGGAAAGTGAGGAACAAAAAATTTTTGTAGAAGATGGAGTTCACTAGGAGAGCCCTGCAGGAGTTTGTGCTGTCTGATGTCTAAAAGGCAGTGAATGAAGCCTGGCAAAGTTTGATGGTGGTGTGAAGTAGCTTGAGGGCTACTGAGAAAGGATGCAGAAGGATCTTTCAAGGTGATGCATCAGGAGAGAGAGAAATAATTTAAACTTGGTAGACACTGGTAGGCCCTGAGCTGACAGTTCCTTGTAAAGATGACATCTAGGTGTTCTTGCAGAACACCAACTGTGAGTTGAATTTTGTCATTTCTTCCGTCATCAGAGAAAAGTCAAAACAGAAATGGAAGTGGCTAAGATAGGGAAAGATGTTACTAGTCATCAAACACATGGAATTGCTTCTGTGTGAAGAAAGAATGATTGTTTAACCTCAACAAGATGAGGTATATGATCTAGGTCTGTGTAGTCAGCAGCAGTATATGAAAAAGTTAGAGAAGAGAATGACAAATTATTTTGTCCAAGAACTGATAGATCATCCCATAGTAGGCTCAAATTAAATGTGATGCTCCTTTTAGCTGTGAAATGCCATAGCACAGGATGCAGGATGCTAAAAGCTGATGGTTTAAAAAAAATGAACAAACTGGAAACAAAATGTAGTTGAGAAGTAGTAAATATAAATGTATCATCTCCGACTGAAGTGGTCCTTGAGTCAACTTCCTTAAGCACCTCTCTAAGCTGATGAGTCGTAAGACTTATAAATTCACATCCTGCTCCTATAGATTGACAGTCTTTATCTCAATGGCCTAAAAACAATGCAAAATGCTTCATCACAAGCTAGAGGTCACGTTCTGGCTAGGTTATTAATCATTCTTTGAAAGTTTGTTTACCTCTTGAGCAAACAAAAGGTATGACACCTTTTCTTTCAGGACACAGGCAGATGCACTCATTATAATTGCTGTGCTTCTTGTCTGATCTTGGGGCCACCTGCCATCCTGCCCCCCAGTATTTTTTTTTTTTTTTGTGAATCTTTGCTCATGTTGAGTAAGAAATTGCCAGATTTTTCACATTTTCAGCTGAAGTGGATGGATAGGCTTCCTGGAAGTTTGTGTGCTCCTTGATCAATTTGATCCTGATTGTTCAGTAGCAATACTAAAGTTTTCCTCTTTTTTCAGCATATAGTTGAAAGTAACTGTGATGACTGGCTATTTCTAGAGTTTTGACTATTGTAGGGTCATTTGTAGTATTTTGGTGTCATTTCAAGGAAATGTTTATGTATAATTGAGTCAGAGATATACTTACCAAACTAGAAAACTTTGCACAAGAATGTCACATGATGGTGTGTTTCTTGAAGGACCACTTGCCAAAAATATAAAACCACCTATTTTTATTCTTAGTTTCATGTTGTTTACTTGCTAAAAAATCTACTAGAAGCTATTTATGAAACATACATCAATAAATTATGCTTGGTAAGTTGTGTCTCTTAAGAATGAAAAATTCTCAGCTTGCATTTCTTTCTTCTGTTTGTCCTTGAATTATTTTGCCACTGGTAGTCTGAGAATAACACTTAGTGTGTCTTTCTTAAGAGAGTAGAAGTTGCATGTTGAAGGTTGGTTAGGTTGCTGAAGGACACTGTAACATTTTAAGGTTTTTTTGCCACCCTGCAGTTAACTGTGGTTGTTCCTCAGCACTAGTCTTCACCAGTTTGTCTTTCTGGATGCTCAGTGTCTCTTCTAGTTAGAGTTTGACAGTAAAATGTTGCCTATGGAATTATGCTTTCAATAACTGTTTTTGTTTTGTGCACACAATTTGTAATGGTGGCTTGGTGTTCTCATTTCTTTCTACTTCACACTTGTTTGGAAATACAGAATATGAAATACCTGCAGCTACTTTAGTGTTCTAAGCAGTTGTCTGGAATGTTAGCTCTCTGTTCCTGTTGAACCACTTGGGGTTAGGATTAGCTTTTGTTACAGGCAGTCAGTTGTCTGTTGAGTTATTGCCAGCAGACATCAGGAAAGGTTGCTTGCATTGATGCTATCAGTATTTAGGAAGTCTTTCAGTTTCATCCTTTGAAACTCTTGTACCTATTAAGCCAACTTACTGTATGCCATTAAATGATAGCAATGCCTTGTGGTGGGTTACTCAGCCTGCTACTAAACCTTTTGGGCAGTGTCTGTTCCACATTACTTGAGATCCCCCGAAGAAAGTGTCATGCTATATTTCTGATCACTTAATTGTTTTGCCTTGGTCTGCATATGAGGTACAGTCTAGGAGCTGTGTAACCTGATGATCAGACCAGTAGGATTTACAAGCTCCTCACAAGCCATATTTAGTTTGTCTGTTGCTGACTTGAGATGTGGGAAAAGCAGACTTGTACCCCCCATGCATCAGCTCATGTGATCGTGCTGTTAAATTTCACCATGACGTTTCTGTAAGACTTAGGAATCTCACTTGCTCATGCTGTCGCTAAGATCCGCCAAAATAGACACATCTGTCACAGTTAGTATTGAATGTGGAAGTTCTCCAGTTTCATAAGGAAGTTGTACAGCAAGTATATTTCATACTGAGATCTGACGGTTTTAAGGACACTTTGAAATCTACACAGTTTCATTTGCAGGGCATTTTCTTCAGAAAACACTTAGTAAGCTGTTAGTGCCTTGGGACTTGCACAGCTACAATTTAACAAGCATGAAAAGACTGGTTGCTTCAAGCAATGTTTTGTGGAAGTGACTTATATATTGAGGAAATACAACTGGTAGCATATTTTGTTTGTCGTTTTTATGCCTAAATGAATGCTTATCTTATTTTATTTTTTTTTTAGCAGCACAATGGAATGAAGTTTTCCATGAAAGGAACTCATAACCAAGGCAACAGCTACAGCCCTGTCAGCAGTGGAGGCATGAGGCAACCAGTTGGTAACCGAGGACACCACCAGTACAATCGTAATATATGGAGAAGGAAAAAACACAGAGACAGTTTGCCTATTAGTCTGAGCAGATAATGGCAGATGCAAAAATGACCTTCCCTGTTCAGACAAACTGAGTGAGTGCCACTCGACTTGAGGGATGGAGACCAGCGTCCAGCACATCGTTTTATTGGTGTTGCCAAATATCTGCAGCTGACTTCTTTGCATGTTTCTTTGTGTGGTGGTTCAGTCCATCTTCAAGAAGTAGTTGTGCTTATCTGTGAAGCCTTATTCAATGTGGAAGTTTGTTTTCTGCCTTCCCACAATCGTTCATTCAGTGCCGAAGCAGCTCTGACAATAGAACTGCAAGGACATTTACAAATGCTGTAGCTTTTTTGCTGTGGCTATATCTGTTCCTTTTCTTTTATTTTAGAAGTGAAGGAAACTTCAGCCCCTTGGAATTATTTTTTTTTTCTTTGCAGCAAATCAAGTTGGGAATTCATAAAAGTAAATTTGCTGCCCTCCTGGTTTTTTTGGTTTTGTTTTGGTTTTTTTTTTCAAAGCTCAATTTTTTTTCTCTGTAAATACTGGAAGTATGATTTGTGCAATAACTTGGAATTTTTAATTTAATTTCATATTATCACATAAGTTATATTTAAGGGGAAGAGGTTTTTTAATTTACAGATCCTTTCCCAGGTTGCATTATCTAAGTTGGGGCCATAGTTTTGGCAGGTTGTCTGAGCAGTGTTATAAACATGACATTTGGTAATATTTGAGGCTTCTTGATTCACAATGAAAGTGCGATTTGGCTTACAGTTTTAAGAATTTACTAAGCTCCAAAGCATTTTGACCCTGTGTTTTTTAGCTCATTGTCTGGCCTCTATCAGTCGTCTTGCTCTGACCAATGAGTTTTAATTTTATTTAACTAGATAACAAATCCAACATTTGTAGTACCAGAAGTAAAACTTTTGAGAGGAATGGGAGAAAGGTTGGTTCTAGTCCTGATACGAAATTAAAAAGCTGTGAACTACGTGCTTTGATGCATTTTAGTAACGTAACCTGTTAAAGTTTGGGTTGAAACAACGCTATAAAACAGAGGTACCCGGCTTAAGGAATGTGGAGAAAGGAAATATGTTGATTCCATTAAGGAATCTGTATAGTAGTATGCATTAGTTCTGTTAAGAGCAAATATATAAAAAGTACTTCAGCTGCTCTAAGCATTACAAGAAGTATCTTTTAATGTGTTGCAGGAGAGCACAGCCCAGTGTTGTACACAGTATGAGTGGCTGGCACTTAATTTACAGATGCATACAGGTATACTATGCAAGTGTGTATTGCCATGACAAACACTGTCTTTAACTTTTTGAAAAATGTACATCCTGCCTAACCCTGAGTTTTTAAAGCACCACAGTTGTCCTGGGAGTAGGTTACATCTCATGCCCTCTGACTTCCCTTTTTTTAAGTGAGAGTTCTTAAGCTATACAGAAAACTACAGGTAAGTTATTTAAGTCCACTAGCAGAGAAAGCTGGAGAATCCTGTTAACAGGACATCTATACTGTGTACAGATATAGAAGGTTTTAAAACTAGTATTTGAATATTTGAAATGAGGTGTCAAGCATGAAGCTTTTTAATATGCTGTATGCCTTTGAAGCAGAAGTAGTTCATGTTATTACTGAATCTGTCAAACACAAACAGGTCCTTGAGGGGAGAGAGGGCAACATTCCAAAGTAGAGTAGTGCATATCTGTTTGCAGAAAGTTTGTCTTAATGCTCCAGACTCATCACAACAAAAAAAGTTCTAAAAATTGTGAGCTGATTCATAAATAATATCTAAGGGCTGTTACATGAGCCTGTACTGCTTAGTCTTCACACACTAGCAATATTGAGCATAACTACATTAAAGAGCCTTCAGAGGCTTTAATTGGTGTCTTATACTAGCGTCCATTTTAAAGCAAAACTCATTTGAAAAGTGGTATCATGTAACACTTCAGTCATGGTGAACCAAATGAATTGGCCTGGCTATCACTGTGGTTATGTGCTACAGGTTTAAAAAAATGTTTAAATTTTTTGTGTGGACAACTATGTGGAAGCTAAAATTGACATATTTTTATGTAAAGTTTTCTATTCTTTGATTTTTAATAAACTTTGGAGACCAGTCACTCTTTTGTACTTTTTTTATGGGAAACTTGATGAAATGACACTTGATCTTGTCCCATTCTTTGATGTACTCTTTGAACATCTGCTTTAAATTGTTCATGCTGACCTCCTTCAGAATGAGCTTGGAAGTGGATGGGTGCCCTCAAATGATGGTGGTGTTTTTCTAAAGGGGCTAATAAGCATGGATGTTGCTTTTGTAGTTGTGGATTTTATCACTCAATAATGAGAAAGCTGGGGAGCTGGAGGTAGTTCCCACAATGTTCTCCAAAGGAGATGGACTAATTCCTTAACTTTTCATTAACTTTTTTTTTTTAAGTCCCTCCCTGTGGTTTCAATTCCTTTCAAAATCTTCATGTAGGTTTCAGCCTCCTCAAAGATTGGATGTACCTTGTCTTTTTCTCTTGAGTTCTATTAACTCTCTGAGAGGACTCTGAAATGTCAGCAACTGACTTGAGTTCAAAATTTTAAAAAATGAGTCTTTGGAAGGAATAAGTATAAATCTTTGAATGCCAAGAAAGGAAACTGAAGTGTTTTTAAAAATAGACAGCAATACAGGACTAGGGATTGACAAGCAGAGAGGTCTGTGGTACTTGGTCAATCTTAATGAGTATCTGCTGGAGAAAAGCAGAGAAGTGGTGGGAAGGGAAAATAATAACCACTCAGTAGTAGCTGGGATAATAACAATTATTTTTTCTGTCAAGTCAGCCAGTGGGACATGGCTGACAGAGGGATATATCAATCTCTGCAGACACAAAGATTAAGTGCAACAGCATTGGTTTTGTAACTTCTGTTGTCCTAGACTCCACCTTTTCCCTCTTTCTGTCCAGATGACAATTTTGCTTTATTCTTCCCACAGATTTTGCTCAACTATTTATCCTTGCTTAATGCATCAGGATTCTCCCTGAACCCTTGGTCACTGATAAAAATCTTGAGATATCCCCTTGATCCCAGCCCTAGTGACTATTTTGTACACTGTTCATAGGCAAAACTATGGACTTAAGGTATGGAAGGAGGAGACTACAAATTGAATGGAGGGATGGGACCCAGAGAGTCCATCATAGAAAGATGTCAGTTGTGATCTATTTCTGTTTACAAAGCTCTCAGTGTGGTGTTGCATTGGACTTTGCCAGTAACTCCATCCCTGTGCTCTGAGGCAGGGTAAGAAGACAGAAATGTCACTGCTGGTACCGTGCTCCTGGGCCAAGCACTGTTTCTTTCCATGGGAGCAGCCTCTTGAGAATGGGCATAGCAATAGTCAGAGTAGCATTGGAATACAGCACACCTTCAAGCAATGTGAGCTCTTTGTCATTTGTGGCTGAAAAGAAGAGCCTAAATTGTGAGCTAACAGGCAGCTGGTCACTTGGTGTATACGTGTAGGGAAGTAAATGTGTCAACTTCTGTGCTCTCAAGGACAAGAAGCCACTTACTTGCTGACTGCTGCCAGTATAGTCTGGTTATAAATTTAGAAATACCTGGACTAAATCAAAGTTAGGACCTGAATTCTTCTATTGAAAGCCATGACAGAGCCATCAATTAGGTGGCTGCATTTGTGCACTTACACTGTTTTGATTGGGGCTTGAAGCATTGTGGAAAGCAAATGTGCCAAAAAAAAGGAGGATTTTTGAAGTAGCCTTGGAAGAAAAGCCTGAAAAGAAACATCTTGGAGATTACAAAGGTGTGTAAAGAAAAATACCAGAGGATGCCTCAGAACCTTAACTGATCGTGCCTGTCTAAAGCTGTGGTCCCAGTTCTCAGTGTTACACTGCTGCAAAAGTTTTGGCTTAGAGCTGTCTGTGGCACAGTAGCCATTTGGTTTCAAATCAATTAAGGATTCTCCAAGCATTTGCTTTTTTCATAATCCTTGTCTATTGTCAGATTGCTGCCTGAGTATAAAAACAAATTATGAATGGCCCATGTGCAGCACATAGCATGTCTGTGTGTGAGGTCAGGAAAGACAAAGGGCATCTCATCCAACACCAGCTCTTCTCCCCTTGTTCACCAAAATGTTCATCACATTCTGATGTGAATTCCTAGGAAGCAGCAAGCTTGTATGAGAAGATGAAGGCAACGCTTGAACTGGAAGTCCATAACTGCTGTGCTAAAATTGCCACTTTTTATTAGTGAAAACTTTGTCACTGATCCTTGATGGGTGTTCTGTTGAGAAAATCATTGTAAGAAAATTCCTTGTTTCATGCTCCTCCTTTCCAGAGAAGAAAAGCTGCATCTTTGGATGGGATACATCCACTCCTTCAGGACTGGATGGCTAATTTCAGGAGCCAAAATGAGTAGGTGAAATCTCACTCTTGTTAAGGCTTGCATGTCCAGGTCATAAGAGTCACTTGAGTACCACTTACTGTGTAATTGTGGGAGAGATCAACAAATCATCTCTGTTCTCTTGGAGAAATTTCTTGGGAGACTTAGGAACAGACAATGAGGTTATTCTGTCACTCATTCATACATGTGTGTGCAGTCTTCTGTGGATGAGCAGAGCAGAGTTGAGGCTCCCAGCTGCAAGCACAGGCTTTGTTCTGTCCTCAGAAGGGCCATGGAGGGAGGCAGGGCAGCCCAGCAGGTGTGTTTGGCCCTCACATTAGGGGCTAACAGAGAGGTCTCTGCAGGTTTCCTGATCTGTTCCTGATGCAGTGGTCGAACAAAATGATTTGCTGTTTTCCTCCTGTTCCTCTGTTAAAAAGGAGTTGTCAAGGAATTGAAGGTTCTGGGAAATGTGCTGTGTGGGTGTAGTGTTAGGAATTATGAGTGGTTAAATACTGGGATACAAGTGTTTTAGTCTGGTAGTGAGGTTTCCATCCTTTGAAATTGTAAAAACCTGGCTGGACAAGGCCCCAGGTAATCCATTCTAATTTCAGTCAATCCTTTTGGACCACTTCACCTCTGTAGGGCTTTTCCTCCTTCAATTTTTTTTTATGATACCACAAAAAAGAGAACTTTTTTTTTTTAAAAAGTTTTGCTTTATCTCTGTATGAAGCTTTTTAATGGGGACATGAGACAGGTAGGTATTATTTGGTTTTTTGCTTTGTCCTGCGCTTGGTAAACCATATCAGCAAATTCTAGGACCAATAGATTGAAACAGGTAAGAAAGAACCTAGTGATTTCTGAAGTTGATAATCCCTGGAAATGAATAGTCCCCAGTCATAAATTACTGATCAAGAAGTATAATTTTTTTGTATCTTCTCTCTATTATGATGATTATTATTGTTAACAATGTTTTCTCAGAATTCTGAGTTCAGTCTACTTGTATTTGCAGTGGTAATACAATGAATATGTGTGGGAGTAGTGGTTTGTGTAGGACATCAGCAAAATACTCCAAATTGCTAAGTCCTTCACCTTTTTTCCTTAGTGAATTGCACAGATTCATCATGGAAACTTTTGCTAATTAAAATTTGCTTGTTTGCCTTTATTCTGCAATACAGGAGTAGGTAGATTACTTACACTCCCTGAAAAGTTGTGAAACAGTTACTGATGGAGCTGAAAGCATCATGGAAAGGCTTTTTTAGAGGTAAGATTTGGAAACTGCTATTAACCTAAGTTTTACCTAAATAACTAAAGGTTGTTTCTGTCTAGATCAGAGTTGTTCCTTACGATGCACTGTAGAAATCTGAGACTGAAAAACGTTTATCAAGAGTGGTTGATGTAGAAAAGAAAATTTCCACCAAGAAAAAGGAAGCAGAATCCAAAACCTTAAGGATCTTAACTTATAAAATAACCATTCCAGCAGAATGGGAATTGTGACATGCCAAACTGCAGATCTATTAATAAGGACTTAATCACCCCATACTAATATTATTGTTACTCTTAGTAGTAAGATGTATGGAGCACAGCTCCAGGATGCCTAAGATACTAATAAGGTTGAGACATGTCCAAAGTCCCTATCTGGAAAACTCATACCAGTATTTCATTTTTATTTCTGTCACACAGCAGAAAAGGGCTAATTAAAAACAGAGGCAAATTTTAACACTAATTTATCAATTGTTTTAAATGCCTGACCCAGTATTGCTGCTATTAATATCTGTATGTTTCAGTTGTTCCTTAAATCTTGCAGTGTGGTTCAGTGCTAGGTGGTGACTGAGCCAGGGTGTTCTGAACTCGAATAGCATCAATAGATGGCGCTGAGTGCAAATTTTTGGGCCAAAGTGGTGCAGTTAGTTGAAGATTAACTTTGGAAGCAGATATTTTATCTGTGTTTGCTAATGATTGTGAGATAAGGACTGCCACGCATGAGCTGAGTGTCCTGATGTGACAAATATGGGAAACGTGGCCTGTACACAGTGCTGGAGTTTTGCAGTATTGAGTAAATAGATGTGGGATGAAATATAAAGCACAGGGCTGGAATATGAGAATTTATAGCTACTTCCAAGCAGTGAAAGCTGATGGGTTAGAAATTATGAAGAGGAGAGACACCTCGGCATATTTGTTAACAATATGATTAAATTCACCAGCTTGTCTCAGAGTTGATAAGTGAACCAGACAGATGAAATGTTTCCATTAGCAATAGTGATTTCCTTTTATTACAAGTCCAGAGTTTTACTGGGTAAATTACTTGTGGTTTTCCTCATTTCAGGGAGGAAAAAAGAAATAGACAAAAAAGAAAAGAAGCCATAATTGTCTTTTTTTCTTTATTCAGTTATGGCAGCAGCTACAGACACAGGTCTAAAAAATTTTCAGGCACCTGATAATCTACTTCAGCTAGAGATTTATCAAAGCACAAGCCAGCTTTTATGATGCCATGTGAAAATGCTGTGAAGTCCTAGGGATGACAGATACTATCACCCAGCTTTTTGCACCCATTTGCACTGTTTTTGTATTGAGAAACTTTTGATCTTTGGCTTTGATGTAGGAGTGACTTCCCTCCTGGGGATGCTGAACATGCTAGCTGGCTGTCACTTCAGATCTCTGGGTGACAAGTAGAAGATCTGACTGGATGGAATCTGTCTAGGGAATGTGGTATGACTGAGGTAGTCAGCCTTCCTTTCTAAATTTTGGTGGAGAAACACAAGTGGTTTTATTCTGGGTTTCCTGTTAGATACTTTTGTGGTGTCTGGAATAAAAAGGAAAGCAACATTTCAGACCACTCCAATAACCCTGACCACTTTAGTGGGTAAAATCGATGTAATTTCATGACACAATTTGACCTAACTTAGCATCCCAGCTTGGTCCCTTATGGCTCTTGCTTCCCATTCCTGTTTGTTGGCCTACTGGCACAGATAGGTCAGAACTCAAAAGTAAGGGACAGGAGGGGTGGGGAACATCTGACATTTTGAGGAATATAACCCTGTAGGCATGAAAACTATTTAAATTCTCATTGCAAGGCACCTGTCTGTCTGGAATGGCTTGGAAATGGCTAATTCTTCATCAAGGAGAAGGGTCCTCCCACAGGGGGGAAGAGGTCTACCCCAGGACTGCTGTGTCTAAATGAAATTAGAAATGTTGCTGTCACTCCCATCTACTTGTACACTCTGGTCTTAGTGACATGTAAGAATTTTCTTCTCCACTATTTTGGTGTATTTGCTTTCACTTGGAATCTATAACCCTTATACAGTCTATACTGTCCCAAAGGGGACAAATAACCCTGTTAGCCTGACTTTATTTGTTATTTATAACATTCTTAATACCAATATTCCCAGATTAATGCAGGATATGGTTGAGGTTTTTTTTTTCTCTGTACATTCCCTGCAGTTCTAGGTTTGATGCTCAAAAGAAAAATCTGTCATCAGTGTGCAGTTAGATAATAGCATGGTCTTACAGCTTTAAGAAGCAGATTTTTTGGTGATTCTTACTGCTAATGTCTCTACCTCCAGTGGGATCAGAACAGCCAGATGGGTTGTCTGTGTGTGTCTTCATCAAATATTATGGAAATGCTGAGACATCCAAGTGTACAGCAGCAGTTTGCAGGACAGAGCTAAGAGTTATTTAATTGGAAGACTTGGAAATGACCCTAAGATTCAGGATGCTGCTGGAGTATCTGAGGCTATAAACAGTCATGGCAGCCAAACTTTAGAGAGAGAAAAGATTTATAAACACTTCTCAAAATGACCCACCTGTTCATCCACCTCACAGCTTCCTCCTCCTTCTCCCTACAGCCTTTATGTTCTGTAGGAACTAAAAATCTGTGTTTTCTGGCTCTGGTGAGCTCTGAGAGGAGAGAAGAGAGGGGGCAGGCATCTGATTGTGAGGACTGATATTCTGAGCATGAATCCTGTTTAAACTACCAAGGCAAAATGCCCTGTTCATTATGCATTTTAATTTCAGAGACCCTTTTGATGCAGGAGGTAGAAAGAGGCTCAGCAGGATCTTTCTAAAGATGTTCTATGAAAAGGATTGTGGTGAACATGAAATAATTTTTCAGCATTGTTTGAGCAGATTGCTGTCGGTAGTTACTTCACATTTAACTTGTCCTTGTGTCTTTCTAGGTGAGTATTGAGTCTGGAGAAAAAAGCTTTTTTTCCTGTGCATTTTGCAGTGGGTTTGAGTTTCTTTATTATTTTATGTTCAAGTAAAAGTCCCTGCGGAGTCCTAGAACTGAATGCTGCTCATCTAGCAATAAGAGTTAAAATTGACTCAAGCATAGGATTAATTTTTTTTTTACGTGTATCTCCTTACAGAGTATTACAAGATTTTGCTGCTGTTAATCGGGAAAATGCGATTTGCTAAATTCAATTTGCCCCGGTGACAAGGAGGGTGCGCTCTTGCATCACTCTTATTTCCCAGTGCAACAGCAACAGCTCGATAGTCTCTGGTTTGGAGGTGGTGCTGCCGTGATGGGAAAACCTTTCCTGATGCACAGAGTAGCTTTAGAGGTAATTTCGTTTTGTTTCATACGGATAAGACTCAGAACACTTTACTTATAATCAGTAATGGATGACTGAGCAAGGTAGTTGTTTTCCTATCTATCAAACCTGTACTTGGGAAGCCCACATTTGATTTGCTCTGTGCAGCTGTACCAATAGAAAATGTTTAATCCTTCCAGATGTTAAATTGTTGTTTCCTTCTTAGGGATCTCTTGGTCTCTTATCTACGCACATCCAGCTCAGGTGCATGAGCTCCTAATTGTTTTAGCATGCAGAAGAGGTTCTTTTTTCCTGAGTGCTCTTGGAAAAGGAACTGGGACACTGACAGGTTTTCTCCAGATAGCCTGAAATAGCTGTTTCAGGTTGTTGGTTTTTGGTTTGTTTTTTTTTTTTCCCCTCACTTCAACTTTAAGTTGTTAGCTGAAAATAGAATATATTCAGGATGGATGTAAAATACAGTCTTGAAAATAGCTCCAGGCATCATCCAGTTTGGGGATTCTTTGATTTGTGCAAACCAGTATTGTGTTCAGATGACCTTGTTCCTTGTGTTATCCATCTTTACTTCAATGATCAATTTACCCTTAATACTATTTTCTAAAGGCTAGAGTTGGTGGAGCCAAATCTTTATTCAGTAACACCACCATGGCAAATGACTTTGCGTTCACTAACTGTGCATGGGGAAAAATAAATAGGAATAAGATTTCTAACACAAAGCAAAGATGTGCAACCCAGAACTTTATTCAGTTCTTCTGTGCAGTTCAGACTGAATGCAGGGAGTGTGTGTTTCCATCAGTTTAAGAGATAAATTCGTACTTTTAAAGAAGAATTGGAATTGTAAGTGAAGCAGGTTGTGTCAGTAGGCATTGTATTTAAATAGGCTCTTATGTTTAGTTGAAGAACTTCTAAACACAACTGTGTTTGCTCACAAGGTTGTCCTTTCTGGCAGATGAGGATTACAGTTATTTCAATCAAGGTTTGGGTGTTGGTTTTATGTTTGGGGTTCCCCACCCCAGAAGATTCCACCCCACTTGTCCCTGGAAGTTACCAGAGGTAAGAGTACCAATATCTGTTTCTCATCCTGTACCATTTTCTGGGGTATTGCCTCCATTTAGACTCTTAATCAGAATAAGCATCCAAGACTTTCATTTTCTTGTGTTTATATTAACACCATGAGGAGGGTTTGCAGAGTTTGGCTCTCACTGTGAGAAGTAAGCCTTTGTTTTGCTATAGCAGAAGGACTTGATCTTTCCTAGAGCCTGTTTCTCTCTCCAGCTACTTCATATGCTGTATAATGAGTAGTCCTTTAGAAAAAATCATGGTTTGTCAGTCCTGTGTATCAAACCTTCTGTGTTTTACCAAACTTTTTTATGCTGAATGTTCATAAAATATTTTAGATTTCTGGTTTAGTTACAGTATTTCTTAATTTGAATTCAACATACATTTAAAAAAAGCTTTTAACAGTGCAGCCTAGAGCAGATGTCTTTTTCTTTCCCCCACATAATTTTACATAGTTCTCAGTCATTACATGCATGCTTCAATTCAGATGAATTTAAGAATCTAAGCCATCTAATTAAATACAGTCAGATTTGAAGATGTCAAAAGTAAGATGGGCATTTGAAGATGCCCTGTTCAGTTTCTGTGTAAACTGTATAATTTCCACATAACACTACATAGGATACACAGAAAGGACTTTTCACCTAGGTCAAAAGATAAATGAAGATAGATTTGAGAAAGATCTAAACTATCAGCTGAGGGAATGGTTGCCAGTCTCTTCTGACAGCAGTTGAACATCATCTAATAAATCATGTTGGGTTAGGTTGAAAGAGAGCAAAGGGAACAATATTTGTAATTCCAGGTTTAGTTGCAGAATTTCTTCCTGAAAGATTTGTATGTGAAATCTTGAGTTTGGAGATCAGTTGGACAAATCCCAAGACAAGAAACCCATTCAGGGCTATTAAATGTGAGATAACGCCTCTGGATGCAGCAACCAGAGCTGCAAAGGAGTTGGTTTGGAAAAGGAGCCATGTGGTGCAGTTGGAAACATCTCTTTTCTCCCCCTTTCAGAGCCAGGCAACAGTTTCCAGAGCTTTGGCTGGCTTCAGGTTGAGATAAACTGTCTCCAGATAAACTGAAAGTAGTTTGTATGGAGAAGTAAAGGGACAGAAAAGAAAAGGAGTTTCTACAATGAAAAGGATCCAGGAAAAAGCATAATAAAATTAAATTAAAGAAAATTGCATTAAAAGAGTCTGGTGATACTGACTTCTTCAACTGTATGGGAGAGTGGAGAGCAATAAAGGGCCTTAGAGAGAAGAGAAAAATGAAGAATAAGCTAATTGCACAGCAGTGCTGGAGAGGGGAAGTGAAGGAGGGGGGAGATAAGTGGGACCTGTGGTAGGTGAGGAAAAAGTGGAAGAAGAAATAGAGAAAATTGGCATCTGTTTATGGGGCTTAAATGCTTTGTTTGTCCACTGGCCCCAGTTGCCCACCTAGCACAAAATGCAGTGTGGTTCCACAGCCTCCTCCCTGTTTTCCCTGCCCTCCGTCCCTTCCCTGGTCTGTCTCTGTTGCCACCACGCTGTTGGGTGGCCAAGGCTTTGTTAGCTCTGCTCCTGGCCACCTGTGGGATTCATGGCAGCAGTCTGGGTGAATATTAATAAGGCTAATGCACTTATATAGATGAAAACCAACTCTCTTTAGTGTGTAGAAGCCTCTTTTGTATGAGTCTGTGCCTTCTTTTTTCAATATACCACTGATAATTTTAATTGTACTAAATTTTGGAGGGTTTTCTACTGGGTCTGCTCTCTGGCTTAGGCTGTTGTCTGTTTTGATTTGGTACAGGTTTGGGCAGCCTGAGAGTTGCTGTTACCTGTGTGGTAATCCCTTGGTCATGCTTTTAAAGAGTTTTTTTGGATTTTAAGATGAAATATGTCCCCTTTTTCTATGTATTTAGTCAATATCACACGATGTTTACTGGAGGAATGCAGCAATACTCTTAATCCTTGTGCTTAACAATGTATAACACTAAACCTGTTCCCTTCCAATGATTTCACATGCAGGGAATGACTCCATTTTTACTCTGTAAGTACTCTGTCTATGGACTTTTGGGGATGAATTCTAGATGACTTATTACTTTATTATAAAAAAATTTAGTATACTCCTGTATGGAAAGAAGAATTATATCAGGTAGGTTATTTAATGCATCAGGGAATTCTTTTCTCCTTAGCTGCACTATTTATTTTTTGTGGGAATTCTTCCTCTGTTGGTGCATGTCAGAATGCCACTGTTGAATTAACACATTTTCAGCAGCTAAGAAAGGGGTCTCAAAAATATAATTGCAGGATACAGTGTTTATAAAATGTCTTGAGAAGTGTAAAATATTGAAATAATTAGTAAGTCCTTGTAAAAATCTGAAAGAGTAATAATAGGATTTAAATATCAGCATCTTGTCAGTGGCTGATAAATGGAGAGTGTGTGGAAGCTGAATTCTCCACTTTCCCTTCCCAAGTAGGATGCTGTGATCTGATGTGGCTGCTCACACTCCTGTGAATTTGAGTAACATGATCATCCTCTTGATTTTCATCCCCTTTGAGCCTGTCTGAAGTTGGCCAACAGGATCAAATCTTCTAATAGAAGATATGTAGATGGGACAACTGGAAAGTGGAATTGCATAAGCTCAGTTTTCTTAGGAAACTCCCCTAAAACACAGCCTTTCAGACCTATTCATGGATCTTGCATCCCACTGAACTGCAGTTTTTCTTGTGTGACAGATACCAAGATTTGGAAGCGGAGAACAATTTGATTAAATTTGTCTCCTTTGTTGCCTCAGGTACATTCTGTGTATTCTTAGAATATAAATCCTGCTGCTAATTAAGTTGTTCTCTATTTGATATGATATTCTTAAAAAAAAAATAGCTCACCTCAGGGAGTCCCAGAAAGTAAAATGTCCATACACAGGATGGTAATTTACCAGGAATAACTACTGCATATCCTTTCACTGGAAACAATTGGAGCTATTTTCATTTTCTTACAAATTCTTTTCAGTTTGCAGAAGTTACTTTTATTCTGAAAAGCTGGAAAACAATCATAATTCTGAGAAAGTCACATATTGATAATTTGAGTTGAACAATAGAGAATAAAATTGTTCAAGCTGATCTCTGCTCCATGCTCCATTTTAACTGTAGAGAGGTGAACAGTGATTAAATATAACATTTATGCAGAAGCAACATGCTCAAAGGGTAACAGCAAATACAAATCTTACATAATGAGCTTGAATAAATTTTATATCTGAAGAAAACAAACCTCCATAGAAGCAGGTTGTTTTATGAGCAGCAGAACTAATCCATTCCAGTCTGTCTGTGTTGTTTCTGTTCTAAAGACCAGATTGGAGAATCCTTGGGGAGTGTTTTGCTGATCCTGAATTGATCAGAGGTTGTATTAGATGACCTTCAGAGGCTGAAGTCCCTCCCTGTCTGTGCTATTCTGTGACCCTATTTTTCTGTCTAATTTGGTTGACTTTGTGAGATAGCTGCATGGAATATATAAGGAATTGCATAAACAGATGAGTGTTTTTCCTCTTAAAAAGACCCTTCATTTTGCTTATGATAAAAATAAGTATACATTTTGGGTTTCTTCTTCACATCAAGCTCATAATATTCGGAGGGGAAGCCCTTCCTTCACCACATCCTACACCCTTAGCAGGTCAAGGAAAGTGAGGAAAGCTTTCCTGTTAAAACAGGACTGTGCAGGGTGAACTGAAGAAAGCTGTTTTTTGTGCTTTGGTATTTCAGTTTCTCTTCCAAGGAATTTCAGTGGATGTAAGCATCTCTGTCACCACCTACTTAACAGCTCAAATATTTATTTATATAATTTGTCTTTAAACCAATAGTATTTTATCCATAGTAGGAATAAGATACTAAAGTTTAATCCTATTATAACGATTCTTTTTCCTAGTAGGAGTATTTCCTCCTTTCTAGATTGACACCTTAGAGCCTTTTTACTTCTACAGCTACTCTTGCAAGTGTGTCCCAAATCATAAAGTGAAAGAGTCAGCTTAGCTATTTGGGAATATTCCCCATATTTCTCATCTCTTTGCTTCATTTAAATATGGAAAAATCCTCAGAGGCTGACTGTGGCTTTCTCCTTGTAGTTATTTTTTTTTTTTATATGAACCTGCTACACCTGTCTCAAGCATTCCTGAGGTGTGGTGAGTGCTGTTCTTTTTTATATCCTGATATGGTTATTCTGAGTGCAAAGCAGTCAATGGGACCTCTTTTTGTAAAAAACTCAAGACATTGGGAAGACTGCTTGTTACATCTGTGGTGTGATTAAAATTCTTCTTTTGCATCATTAACTGGTAGAATTATTTTCCCTTCAGCCACGATATGAAGTCAAGAGTTTAAACAGGTTCAGAACTGTCTCTCCACTACTGGTAGCAACCTGGACTCCAACATTAGAAAAGACTGAGAGAAAAACAGCCAAATGAGGAAAGGTATTGGTTTGGACACTGTGGGGGCATCAGAGGAGTTTCAGGGAAAAAGAGCAGGGGAAAACAATCAGCCAGCTACATTTTCAGGGTTTAAGCTAAACAAGAGGTTTTCTTGTTACAAATGGAAAATTAATGTTTTACTTTCTCAACTAAGTGAAACTTATCTTGAAAGACCAGCTTTAACTGCTCATGATATATTTAAATAGCCAGAGTATTTACAGAATATACTGAATAGTTGAAAACTACACTTTCTGAAAGGAACGATAATTGAAAAACAGGAAGCTAATTAAATATTATCAGTACCATTCAGGATTTAATTTAAAGTCTAATAGGAAAGGAGAGGAAAGAAGGCTATTGTAACAATTTCAAGTAATATTAGCAAAGAGGTTTTACTTTTTTCCCCCAATTGGCCTATTAGTTTTTAGATTACTGTGTTTGATAAACTGTTACTACTCATACCTTTAACCCAGAATTTAATCATAGTAGATATGTATTTTCCCTGAAAGGGCAGAGTTTTCATTAATCCCAGGAAGAGATGCCATATGTGGCATCAACTTGAGGCCACAGGGCACTGTTTTTTCCAGCACATGCTGGAGCTAGATACTACCCTGGGAACATCAGACAGCTGTGCTCAGGTGCAGTTCCAGAGGAGGCTGCCACTCTCCAGGTCTGGAGCTGCTGTTTGAGTCTGGAGCAGGGGGAGGTGGTGTCCACACCTGCAGGAGTTGCTGGTTCAAGAGATATCAAAGGTGACTGCACATCCCTGGTGTTTGCATCAGGTACATGGAGACTCAGGTAGTTTTCTCTTCAATCCAGCTAATGATAGGGAAGGGCTTGAGGAATGTTTGGATGGATCCTACGTTTCCTCTTGTACTTCATGAGAAGTTTCTGTCAACCTGTTTCTCTAGTTTGTCAGTGTGCCTTTGGATGACAACCTGGACTCTGGCATTCCAGCAACTTCTCCCAGCCTTGAGTCATCTGCACGATTTTTGAGGGAGCATTCTGTCCTGCCATCCAGATCATTAATTTTTCCATCTCCTGACATTATGCTCACCCATTCCCTGCTCCTCTGCATCCTGCTGTCTGTGGTTTTATCCTGGTGGATGTGCTGGGTGCTACGATGAGTCGTCAGCACCTGGTGTCCTTTAGAATATGATGTTCACATCGTTAATTTTGTCTTCCTCCTCTAAGAACTACTTGGAGTAATTTCTATTTTCTCTCTAACACACTTTAACACCTTTATTCTTTCTTCATTTGTCTCCAGCTCAAGTGTTACATCAACATTTGCTGTATCTTGTGCCTTTTATGCATTGCTGTTAATAAATGTATTACTGTATTTCTCTATACTTCATCATTATGTCACAGGCATAAATATCACATTCTGCATAGAACAACTTACTACTATTGCTAGCTATATAAAGCTGTGGTTGTACAATACAAAGATAAATGAAAATAAAACAAATTAGCCATGGACATGTGGTAAACAAATAAACTAATTTAGAGCAACCAAGTAAAGCAAACTTACAGGCAGATCAAGAAAATGGAGCCAGAACACAAATGAGAAACTTAAGGTCTAGTGCTTTTTAAACTCCTTACAAAGCTTGTGGCCTGCCAGTGATCATGGCAAAACTATGTAACAGGTTACATGGTCAAACTGTTAATAATTTTGTTCCAGATTTTCTAGCTTTGTATCAGTAAGTTGAGATTTAGTTCAGTGTCTTCAGGTCTGCTGTTCCTCCCACATGAATTATGCATAAGAAACAAGAGTTCCCAAGTATAGTAACTGGCTGGCTTCTAACATCACCACATTTGGATGCTGCACTACTTCTGTCATAATGAACTAGCCTGTTTCATTTAATGGCCATGATGTCAGGCTCCAGGAAAAGCCTATTATATAGCATTAGATCTTTAAGATGCAAATTATGGCGGAGTCATTTGTTCTCATGCATAATAGTTCTTGAGTTGTAGCAGTACTTTCTGTACTTGGACTGTATAAACACCCTGAAGTGCTTTTCATTCAGCCTCCTCTTTACTATAGGCCAGAGAACATCTCACCTCTATATATCAAGAGAAGCTTCTTGCATTGCTACTCCTGAGGTCAAGGTTTCACAGTGCTCTTAGTGTCAGAATTTAAATTGTCTGTGTTGTTTCGTGTCTGTTTTGTGTCTTTTTGCCCTTGTTACACACCAGGTTAAGAGGAGTGCAGGTGAGCTACTTAGTGTTTGCATTTTCAGATTATCTGTACCTTTTAGTCACTGTATATTTACTCCTTGTCTTGTCTAGAGGAAGAACCATTCCCATGGGTGTTCTCCGATAGGCTTTGAGTGTTTCAATATCTTGTCAGTCAATTAACATTCATTAAAGACCTAGCCTTTGGGAGAGTCTGCTGGGAAAGATCTGGTACTGCCTGCTGCATCTAGCTGTGGACCTGAATAGAAATCTGTCACTTAAGAGCAAGGATGAGGCTGGATAGGAATAGAAAATTATCTCTAGAGGTTGTTTAAGATGCAGTTTTAATATGAATTTAGATGCAGATGTCTATAAATAGAATAAAACTTTAAATATAAAGGTAGTTTAAACATGTTTAAAAATGCAAATGGAAGACTCCATTTTCTGAGAGTTTTCTTTAGCTTGGCTCTTTCATTTCCCGCTTCACAAAGTCCATTCTCATGAGTTTAAATTATTTCATTTTCAACTTCAAAGTAATTTACAGCTAGGGAAACATCCATGAAATGTGCTTATGGTCATACCCAAACTGAGATTGCCCCTGTTCAATGGAACTTCTGAGCAGCCCCTGGGTGGCCATATCAGTCCAGATTTATTGCAAGCATGAACTTACTAAGACTCATTTTTAAACTGTTTGAGATTTTTGATCCTGCTCTTATGAGAATCAGTTTCCAGAACACGATTGCATCAATAGTGTAGGTATCCTACTCTTATTACAAATGGGTTTTTATCCACAGCTCATTAAGAGTCATTTGTTCTCCTGCATAATAGTTCATTTCCTTCCCTGATGTTAACTGAAATATCTGCCATTGTGTGTAGAGGTATAAATGCTGGAATAACTTTTTGCCTTTTAGAGGAGAATTGCTTGGAACCCAACAGCAAACACTCTCTCACAGTTTCTCTTAAAACAACCTCCCACGCCTTTCATCTCTCAGGCAGGCCTTCTCCACATGCCTTTTAAGATTTCTCTTTCTTGAGTATAGGTCATCAGTCCTGGATCCACAATTGAGAGCAATTTTCCATCTGCTGGGAATACCTCTGCTGACAGATTTTACTGTTTTATTCTTGGTTGTTTTGAGGTTTTATAAGTGCTGTATTATACCAGCCATTTATGTGGGCATACCAAGCAACGTGTCCCAGTAGCGTGCACTGAGAGAAAAGCCAGCACGAGGCTGGCTCTCTGCTTATAAAACCAGAGCAGCTGTGCCTGGTCTCAGCTAAGCACTGGCCATGTTCAAAGCAAAGCTTTGCACTGATTTTGTCCAAAGCAAGGCTTTACCTACTGCTTCTTCACAGTGTTGGTACTGACAGCAAAGTTCTTCCAAAATCATCTCCCGTCTTTCATAGAAGCGAGAGGAAGTGAAATGAAAAGTCTTACATAAAGCACTTTGCCAGCAAAAGCTCTCTCTTGCAACAATATGTTGATTCTGCATCTGAGAGGATTCTTTATGATAATGATTTTTCCTTGTTCATATATTCTGGGTTCTATTTTAAATCTTGCTTGAAAAGTTTCTGTACAGTTTGTCAGTTTTATGCATTTGCTTGTGCCAATATGCATTGCTATACTCTAGGGTAGCAGATCTGAAATGTAGTTTGCAAAATTCTAGTTAGGGGAAAATTTGCCTCTAAATTCTTATGTAAGAGAAAATAATCATCTGACTTAAACTGCACTATTAAATCAGTTTCTTTCAAATAATTGCTTTTTTCCCCAACAAATATGATTTTATTATAAAATATGTGAGGATCTGGGTAATGTCCTTGACCAAAGGTCTCATTTCTGGATGTTTTATCATATCTTTCACAGTGGCAACCTGTGGCTGCCCTGAATTCAAAAATCCATAACCTTTGGAAGCACATGCATTTCAAAGGGTAACAACAGAAATTAATCTCTTTGGTCATACCTGAAAAGCAGCTGTCTGGTTGTAGCTTTTCTTTCTGCATTGTCACCTGTAAAATTCATATGATTCTTGACAGTGCCTGTAAGGGGTGAAAGTTAGGTGTGAATGAGTATGGAAGTTCCAGACAGAGAACTTTAAAAGTTATTTAAAAAAATAATAATTTAAAAGAAATATGACTTAATAGTGATTTCTTATTAATCAATAACTACTGATTCAATTAATAAGAAACAATTTAATATTATTCAATACTAGAATATTAAAAGAAATTCTTAAAATGCACATTGTGTTTATCGACATACTATTGTAATTTTATATACATGTATGCATACATAACTGTATGCATAGTGATTTTTTGTCAGAGGCTGGCTTTTGTCAAAATGATTTTAATCAGTCCTCAGTGAATTTCCCCCTATGAACCACTGGCCTTGTTCTTGTAGGGTGACTCTTAGAGAGACCCATCCCTCAGTGAGTGCCCTGCGGGTTTTGCACCCTATTTTGTCACTGGTCTGCAGTGCTTGTTGTGCTCAGCATTCCTGTGCCTCCCTTTGCAGCAGCCAGCAGCTCATTACTGTTTGTTGCTGATATCAGCTGCTGCTGGCATTCCTTAACTGCTGTGTGTGCTCCTGGGCTTGTAGCTTCTCCCTACACGACACAAGCCTCGTCAGCAGGATCACCCATCCCGGGGCACCTGCTCCATCAGGGCTTCCAGTGCTTGGGCAAATAAGTGGGACAGATCAGTGTCTTTGGACAAAGTCCCTTGCCAGAACTTGAGAGGACACTAGGTAGCTGTGGCACAGGACAGCAGGTCCACTCACCAGTCCATGACTGGTTGCAAAGGTAGCAGAGAGTGCTTGAGAGGTCTGGTTAAAGAGAGATCACCAACCCGCCTGCAAGTGACTGTGCTGCTCACAAGGGAAGGAGATGCACGGTGGGGTAAGAAAATTGCAGCTGGTGCACAGGTATTCATAGCAGTGAAGTTCAGAGCAGGCTATGAAGAGTTGAGGGACGTTCCCAAACCACTCAGTCTTGTAACAAGCTTACCCAGCTGTAATTCAGCAGAGGCAAGTGCAAAGCAATGGGCTTTGGGGGAAGATCAACATCGTGTCAATTGTAAACTGGTGGGATGGATCAGAACTGATCTGCATGACTCAGGGGCAAGATGGTGGGGTTGAGTTAAATGATTCCATGAAGATGTTGGCTCAGAACCCAGTAATGGTCCAAATAGAAACCAAACGGGAATTTTTAGAAAAATAATTATGCCATTCTCCCATTATATAATTCTGTTCACCTGCCATGTAACTTTACAGCCTAGCAAATACATGGGAGATGTAATAGGGGGCTACCACTCTGTTCATTGCTCAAAAATACAAAACCTAGAGGCTTAAACTTCCAAAGCTAGCAGAAAACCAGTTCAAGAGCAACAGAAGCCTGTTGAAAGAGTGTTGGAAAGGACCATTCCTACCATTCTCTGCCCTGCCTGGGCAGAGCAGACCATTAGGTTGGACCTTTTCTTTACTGAAAGGGTAGCCAGGCACTGGACCAAGCTGCCCAGGGGAGTGGTATAATCACCATCACCAAAAGCATTTAAAGGAAGAGCAGATGTGGCACTTGGGGACG
>VZRX01005631.1:0-11983 GCA_013398075.1 Notiomystis cincta | reverse complement strand
GATGGGGCTCTGAGCAACCTGCCTTCATGGAAAGTGCCTCTGTGGGGTGGAACAGGGTGGTCTTTAAGGCCCCTTCCAGCCCAAACCATTCTGTGATTCTATGGTATCTATTTCAGCTGGTACACAGGCCAGCTAAGTGTGAGTAAAACAATAATGACACAAACTGAAAGGGATGTTGTAACTGCAGTAGGAATCAAATTGCATAATAGATGCACAGATCCTTTCAGAGATGTTTGTACTTGATACAACTCAGAGTTTCCTACAAGACCAACTTTACAGTCTAAAATACTCTACATAAGGAGTCTGTCACATGAATGACAAGCAGCCCTTCCAAAAAAACAGGTCTAAGTAACATTTTTCAAAGTGCTTATGTTCAGGAAAGAGGCTTAGTGCATAGAGCCAGGAACAGAGAAGATGAGGGAAGTGGCCTGTGGATATCCTCATAGTTCAGACTTCTGTCTGTGCATCTTGCCCAGGGGACAAGGGAAAATGGGAGTAGAGGAGAGCCAGGAGAAGTGCATTTCCATTCCTGCATCTGGAACAAAACTATGAGGTGGTTTTTGCAAGCAATTTCACACCTTTGTCTTCAAACTGTCCCCTCCATTTCCCCATCAACTCAGAGTACACTGTCAAAGCAAGGTTTCATACCATGCATTTGTGCTCATTATCAGCATCAGGTACGATCCAGTATGAGGCATCTAAATGTCACTGCTGACACAGTACGCAATAGAATAAAATTTTTACCACAAAAGCAATGACAAAGACTAAAGGTCTGTCAAAATAAGAGCCATTCAAGTTTGCCATCAAAATGAACAAATTATGGAAGAATCAACTTACACCCACCCATATTCCAGAGATGAACCCAAGGCACACAATTCATCTTTTGCTGATTACTGCATAAAGTGTGCTTCTCATGGTGGTGACTGCATACCAACTGCCACGTTAACAAGCAGTGTCTTCCTTCAGACATTTACAAACATCAGAATGCTTATTCATGACAGTCCCACATATCATCTGCCACCCCAGATGGTGGCTGGTGGGATGCTGATTTTGTCCTAAGGCAGTTACCACCCACCAAGATAGTATATGCAGGGCTAAATAAAAAGCATGTGCCATCTGCTGTCAAGTTTAGAAGATTTGTTGAGACCTACTAGATTAGTTTATTTTAGATCAGACAAATTGGGAGGCTATAGCTCTCTAACTGCCCAATAAAATAAGAGTAAGTTGTGCTGTAGAAGACACTCAGTAAATCAAGAGAAAGTTACAATGTTCTGCTGGGTCCACCTATGGATTCTCACAGTGATCAGTGGCAAAAAGCACTTATGGCCCACAAGTTCACAGGGAACCTGAGACCAAGAAGAAATTTTGCAGAACTTACAGATTTCCTTGGCCTGAAAATAATTTCAGGAATTTTCATTCTTGCCAGCAGGATGTTTTTTCTGCCTCCTTTTCTTGCAATCTATCAACTGCTATCATTTTGATAGCTGGTCTCCATCTAAACTCTTGTCCAGTTCTAATTTTTTTCCTATCCTCTCTTTAGAGTCTTCTTATCCCCCTGCTCATGCACTGTCATTTTATGTATACAGAGAAGAAAGAAAACAATTAAAAAGTAGAACTATTATGATCTCTTCTGCCTGCTTCACAACCAGCATAAACTCACTTCATCTGTCATATCCATTTCTAGACAGTTAATAGAAAATACAGCCATTTCCCCAATACCAACTATTAGGCACTCAAAACACACAAAATAATTCTATGCATTCTTTTTAAATTTTCTAATTAAATGTCTTTTTGTACATTACTAAATATCTAAAGCAAGTAGCAAATATAGAAAAACATATCCACAGAAGAATTTTTCCAAACTTCTTAAAATCAGCAGGCACATCAAAATCTTTCACTGCAGCAGGGAAGTAACCCTTGCACAAGTATAAAGGTTACATCACTCTCTGCTTGGATAAAAAAAAGCATTGCTTAAGCTGAACCCTTAAGAAGTAAAATTTCAAAATATGGAGGAATTGCCTTTAAATCATTAACACCAGAAAACAGGACACAAAGGAGAGAGATCATGGAGTTCTGTACTGCACAGTAATGAGAGAGAGGGCTTGCAAAGGTCTCTGCAGGGGCCCTACACTGTCAGAGCTCCTGGCACCACAGCCCACAGGGCTGCACCAGCAGAGATCCTCCAGGAGGTCCATCAGCAAATGCTCAAGGAGATGCCTCCAGCACAGCACAAGAGCATCAACTCTCCAGCATTCACAACACGAAGGGCAGAGGAACAGAATACACCAGTGAACTGCAAATGACTGCTTAGCTCATGAGAAAAAGCAGAGACTATCTAAAAATAAAAATAATCTGGAAAACTACAGGACATGCAGCCAGAGGCAATGAGGGGCAACAAGGCAGCTCCTCTGTGCTCCCTAAGCAGGTTTCCTTACCCTTCTTTAAATGAGTGTTTGTACAGTTGTTTTAAATGAGCCCAGACTGCTTCCACTACTGCAGAGTTCACTAATCCATGCATGAAATGCAGCTCTCTGTGGAACACATGGCTCTTTATTAAATAGCCAGGTAACCACTCATGCATTTAAACCTCAATACCTGTTACTTAAGACAAAAGAGATCTGACATAAAATTATACAAGTCACAGTCAGTCTTGTGCTGCCATCCTGCATAGATTACAAGGCTGGCACCTGCTCAGGGATATAAACATCATTCCACCTGTCATTTTACAGCAATGTATTTGAAGTCTTCACAGAAATTCATGCCCACTGCTCCTCTAAAAAGTAAAAAAAGTCATTTTGCAAAGGGATAAACTTCTGATGATGGCAGTGACACAGAAAATTGGCCATTAATCTCCTCTGAATAAATATAACCCCCAGGAAGATGAAAGTGTGAGCAGAATATATATTTTTTGCACTAGAAAATGCTGAGGTGCACAACGAGAAGCTTTTACTTAAGCATTTTCAGCTGAAGTTATCTTTCAGAAGCCCATTTTACTCTCAGGAGATATTTCTCTCCAGTCATTCACTTTTCAAAGCCCTTTGCAACTTTAAGATTGCAGTAAAGCTGACTTTTATACCTTATTTCAGTAGTTCTCTCCCTTGTCCAAGCTGCCACATTCCCTGGAGACATTTGGTAGTTTCAATTTCCTCAACATTTTATCGATAAAGAAGTTTTAAGAAACTGATTCTTTTTTCAATGTACAGACAGTTTACTTGGTAACACAAAACATCCTTGTGATAAACAATTCTTCTATTAAATCCTCCAGTTAATGAAGACCTTGCTCTCTCACATTGGCTTACCTGGTTGATCTGTGCTCAAGTTGTCCTTTCCTGAATAGCTGATAACTAAACACAATTTCTCTTAAAGACAGTTTTAAACACACTTAGTGCCTTAAAACACCCAGCAGGTTGAATATTGCTCCTGTGTTGACATCACAAGCTTGAGGTTTTGAAACAGGAAACATTGGAAAGGTTCACTTAGTAAAATCCAATTTATCAATCCAATGTCATCTTTGCTCATGTCATTCCACTCCCAAATTCAGGGCAGCTAGCTCTCAATTATATCTTGCAGTATTAAGCATTTTTCTTAAGCCTGGGTCATGCAGTCATAAAAATCCACAGGAACTCCAGCTTTCTAAATATCCTTCTAATCCTGGCAGAGCTGACTGAAAACATGAACCCTAAAGGCTCAAAAACTAGAAGGGAATTAAAGAGAAACCAATTTCAATTTTCTTCTAGATCTGAGATGATTTTTGAATGTTCAGAGCTTACAATGTTTAGGCAGGAGAATTTATCTTCTCTCAGTCATGCACTTGATCAGGGTCTGGATTGCTGCTCTGCTGTATCACTGTAAGAAATGTAAGACTAAAAAACAAAACCCAAATTCTAGTCCTCTTGTACTTCCTCCAGGACAAACCCTGAACAATCAGGTATGTATTTGGTCACACAATCCAGGCATTGATTCTAGGCCAGTCCTGGCTGATGGTTTAATTTCTCTTTCCCTGCTGTGTACAGTCCATAAATCCATCAAAAGGCAAGCGTTTTGTCTTCTGTTTTTACAAGGGCATGTGGTTACAGCACATGGGATGATGATTTTAAACTGAAAGAGGGTAGTTTAGATTAGTTATAATCCAAACTACTTCACCATGAGAGTGGTGAGGCCTTGGCACAGGCTGCCCAGAGAAGCTGTGGCTGTCCCATCCCTGGAAGTGTTCAAGGCCAGGTTGGATGGGGCTCTGAGCAACTTGATCTGGGGGAAGGTGTCCCTGCCCACAGCAGGGGGTTGGAAGGAAATTACCTTTAAGGCCCCTTCCAATCCAAACCACTCTATGATTATGTAATTCCTTTATTTTCCAAGGCTAAGGAAGTTTCCCCACAACAAAACCCATGTCAGTCTGAAATCATCATGAGTGTTAATTAAATCAGTTTCCTGAAATCCAGATGGACACTCATCAGTTTTGCAATTGCAGCATTAATGCTCCCTTATCCCTGAAAAGCAGGAAGGTTGGGAATCACTAGTTCATTTAACAAAATACTTCTAAACCATATACAAATAAAATATACAAAAAAAATTTTTTATTTAATTATGTGTCATTAGGTATGGCAATTAAATGAGAGTTCTCAGCTCTTGTAATTAATTCAGCTTATACTAAATGGCCAATTAATGGCCAAACTGTCAGTTAAATGCCACATTACTGCTTTTAAGTGTTTATCAGCCCTTAGCTAACAAATGTATTAAGAAAGCCCAGTTCAAGTGTCAGCAGAAACAGACTCATCTGCCACAACAGTAGCTTTTCTCTAGGAAAGCAGCTAGAGTTCAGAGATATCACAAAAGATCCTTACAAAGGCATGGATATTAAGGACTTAGTTTCCAGAAGAAACGTCCAAATGTATACAGCTACAAATTTCCTTACTATATTTTCTATTTCCCCTTGTAAAATCCTGGTTTGTAGCCAAAGTTTTCTCTACAAAATAAGCAGTTTCGTCAAAATGTTATTTTCAGAAATTGCATAGTCATTAAATACCATCATAAGCATCTATTTCAGCAATGTCAAATGAGCATCACAAACAGAAAAATTGAAAACTCAACATTTTATAGAAGCAACTTTCTAATGGGTTTGGGGTTTTTTTGTTTGTGTTTAACATTTAAAGATTTTTCCCCAGATTTAGGGCAGGAATCAATTTAAAAAGTGAGGTAGCAGCTTTGTTTTACAAACATCTTTAACCTATAATAAAGTCTTTAAATTCAGAGACCTTGCATGACCCAGGCTGATATGGTGGCAGTTCCCCAGTCCTGCCCAGGTTTTGGATGGGGCGTGGCTCAGGTGGCAGTTGTGCCTGTGCTACACATGATCAACAAATATTCTTCAGGAAATGGGGCTGTACCCTTATCCTCAGTCTCCTCCTCTGAGATATTAAAAATATCTCCTAAAAATAAGCAAAAAACCCAAGCCACAACAATAAAATAAATAAGAGGGGGAAAGAAGTATCTTAATAGAGAGGGCTATCAGTCTAACTCTGTGCAACCACAGATTCTACAGGGGAACCTTCAGCCACAGCGCAACTACATCATACTGGTATTGATCAACCTTGATCTTGTTCTCTAAAGATTTTCAAGTGTCACACCCTATCAGGACAGATTCTCAGGAGAAATTCACAGCACAGTCAGCATTTGCACTTATATTGAGTCTCTTGCTGCATACTTGTGGCTTAAGCCTTACATTCCTCATGCTGCAAAATTTCCCAAAGGCACAAAGAAGGGGAGGAAACCTCATGTCCACCTTTGTATTTGCCCAGCTTCATAATGACCAAAAACTTCACACAGATAACCATCTAGGGATTAACCACATTGAAAATGTCAAAAGCTGTAAGGCATGTCTGTCAACATGAGAAACAGCATTTAGCAGGTTCCTCTATCCCATCTCCTGTCCTAACTTTGGGCAGACCAAAGTCCTTGCACAGCTGCTTGTGCAAGAATGACACTTGACATTATATTCCACTGCTACTGCTGGGCCAAGCATATACACAAAACACATAGATACATATAAAACATATTAGGGGCACCTTGCCAGAGTTTCTCACTTTACCCTTCCCATGAAGTAGCAGTAGTGATCCAAAGGCACAAGCCAATGTCCAAATAGCTTTAACTTTCAGGATAGCACCTGTGGTATTAGTTACAATTTATTGGAAATTTGTTTTATCTGTCTTTTCTGTGAGAAAATTACTGGGGCATAATAAATAAGCAGTATCTATTACATTTATAAGAAAACAAATGAAAATAAGAGACTTCATAGGCTCCAAAACCAAGTAGAGGTAGGTCACAAATTTTTTGTCATGATTTTCCAACAGCTTTTCAGGCTGCTGCAACATAACTGCATTTAAGGTCTCCTTTCAGCATGCGGTGACCAATATCCTCCCAGTTTTGCAAAGGTAACTTCTTTACCAGGCAGTTTTCCTGACTGCATTTTGAATTATACTGTAAACCCAAAGGAAAAGTTCATACTACTCTCACTATTCATACATTAGGTGTGTCCACATCAAAAGGACAAAACACAGCCTAGGTACTAAAGGCTCCATCTTTGCTCTCAGAACAACCTGCAGGGACAGTGCCCAGGCTGATCCAATGCCTGCTCCTGGCACGAGGGCCCATCTTATCCAGATTATCTGAATAAATCCCAAATAACAAAGAGGAATGGTTTTATCACTCACATTTTTTCAGATACAAAGACAGACCAGAAGAAACAGCACCATCCCGAAAGACTTTAACTATTTTTCATGTGTCTGACTATTTAGACTGTTAACAATAATTAAGTACCACTTCATCTGGTTTCTTGTTGACCTTCCAAAATCAAATAGACAGATGGGCCAGGAAACCAGTTAAATTACTTTCTTTTTGAAGACATTCATCTGATTCCTTTAATGAATATGCTTATTTCAGGGCAAGCACAAATCTGGGGGGCAAATCTTGAGAGAACATGAAACTATCCCACCAAAATTCTTATTGCAACAACCCAAGAAAAAGGTAGTATAGCCCCAACACTGAAATAATTAATAAATACAGTCTGCCTGCATTTTTCGTTTCACATCTTAAATAATGTTACATCACAGTCCTAAACAGCTGCCACTTCTCACTCTTAGGATATCATAATGTCATTTTTATGCAATGCATTTTCCATTTTTAAACTACTCTGAAATAGAAAACACTACACAAAGTCACATGATTTATTATCAGTGATAAGCATTAGGCATTAACATTGGTAAGCATTCTGGAAATAAATTCATATGGAATACCAATTTGCCTTTTTTTTTTTTTTTGTACTTAACTAGATTTCATACTATGTTCATAAAAGACATGAAAAGAAAGGACATCAGCTAAATTTCCTAAAAAATGTCACCCTAACAATTTACCCTAAAATATTGCAGAACATTGAAATAAAAACNATTTTCCTTTTTTTTTTTTTTTGTACTTAACTAGATTTCATACTATGTTCATAAAAGACATGAAAAGAAAGGACATCAGCTAAATTTCCTAAAAAATGTCACCCTAACAATTTACCCTAAAATATTGCAGAACATTGAAATAAAAACTGCAATTTCTCCAATGTAAAATGCAGGAATATCATAATGAACTCACTGAAGGTAGAACAGCAATCTAATCAAAGAAAGCTGTGTGGAATAGCTATATTCTATACAGGAAAAATAAGTTATATTTCAAAACAATAGTTGTGCAAGAAAAATAGGAACAAATAAATGGGTGCCCTAAAACTCTGTCAGTGAGTGAACTCATTTGGGAGCTACAGCTGCTGTGCTTTAGAGATTTGGATTAAAATCCATCATTATCTTTCAGTTAATACTCTTTCATCGACCAATCAGCAGTCATATGGTGTTTACCAACCCTGGTCACTTAACCCACTTGAATGGCCTTTGTGCTATAATTTGTACTTCAATACAATCAGATTACTTCTAATCTAAATGATTTGTGTCCTTTATGGGACAGATAAACACTAATCCCGAGGTTCCTAAAACATAGCAAGCCTAGACAGGGCCAGCATGGCATCCCTTCTTTGCCATTTTAATACAATATTTCATTCATGTTGGGAAATACTTGATTTGATCATACTGACCCTGCTTTTTAGATACTCATTTCAAATTTATTGCACAAACAAAGAAGAAAGATTTATTAACAGACACCACCGCTCAGCAAAATCAGCAGCAAAACAATCAATATACTAATACATAGAAATTAATTTTTGATCTATTTCACAGGAAAATAAAATTATTTTTTTAAAAGAAGACTGAGAAAAAAGGATCATTTTAAAACTCATTTTTCAGTAAGGAGTTACACTTTCAGTAATGGCTCACAGTCCCCAGGTATCAATTTTGAAAGTTTGCCTCCTCAGAGTGGTTTTCCAAGTATTCAGTAGTTAAAGTGTCCTCCATCATTCCTGTTTTTCAGTCAGTCTTGGCTGACATTTGGAAGCCATTGTGCTCCAGTGCAAGTCTAACATCTAATTACAATTAGCAGTAATATGCTTAGGCTCTGATCCCACAAGTGCTTCTTCACAGGTGGGTCAGGGAGCCTGTGACAGCATCCCCAGGAAAGGAGGGACCCACACATGCATGGTTGGAGCCAAGTGCATCAATACCTCAAAAAATGCCAGAGTCAGGAACCAAAACAGTGAATAGTTCAGTAATAGTTCAGTAATAACCTCATGGTGACAGCAAGTATGCAAATACCTTTGTGAATAAAGGTATTGTCAGTGTCACAAGTTTATATTCACATATTTACCAACATATATATTTCTTACTGACAAGAATGCCAGCTCACTACAAAACCTACCATTTTGTGAAATAGAACTGATCATATTCAAAGTTAACCCAGGATGACTCAGAACTGGATAAAACATTCCCAAAGAGAAATTAGGATGCTGGATGATCTTAAAGCACCTGTAGCTATTAACTTACATGAATATGAACAGGTTTACTTAAAATACCTCAATACAGATGCTTGTATTTCATATTAAGTAAAAGTCTTTCTAGTTTAGGTCATTAACTAGGCAAAAGTTCACTTTCTTACAGTGCCCTCACTCACAGGCAGGGCTGCTCTCAGTAGGTGACCTCAGCCTACCTCGTGGTGGTCAGTGAGTTCACACACCCCCAGAATCAGGAACCACCTCCACCACCAAAATTCTGGTTTACAGCTGAGTCACACACTGAGATAAAAACCTTTAAAAAGCCTCCATCTAGATTTCAGAGGAGTGAGGGGATAGGCAGAACACAGGGCATGAGGGGCTTTGAGCTATGAAATTTTCCATTCTGGCAGCAAGTACTTCCAGGATTACTTGGTGAATGCCATGTATACTCCTTACTCTGAAAATGGCCCTTCTGGTGTTCCTTGTACTTTGAGCAAGATCCCCATCACACATTACAAAACAGACTCCTTGAAAGGTCCAGCAGAAACCACAGCTTGAGATTTCCCAGAAGTTGGAACAATTTCACAAGCGCTGGGAAAGTTTCTATAATTCACTTCTGAAATTACAACCCAGCACACTACCAAATACAGGGGACTGATCTAGCTTTCCAAGAGCAGCAATCTTTGCTTTTCACTGATTTCCCAAACGCTACCAGAACCTCATAAAGTTGCCTATTTCCTTGAATTCTGTATTTGTTTAACTGCAAACATGAAGTAAGCACAAGCTGCAACTGTAAAACAGCAAAGCACATTTTCTCTTTTACTGATATTTAAAAGGACTATATGAGAGTCAAAAAGCCAAATGCAATAATGATTTGCACAGCCCACTTGCACAATCAGAGCCACTGCCAATACTGGAAAGAGAGGGAGTGTTGTTATTTTTTCCCCAGATACCTAAAAATTCTAGGACCAGCTGTCCCAAAGACTGCTGGTTCCAGAAGAGACTGTGAAGTCCAAGAACACTAAAAGAAATTCACAAATGTGAGAAAGTAACCAGATATTTGAAGGAAGAACTTGTGAATTCTACAAATTCTTAATTATTCAATAAACACTTGGCAATAGCAAAACCTTTCTCTCTGTGAACCCCAGAATTTATGTCAGAAATCATATTTCCCACCATGGGACCAAGTAATAGTCCTCACTTACAAACTCAGTAGTTCAAGTATGAACTGAAAATGTTCCACAGAGTTCTTGCAGATTCATAGCAGTAAGTCCAAACTTCACAAGAGGGGAAAAATATAAGAATAAAAGAAAGAGAGAAAGAGGGAGGGAAGGAAGAGGTACCTACAAAACTGTAAGGATGAACTCCAGCCCTCAGATGCAAACCAGGAAAGGTTCTAGCCTTTGTGGGTTCATGGAGATAGCACCACAAGCTAAATAAGGAATGATCACTCCCTCAAATATGTAGGAAATGGATAGAGATCACAAGAGATTCAGAAATAAATGTGTGTTTGTGTCAGACACAGGTGCCAGAAACATGCCTGTAATGTTACTGTACTCTTGGCAGAAGGTGGTAACTCTTTAACATTTACCATGCACAGGAAAAAAAAGGGTTTCATTCTGCTCCTGTATTCCAGAGGGTTCCCCACAGTATTTACTGAAAGCTGCTGCCCCAAATAAAAATCAAATTGTTTCTGGAGTCCCAAACAAGGTGAAGGCAGTTCATTTCTCTGATATCCCTGATTCTTTTCCCCTTTCCATTACAGAAGACATGCTTAGACCACTTAAACTATTAAGAATCCAGAATTAACTAATTTGAATTTACAGTATTGGAATTAAGAAAATCAGAACCCCTATAACAAAGATGCTGTAAAGACGAATACGTGAAACTAACAGAAGTATAACTTGAGAAACCTCAGGTGTAAGAGTAATATAGCAAGCAAAACTCATCTCTTTCTTCAAAAAAAGTTACTTGTACAGCCAAAGTAGCCATTTGGGGGAAAAACCTCCCCAAAACCCCTTAGCTAAGAGAAACAGTTGGCCACTAAGAGTTTTGCAGCCCATTATTGAAATTAAATCTCATTGAAACATTCTTTAGGAACAAGAGAAAGTTAGATTCCAAATACATCAAACAGCTGCACTGAACTAAGCTTGAGAAAGAAAGGTTACATCTGCATTTCTTACCTTACCTGCTATTTTTATCCTTTATGGAAGAGCCACATTCTCTCCTCACTCCAATGAATTGTAGATGTGACAAGGAGGCAAACAACTGTAAGTCACAGCAACGTGGACTTTCACATCCTTGCCATAACAAATGGGGAGATGCTAACAGCTGCTTCTTCTTCTGCAGCACCAGCACTCCCCTACCTCCAGGAAACCATTAAACAACTAGAGGTGTGAACTCGTTGTAGCTTTCTGCTTCATTAAGTCATATTTCATTTTTACATTGGAGTCATGAAGCTATAAATCATGCAAGACAGAATGAGAGCTAATTAAAGAGTCAGCTAAGCACAAAATTTTGCATTGTTGCATATCAGAACTCTAAAATTTGCCATACTTTGTATAATGTATTGTAAAATATTAAAAGATGTTTCCAGCAGGTGGGTATTTTCTCTAAGAGCTGAGCATTGCTACCTGAAAAACATCAATATTTAATTTCCTAGCAGGGAAGCCCCATGAAACCCTGACTCACTTTTTTCTTTTTAATAACAGATCATTCTGCCTTGTATTGCAGTGCAGTCCTGTATATAGTCTTTAAATTTACTTAACTTTTTTTCTAATTAGAATAAACTCCTATGCTTCTGAAGACAGAAATTCACAACCCAGGAAACCTCTACATGCCCTAAGGAAACAGATTAACCAAATGTATCAAAATCTACTCCTTAAATTTCAGTGCAAACACTTCAGGCTATTTACAGAATTCCTTTACCAATTAGGTAATACTCATTTGAGATAAAAAAAAAAATCTGTTTCCTGATACCAGATTTCTCAATCAATGTAATTATGTTGGAAAAGGTCTTCTTTGAAAGGTTAGAGGCAAATCTGATGCAGACATGTTAACTGAAAAAAAATA
>VZRX01005629.1:5654-36928 GCA_013398075.1 Notiomystis cincta | reverse complement strand
AATAAATAATAAAATTATAAAAATTAATTAATCCATTTAATTGATTAAATGACAGAAACCGGCAGGGAGAAGTAAATAATGAGTTTTGACATTGAAAATGTCTATTTCAGTGTTCCACAGGGATCTGTACTAGACTCTGTACTGTGCATACCCATAAATAAACTGAAAACATGTTTCAATATCAAGGTGAAAAACATTGCAAGTGACATTCAGCATGTCCTGGGATAAAGTTAATTTTCTTCCTAGTGGCTGGTATGGAGCTGTGTTTTGGATTTGTGGTGGAAACAGCATTGACAATGTAGAAATGTTTCCATTCCTGCTGAGCAGGGCTTACCCAGGGGCCAAGGCCTTTTCTGCTCCTCACAGCACCCCACCAGTGAGCAGGCTGGAGGTGCACTGGGAGGAGTCACAGCCAGAACAGCTGACCTCAACTGACCTGAGGGATATTCCAGATCATATGGCATCATGCTCAGGACATAAACCTGAGTGAAGAAAAAGAAAAAAAACAGTGATGTTCATCATAACGTAATTTGTCTTCCCAAGCAACCATTAAATGTGGTGAGATGGGGATGGCTCTCCAGGAGATGGCTGAGAACCTGCCCGCCCATGAGAAGCAGTGAATGAATTCTTTGTTTTACTTTGGTTTTGTGTGTAGCTTTTGTTTTACCTATTAAACCGTTTTTATCTCAACCCGTGATTTTTCTCACTTTTACAGTTCTGTATCTCTCCCCTGTTCTACCATATGGTGAGTGAGTGGCTGTGAGAGGCTTAGTTTCCACCTGGGGATAAAACACCACAACACAACATAATAAAGCCAAGGGTGTGTGCAAAGGAGTCTTATGGTTATACTAAGATGCTTCAACTTTGAAGCTTTGTAATGTACTTGTCCATAACTTTTCAATGTAATTACAGGCCCTAACATTATTTTATCTTCTACCAACTGTCAGTCTCCCAGTAAATTCCCATCATGGAATCTCATAGATGGTATGGATGTGGTAGATCTGCTTTGAACTGAGGCAGGGGAGAGAAGAAGAAAGTTATCCATAGGGATGTGAGCCTTGCTATGCCAACCAATCTCTGCCTTGCAATGGTCTAATAGCTACAGGAGTTTGCCATCCTTACATTTGAAGTCTCTGCAATACACCTGAATGATACATGATGAAATTGTTATGAAATTATGTGAAGCCACACACATGGTAAAACTCAGACTATACATTTTAAATAATGAATTCTTACTACTGCCATTGGGGAATAACAACATAATATAACAAGAGATAATACAGGAAACCCTTAGCCCAGGGCTGTGCGGTCAATAAGAAAGCAAACTATGCCATATATCATGATGAAATTAAGCAGAAAAAGTGATTAGGCTGCTGTTTATAAATGCATGAAGTAACAAATTACGATTGCCAATCTCAAGAGATACAAAAAAATAAAACAGAAGAGATTCAGAGGAGGGCTACAGGTGCAATCAGAAGTCTGGCACAGCTTCCATACAAGAAATTATTAAGCAGGCAGTCCCAGAGCTTTCCATCTTGGAAAAAAAGACAGCTGAAGGAGAAATTGGTTTCAGTCCATACATTCATCAGTGGCAAAAAGAGTGGAGAGGGAATAACTGTTTTCTGTGGCTTCCAATGACTGTACTTGTTGTCTAATGAAGATGTCACTTACAATGTTAAAAAACAAACAAAAAGGGTTTGTTCTTTTCACGAGATTAGTAAATATGAGTCTCCTTGCAGAATATTGTTTCTCTGAGACACTTGCTTTCAAAGAAACTTTGAGAAAGTCATGGCAAAGAGAATCTGTGGGGGACTACTACCTTATATTTAGAGATTAAGAACACATATAGAAGAAAAACTCTTATATGCTTATACGCTTCTCCACACTTAGGTGCTATCATAAGTGTCTGCCTGTTGAAGACATCCTTATTTTGTACTGTCAGCTTACTAACAGAATAAGCCCTACTTATTAAATTTATTTTTAATTTATTCATTTTTCACGTTTGTCTTTCATTAAAATCACATGTGAGTGAAAGATTTTTTGGTTCTTTGTGGGGGAATGTTTTTAATTTTTAAAAAGAGATTCAGACCTAGAAATAAGAAAAAGGAAAGTTATCAAAATTTATATTTCTGAGATCTATTTTATTCTTGCAAGTGTAGGCATATTAAAGTGTTTAGTATGGAAGTGTAGGATGAAATGTCAGCTGTATCAGACTCCTTTCAAACCACCTGAGATAAATTAATAGCAAAAAAATTATATTAAGATTATGCATTATTTCTGTGTGCCAATTCCTATGCTTACAAGAGTCCTGCTCAGCTCTGAAGATAGGACTTTTCTAGATTTTGTGATTGTATTGGAGGCAGCAGAAGGACATAAAGGAGGTTGATCTCTAGTAAATGACAGCATTCAGCAGCTGCTCAACTCCCTGAGGAAGGAAGCAGCAACAATGGGCTAGAATTGCATTCTGAATTTGCTAACCACCTTTAATTGGTCAGCATCTCAGTTTCTCCAGTCCAGAGAAGTGAATGTATAATCCCTTGCAGGCAGTAATTAAGTCCTTCTCTATAGGAACAAGATTTCTTATGACTCAGATGTACATGAGCAAAGAAAAAAAGGACAGCCAAGATTAAAGTTTTTTAAAAGACCTTGAGATACTAGCTTGAAGATGTCTTTATTCTGAGAAATTCTATCTTGTAACAACCTCTTGAGCCATTATACAAGCTGTAGACTCAGGAAGCTTAGTGAGCTCTCATTGTGGTACATGCCATGCTCAGGAGATAGGTAAAGATAGGAGGCACCAGATGTGGAATCTCAGAATGTTTTATTAGGAGCTGGATGTGTGACCAGAGTAGACTGATGCATAATGATGCAGCAAGAAAAAGAAATTTAGAGAAAGCATGTAGTCCCAGTTATCAGGAGAACTGGTAAGTCCTGTCATTAACAGTGCTGCTCTAGGTCAATCTCATCTGTTTCATGCAGAGACAATAAAAATGAGAATCAATATGTCTGGAAAATAGGGGCCTATGACTCCACATATGGTTAGGATTTATATCTGGCACATAGAAGGCTATGCTGCTTATGAAGAAAACCCAAACAAGCAAACAAGAAAACCTCAACCCCCAAATATGCAACCAAAATAAATACCTTGATTTTGATTACCCACAGGGTATTGATATCAAAGTACAGACAATCAGGCTATGAGTGACGAAATGTGAAACAATCTTAAATGAGAGGAAAAGAGAAGAATTTTGCTTTGATGATAGTACTTATTTTCCATGAATGTGATGAATGTGTTGCATTGGTAAATAAGGTGTGGCATAAAATCTTATAATGCAGCTTCATTATATGATGAGTGAAATCTGTTCCCTGTGGAGAAAAATCAATACTAAAGATCAAAGGAATATCTTCAAAAGTCCTTGCTTTAAGGGTTTACAAGTGCTATATTTCCTTGTTCCCCCTCATGCTGATGAAAAGGAGATCCTGTAAAAATATTAATTACTGGAGAAAAAAGTTGTCTTTTCTTTCTTTTTTTTTTTCAATGAGAATATGCACATTTCACATTGTAATCCAGTGATCTTCTGCCTCAGATGCAGACATTTTTAAAAGTCACTTTTGGCTTCATTTAATACCATTGCTAAGGGTTGAGAGACCTTTATACAGGATGGGTTGGGAGTGCTGCAGGCTTCGTTCACTAGCTGACAGAAAGATGGTTGGAGGACAGTCCAGAAACAGTTTCATCTGCTCCTAAGAAGATGCTTGCCCCGGAGAAGGGCAGATGGTATTTTCACTGCCCAGGAAGAGTTGCTTTAAACCACAGCTGTGTCTCTGCACAATTCTGCCAGTGAGGATTGTCCAAATATGAATCAACACATTCTCTTGCCAAATCCACTGACCCAGGGGACTTGAGTCGCTCGCTGTGAGTGCCATAAAGAGGTGACTGAGGCCACGAGGTGAATTTGGGCCTGTATCACCAATGCAGATAGTCAAGACTCTGGAAAAACTCTAAACTAACTGCTAATTCTCTCTTGTCACAGCAAGAGAAATGTTTTTCCTAATGTACCTACAAACCATAGGTGTGTTTGCCTAAAGACACTAGCTCAATAGAGAGTTCAATACAAATTGCAATTAGTTCAAATTCCCTATTATTTTTATTAGTATGACTCCTGGAGTCATGTAGCTAAGGGAACCTGCACTGGTGTCCCAGAAACAAAGAATTGCCTTCAGCTGTTTCCTGGCAAAATTTTCAAATGAGCTTATCTTCTCTGTGTGCAGTGCTGAACAGATCAGCAACCCAACAGGCAAAAAGCAGTTCTGAAAATCTATTCTGAAGGGTTTGCAGTGGGCGCTGCTGAGTGGGAAAGTGTATCTTTAGTGTGGCCCATGTTTCTGTGCCTTAAGTGGTTCTGAGTACTTGTACTCAAAGAATGGGTGTTCATCAGTCAAAAAAAACTGTCTCTTAATCTTTGGGGATCCCTCAAAAGCTACTTCAGCTCTCCTAGAAACAAATGAAAACATTTTCCTTGGTTACCTCAAGTTTAGTCCATATGCACATTAGTTGTTTGCTTTTAATCTTTTCATCCTTAGCCCCAACCCTATCTTTATCCAGGAATGGGAAAGAGGGAAGAAAAAAAAGCTTTTTAGGCAGAAGAATGCTAAAAAAGAATGCTGTTTTTAGAAAGTCAGAGTCTATATTCATGTCTGCAGTATGACTGCACTCAGAGAATATTTGAGTGCTGCAGCCAGAGGGAAGCATGTGTATGCATCCTGGGATATCTTTAATTAGTTGGGGAAGTGATAAAAGTGAACCTACAGTGGCACAGATCCAGCCTCTTCCTAAATCTTGGTATTATCGGTGGCAGTGTGCTGTTTATAGCACAGCCTTTTGTTGCTACAGCTTCACCATTCTTAGTGCTCAGTCTAGGTAGATCAAAGCTACATTCAGATATTTTGTTTTCAAAAAAAGACTGACAAAGCCAATGAGATTGCTTCCATTCATGAAGGCTACACAAGATTTATATTTGCTATATACTGTTAAAATACATACTTAGTTTTACAGATTGTTTGGATCATCCTGAACATTAGTTACATCTTTCTTATTTAGGGATTGGAGTGCAATATGAAGCCCTGCTGCAGCAGTTAACTCTGCTATTTTTAGTTATTTTAGCACCAGGCCATTTCTTTTAAAACACAAATTTTGCTTCACTGTTAAAAAATGAAGCAAACTAATGTGGGATACATTATCAAGTTGCCGAAGGTTAGCTTTTCTTCGTGTCATGCTTGCGAGTGACTGAGCTGCACTAATTAAAAACATTGCCATGGCAATTGCTATAGAAACATTTAAATTGGCATCATCAGTAACAAATCCCTGCTATTGATCCCAGCAAGGCTTATTTCACAGTACACCTGAAGAATCTAAATAGAATATTTTGCATTCAAAAGCACTTCAAGAGATAAATTTTTTTCCAGTTTTTACTGTGCTCAGGAGAATAATGTTTTTTATACAGAGATAATTCATTTACCTGGAACTGTTGTTGGATTCTGATACCAAAGTCCTTACTGCAAGGAGAGACTGCAACGTTTCTGGGCTACCACCACATATCCCTCAAACCATACAAATGAAAAAATACTTATTACCTCCACTCAGATCCACTGATTTGCAAAATGGGGAAGAAAAGCAGGTTCTCAAAAATGTTTTGCATTAACATGCTTAACACATGAATGCCTCATCTTAAGAGAAGTTTCTAAGATAACTAGAAAGAACACCATTTTCTGTTGTTTGACAAGAACAGGAAGTTGACATTTTACTGATTAAATGATGGGAGCAGAAATGAAGTGAGAAGGGATTGCATATAGAATATTGATCTGTTGCTTGGAAAAAAATATTCTCTTTGTTTTCAGACTAAAGATCTTTGCTCCTCTTAGATGAAAAATCAAATTAGTTGTTTATCATAATGTTCAGCAGACACATTGACCCAGAATAATAAGTCTTGCTTTACACTTAAAAGGTCCAATTATAAAAAAAAAAAAAAAAAAACCCAAAAAAAAAACAGGAAAAAATGGGCTGTAACATCTCTTTTTTTGTTTGTTTTGCTTCATTCTTCTCGATGTTAAGGACGATACCTTTCCACTCGATAGTAAAGTCCTACTAATTATCAAGTAAATCAGTAGAGGGCAGCGCTACACAGAAAACCACGAGTTTAAAACAATCTCAGTTTAACTTCTGCCCTGGCTGGGACAAAATGTGGGAACCCAGATTCCTTTGCGTAAAAGACCTCTGTGAAAAATTGGGTTTTGCACAGAGATAATTTTTTCTAGCAGGGTCAGAACATCTGTACATGGTGCACTGGGTTCCTTTGAATTGGAAAAGTTGGTCTTACATTTCCATACTATACCAGAACCCTTTGTTTCAGTATCAAAGTCCACCTTCTGAGTGTACCAAGTGCAACTCCTGACTTGCTTGAACAGGTGACTATGAGACAAGATGCATAAGCCAATGACTGCCTTGAAGTATTTCTCTGACTACAAAGAAAAGAGTAGGATAGACATCTTCTGCATTTAAATGAGTATGGCAAATAGCATCTGGACAGAAGGGAATGAGGGCAATTTCAGGAAATTAAAAATGAGCAATTATGAAAAAGCAAAGGTGAAGCACTTGAAATTTTATTTAGATTTTAAATTATCACCAAACTGAACACGCAATCATACATCTCTAAAAGGCTAAATCAAAATATATTGATGTCACCTGCCCTTCTCTGTTTCAAAACAAAAGAGTAAAATCAAAGCAGACTAAATCATTTTAGTGTTAGATTTATCTAAGTTTTGAAATAAGAACATTTTGAAGAGAAAATTTAAACTCCTTGGCATTTTTTAGTATCTTCTTTTTCTCAGCAGTCTTTCAAGGCTTAAAAGTTTTAGAAAAAAATATTTTTTAGGATTTTTTGTACTTTTATAGATTCTCTATGCATTAAAATATTACCAAATATACATGTTATTTTCAAAAATTTTTTACTTGGTTTAGGATTTTTTATGTTTTAATGTAGAAAAGATTGTAAGGTCTAGAAATTAGGGAAATAAATCAGTCACAACCTTAAATATATAAGAACACAATATTTATCAGAATAGTTACATAACAACACATAATTCATATCAAAGCACAAGTAAACAAATCCGAAATTTGATTAATGTGAACATTTGAACATTATAATTCAGAATGTACAGAAGAGGATTCTTGAACTACAGTCCAAATGGAACTATGAAAGAGGACACATCAAGCAAGAGTATCTCCAGAAGAGATAAGAGACTTGACAAGAGTCACTGGAAAAAGTTGATTATCTGACTTCTGAACAGAGTATTTCCAAGGGTTCCTGTTGCTGCCTGCTTTCATTTTGCAGTACCTTAATCAGCATCTAATTTAGAAAACATGAAGAGACCCTTCAGTCTTCCTCAGATGATGCAGCGGAATGGATTTGAAGTACAAACAATGATGTCTTATGCTCTAAAAAAATAAATAGCTTTTTTCAGTGATAAAACCTACTTCAGTCTAGTATTACACGAGGAATTCAACTCATCAAACTTAAACGTGGATAGAAGATTGGCTGAGTTTAGATTTTGCTGTTGCTTTTTTTTTTCCTTTTGATCTGTATCCAGTAAATTTCAATCACAAGGCACGATCATCATGTACTAAACATGTTTTCCAGTTAATGTCGAAATTTACTGGTATTAAATTAACCATAGGAGAGTTGCACTTTGCCCCTCTGCCTGCAACAGGAACATACTGAGCATTACAATGGAGAAAACCAGAATTCAAAGAAATCACGTTCATGAATGTATGCTAAGATCTATGTACATTCATGATTTTATGCAAATTAAGTTAATTTATTTAGTGCTTTGATTCTTCAATTAAAATAAAGAGCAAAAGAAAACAAGCTTTCCTGCACGATATACATGATCTTCTGCATAAATATGACACCTATTAAGTTGTTTTCTTTTTGGTTTTGAACATGATCTTAGAAAGTGATAAATATTCCAAGTCTTCACTTTTTGCTCAGCTAAAACTCTTTTTGAAGTTACTAAAATGCTAATACTTTGATCCTCCTTCAGAATTGCTAGTTAAGACACCGAGCCCATACAGAATATCACCATTTTAAGACAATTTCACACAAGGGCACAATTCCAGTAATTTAATCATTAAGGCCTTTAGAGTAAAATTCACTGAATGTTTTTCATCAAACAGTCTTGGTTCTCAACTGACTAATAATTTTCAGAAACGGCATCTTATTTCCAAAATGAACTTTTGTAGAGAAAAGACTCCCTTCTCCTCTTCTATAAAAACTCCAAACAAATAAACAACAGAGTGAAAATAGCTGTTGGTAATGTCAGGTTGCAGAAGAAAGGGGGATAATTTCGTATGTTTTTTTTTAATTTCATAATATCTGAGTGTTCTGGCCTCACACTCCTATCACTGTTAATGGAACAGGATTCTCAAAGAAAATGTACTTTTGCTGCTGAATTGTTTTCCTATGATTTCTGTAACATACAATGACGGCTCAGCTAAAGATATCCTAAAGCAGAAACTAACATAATGTGAAAAAGTTTATGGAAAAGACTGTGCCATCAGGCACTTCAGTTGTACTGCCAGATAAAGAGTATGAGATTGATTTGGTTTGATTAAATATTGCTTACAGACTTCTACAAGAAACATCAGAGTAATTTTCAGGAAAATCCTAATTACAGTAAGATTCTATATCATGAAAATTCCCATTCATTCAGCCATGATTCAGGGAAAAATTAAATACATCCCAAATGGAGAATTCTTTTCCAGATGAAGAGTTTTGTTAACCTCAGCAGGATTCCTATGAACCCAGAGTTGTCTAACAAGTACTTTTTGTTCTTGTTTAAAGAATCTGTGGACGCATCAATAATACTTTACAAATTTCATTTTATGACTTGCTTGCTGCAGAAATAAAAGAAGATCCTCTGGACAACTGGGGGTTAGCAAAGGGGAAGAATGGAATGAATTAATCACAAAGCAACAGAAAATTCAGATTTGCAGACAATTCCAAACAGATACTAAGGGAGGATAGAATCAGGCTGAGCTGGAAGAGATTAGGTTGGAAGATTTCTTATTTGGCCTGTTTCCTTGTGTCAGGATGTTGCTGGTAGCTAAAGCTTTCAGATAAAGTATTTTACTCAGCTTGTGTTTTAAATTAATGTCTATGTAACGTGTGAGTGAACTAGTAGAAGATGAAAAAAGACATTAAAGAACTTGACTTAAAACTCGCTGAGTAATTTTCATGGTTATTTGTCATTCCCATGGGTTATTGTTGTGATCACTAGACTGTGTTCCAGTTTCCCTAGGGAAAAAAACTTATTGCAACTTACACAAACATTTTTCTCTACCCCCTAGGTTTTTCTTACAAGAGGAATATAACATTTGAAAAATTTGTTCTGGTGAATTATTAGAGGAGTGGAGGCTAACAGCATCTCTGGAAATGATGAGGACTCACTCCTTTCTGACAGTTTTGCTTTGGAGCTCTGTGTTTTATGTGGTTCATATGACGCCATCCCCAAAAAGGACTAACAAGCACTCACACAGTGAAAGGATAACAGGATTGTCAGAGAACGATGGAAAAACACTGCACCGCACCAAGCGTGGTTGGATGTGGAATCAATTTTTCTTGCTGGAGGAGTACACGGGTCCAGATACTCAATACGTGGGCAAGGTAAGCCTTGTGTTTAAAGGATTCTTTAAAGGTGATGCATCTACAATCCTTGGTATTTTCACTCCTTCTCCACAGCTCTTTTGCTTTTTGTACAGCAGTGCTCCAAATTTCTCCTTAAGTCAAAGCACACCACAGACCACCTGAGGTTCCATGATTGTTCAAAGGTGTGATAGAAATGTAGAAGTTCAGTGGAAAAAAAAAGAAAAGGAAACTGTTCAGACTAAAATGTTCCAATTTCTTATTACAAATGCTCATGTAAGTTTTATCACTTTTTCAACTGTTAAACATAAATATTAGATATGAGAATAGAAAAGTTATGATTTCTTTCATCTACCTTGTGGCATTCACCACCATATTAGGCTGTGTACTTCATCAAGTGAAATATATAATTCTATTAATAATGAAATTGCTGTCTATCCATGATTCCAAGTAAGGGTGTCAAGTTTGAGGGAAAAAAATCTGTCATTTCTGAAATAAACTGAAAATTTTACTTAATGACTTGAAGGGCTTTACATTCTTCGAGATCTATCTATATCAGATGTTGTCAACAACACACCTCTGAATTAATTTATGAATTAATATACCTCTGAATTCCAGTTGTCTCCAGTCCTACCTTTTCTCATGACATGAAACTCAAAGATTTCTAGATATTTAGCCCTTTTCTGTCTCACCATCCACAGATCTAACTTACAGTCTAGTATAACCAAGTAATCTTTATCAAGAACTAGATTATCAGGGATCTATAATACACCTTACAATTAAGGAAATGTTTATCTTAATGGCTTAAATTAATAAATGTCCTATTCAGTTTCCGTCATTCATCCGCAATGCTGTCACTAGCTCTTATTATCAGGTAACTCTCTTATTTTCAGGTGCCTAGCTACTAAACTGATTTGGACATTTGTAGATAAAAGTTCCAAAATGTTTTTGAACATCAGTTAATATCTCTGGTGGTGGGAGACATGATCATGTGGAAAATATGAAAATCACCTCCCTGTATTAAGAAGCAAATGTCAAAGAAGTCAACCCAGATAACTATGAACTTGATTCTGACCAACACCTGTACAACTCTGTTTTCTGCAAAACAAATTCTGACATGAAGTAGAAGAAATAAGAAAAAGGCAAATAATCCTATTGCTAGATCTCTTTATCAGTGTGCAAAATAGGGAGGATTGTTGTTAGCAAAAGATTCTTCAATAAAGCATGAACTAATTGCATAGAGATATTTCTAAAAAACTTGTTTGCAAGTATTATTTAATATTGAGTAGACTTTTATTTGCATTGAGTAGATACAAAAAGATGCACAATAATTCAAACTCCATAGCTGTAAGTCTACTTAGACTCATGGAAATAGACTTTCTTTTTAATAGAAATCTGTCATAGAGAAGTAAATGTCAAACATAAGAAGTGCTTCCAATTTCAGTCCTGCTGAATATAGATGAATGATTTCAATCCACTTTAATACTCAAATAAATTAAGCTTACATCAAGACCATCGTTACCATCTCTGTTTCACACAAGGAATGCTTACATCTTATATTGCAACAGATGCAAACTCACCAGAGTAAGGTAAGTTTGTGTCTTGTTCCAAACCAGCTAGAAGCTATTGGACCTTATTACCATAGATTTAAGCCCAAGAAGAAAAACCAGATGGCTGTAGAGCAGTTGGATCTGAGATGTTTCACTTCTTATAACTCAAATTACATGTTGAGATTTTTTACACTTCACTGCAAAATTTTACAGAAAGACCCCTGGGAGAGGTCAGCATCACTGATTCTCTAAGCAGATGGAAATCACCCCAAATATTATCCTGTGTTCTAAAGAGGAGTTTCATTGAACTGATGAACTCCATGTGGTTTTGCTAATTTTGTAACAGTTTATAACATGATGAAATGATCAGAGTTCTCTTCTCAGTGGCATAAAACCACAGTAAATCCGTTTTGAGTCAGTTCAAATTATCCTAGATACATGTGATATACAGCACCAAGAGGGAGCTGCTACAAGAAGTCAAAGAAGGATTTTTTTTCAAGAAATAAAAAAACACCCCAACAACTTCATTGAACAACATTATTCTGAGAAAGCTTCAATCTCAGGTTCAGTATTCTCCTCTTCAAAGTGATGGTAATTAGCAAACTAGAATGTGTGAAGTAAGAGCACTTTTATTCCAACCCATGGGGACTAGTTCATAGCAAGCATTCTTATCTATCCCTTCTTTAATATGGATATGCACAGGCAGATGGTCTACTGGGGTAGAATAACAAACGTAGCACTAAAATTTAAATAAACTGAATTAGGAATCTTTATCATAAAATAAACTTCTAGGGGATCATAGCCATAATATCAAAAGATTAGTTTTCCTACCCTATTTCAATTCTCATACAATTTTTATCTGTTTGGTCACTGATTGTGTTTTGTCACTAATGTCACTTTACTGATGTTTTATTTTGTTATGAGTGCATTCTGTTATTAACAGTGGAAAATAATTACTCAGTATGATACAATGAGAGAAAATTTGTTTACTAAGAAGGCTGGGTACACAAGACAGAGAGCTATTCTGTGACATCTCCACACCTCTCATTCTCATGGCTCAGACCTCAGCTCAGTTCAGATCAGAAGCAGGGCAACTGGGCACTTGCTTTGATCACTGGAATGCCAAATCCTGGCTGCCAGTCTGGCCCCTGTGAGAGGACTCCTTGTGCTCAGGCTCCACTGAGTTGCAAGGGTCCCTGGAGTGGAGTTTCTCCCTCATATCTGGGATGTTACCATGTTATTGTAATTTTTATCGAGTTATTGGCAGCCACCCTTCAAGGTCAAGGGATATATGCAGAACAATTGCCTTGTGAATGTGGTGGGAGTCAAGGTAAATCCAAACAACTTACAATATGTCCACCTCACATCTGTCTTTCCTTCTGCCAAATCAGAGGACTCATGTCTCAAATACAGGCAAATGCATAAAAGAGAAGTGCATAGGAAGTCATTAAATTTGTTGGGTCCTGTTACTCATAACAGTAAAAATGCAAAACATGTTTATGGTATCCTTCAACTTCTTATCATTTTAAATAATAGGAAGTGCTTAGAACAACTGGAGGATCTATCTTAGTACATGTTGTTTCTAAAACACATAAGGAGATAAACATTGCTCTGGAGAGTTTACAAATGAAGTCAGACACATGTAACCTAAGCAGGACCAGAGTCCTGTTTAAATAACTAGGCAAGAAGAAAAAATAAATTCTAAAATTTGAAAATGGCTATGTTCTTTCAAAATACCTGTTGCCTAGTAAGAATGTTGAATATCTCAGTCAGATTATTAATGTGAGGAATTTGCAGAGAATATAGTGAGAGGAACTGATTCTGCCTACTAAGATTTCACATAAAAAGTGGATTACAATATAGCATTAATATTTAAATTTATGAGATTAATTTCTTTTTAAAAGAAGAAAAAGAAACTGATAATTATTTTTTTGTGTGAAATAAGAAGGTGTTGAGAAAATAAACACCAGACTATATGTCATATTGGGGATCTCCTTTTCTTTCACTAGGGAGGGGCCATAGATCCAGCCTCTTAGCTGCTATTAACTTTAAGCCCCTTGCAGAACCTGAGAAATGAAAGTTAAAACACTGACCTCCTGTGAGAAAAGAGTAGCAAATGTACTCACTTCCTAACAAAAAATCCAAAGCGATAATCACCTTAAAAAAAAGGGACCAGCAAATCAGGAAGTATTAAAATATTGATGAGGATAATATTTATTAATTAAAGAAAAACTTGCACTGAATGCTCTAAACAAGTAGTCTTTGAGGAAAAATTAATTTTATTTTCCAAAGATAATATTGATTTTATCTGTCTCCATTTCTAAATGACACACATGATACACCCTAAATGGACATAATTTGTGCAAAATGTCAAATACCTTTAACTCCAGATGAAATATCCCTAGACAAGAAGAAATAGACCTGATCAAGATCATTAGCCATTTTGGAAAACATGGTCCTTTAGGTTTTGCAGCAGTATATTGAAGTGATTTCAAGAGATGAGATTTTCCCTGCTGTAAGTCACTCAATTACACTTTTTACATAGAAGCTCTGCTCTCCCTAAATCAGTCACTTTGCTAATCAAAGGCTGCTAATCCTGATGGGCAGATAATGTGTGAAGTACCATGCAATATTTGCCAGACCCAATCATAAACTTTACAACCAAACACCTGCCATGTCCTATAGTTTTAAAAAGAAGAAACAAACAAGAATAAAAAGATCTTTTTCATTCCACCTGCAACTTTTCTTTCTCATAATAAGGGGGAAAATACAAAATCAAATAAAAAATAAATGTCACTGCTCAAAATTATCTGCTCATGAATAACCTCTTGTTTAATAACTTTCATAAAAAGAAATGAACCAGGTTCTGCATGTCATAAGCAGCATTTAAATTGGGTGCAAACTGAAGAAATATCTCTCTTGTATGACCAGTTAACCAAGGAATTTGTTTCATGATATTTGTTTGTGTGTCTTAACAAGAAGTATAAAGTGGAAAGAAAAATAGTAAGAGAGTAGGATGTTTTTTTGTGGGGGGAAGTGCTTGGTTTGGTTTAACTAGGATTTTGGAAGGGTGGGGAACAACATATATTTAAATGCATCCATTTTTGTATTGTAATCTGCATTTATAAATATTCAGACCTCTACAAGTAAGGTTGTATGCTATAGCAGTCTGTCTTATAAGAAAAGAGAGAGAAAACCAAAATAACTAAATTAAACTTAATAAGTATTTTATAAATTAATAACTATTTAACTTAATAACAATAAAAGAGGTCTCAGTGAATTTTCAACCTCGCCAGACTTGGTTATTTGTACAAAATTTCATTGAAATGCCCCTTTGTACTGAATGGTTTTGAGAATTTTTTCTTATTATTTAATGGAATTGGATAGTATTTTCTTGTAAATATAGATTGTAAATGTACTAACAGCTGAAAATATTACTTCCCATTACTTTGCTGTCTGCCTTTGGTACACCTACCAGGCCAGAGTAGGCTCCCTCTTAATATGCAAAGCAGCAGAGAAGTTGGAAACCCGAGAGCAGTAAAGCCCTTCTGTTGTTAGTCCCATCCTCGTTCGTTGTCGTCCTCTCAACCTGTTGCTGGGGCCTTGGCCAAGCCCAGTCTCTGCTGGGGGAAGAGGCTTATGGCCCACGGGGGTGACCCAAACGAGCTGGCTCTTGGCAGCACTGCAGTGCCCAAAGCAGCAGTAACCTTAGTTGCTCCATCCTGAAGCATAATGTTCTCTTCCACAGCAGTTTTTATTAATTACCTAATATTATTTCCTTTGTGCACTGAATTTTTATCTTAACCTTGCATTTGGAGTATGAGAGAGAAATTACCTTTTTATTTGTGACCTGAATCAATTTATGCAATTTTTCCATAAGGATTTCTTTACAGCATTTGCTATTTTCCTTCTACAGGGCCAGTTTAAGAGTGAGTTATAAGGATGAGAGAATATGTAGGTGCACTATCATTTCAGAGTTTCAAGTGTGCCTTCTATTTGATATTCCATTTGCCCCACTTGTAAAACTCTTGTAATCAGGCCAGCAACTAAATGCAGCTAGAAACAGAATGGGTTTTGCTATCTTTTAACTTAGCACTATGGTAAATTAAAAAAAATCCAACAAACAAACAAGAGAATCATAAATAAATCATATGCTTCTCTCACTTAAAAATATAATTTGACTGGGGGAGCATTTCATGACATTCTTAATATATTCCATCTAGTATGCATTGTATCCCAAAGCCATATTATAAATCACAACTTTTGAAGAAGATCTAATAATACATTTTCATTAGAATCTCTATTCCTTAAATAAAGCCAGTGTTTTAAGATTGAATAAAAGATGAAAAATCGGTAGGGTCTTCTTTTGTCTTTTCTTTCTCAGACTTCAAGTTTTCCCTTGCATTTGAATAAATGCAAGAAAATAATGAAGTATCAAAACAAAAAGGAAAAAAAAATTAAAGACAGTAAATACCAACAGAATAAGGAAAACAGTCTGACCAATATTTAAAAAAAATACAAAGCATAAATCCTCTTTGATTAGTAAATTAATAAATCATCTTCGCTTACACTGCATTCGTCAGTTAGCACATTTTTTCAATAAATATTTTATTTAAATTCAAGCAGCCCTATCCTAGGCAGATGAATTATCAAATAAAGCTAAAATTTAAACAGGCAAACAGAGGGAAAAAAAAAAAGTGAAAGTGCCACAACAAGTCCTTGTCTTAGACACATTCATAACTTAATTGCAAACACCAATAAGGAGCCATAGCTTTAATTGTTTAAAAATTATTTTCTGAAGCTTTCCAAAAATTCTGAAAAATTTCTGGAAGTAAAATTAATTTTTGTCAAAATGTAATAACAAACCAAAGTCTTCAATGAATTTTGCTGTTTTTAAAAGAAGGTTGGAGGGTCAAGGAAGAAAATTATGAAAGACAAAAGGTTACATTTTCCAAACACAATGGGACTCTTTATTTTCCTAGAAAGGACAGCATTAATTTCTGACAGCCTAAATACATTTTTGATTGAAGTTTCAAAAATAGTGATGAGATCTAATCACATCATGCATAACCCAAGTGTAAATTGTTTAAGAACGAAATATCTTGAATGTTACATTGCAATAATGGGCCTAAGCTAGTATTTTGCTGTCAAATTTGAACATCATATTTCGCATAAAATAAAGAATTATTTTTGAAAACAACTGCAATGATCAGAGGCTTCAAAGACATGAATAACAAGAGTGAGTTGGCATTGTTTGGTACAGATAGAGCAGCTGTCATGAGATCTGACAGCTTCTGTTTCTTCAACTACATAAAAGGCTGCTAAAAAAACAATCTGAAGTTCTTGTCATGTTCAGGGCAAGAAGTTGTGTTCATATTGTCATAAGGTTGATTTACAGTAATCATCAGGAAAAAGTTTTTAATGGTAAGTACAGACAATGCAGTTAAGTACTGGGTAAAGAACGTTCAGTGAGACAGGATTATATTGACACTGGAGGTTTTCATGAAAAAAAAAAAAAACACGTGCCAGAAGGGTGACAATGATCCTACCCAGAGGCTGGAACCTGTATATCTCTTTAGCACCCTGTCTGTTCTGTTATCAGGGATTCTGTATGCGCTTTTTAACTGCTAAATCAGCTAAAATTGGTTAGAGGGGAAAAATTAAATAAAGCAAAAAAAAAAAAATGAACCAAAAAATAAACCCAGAAACATAAGAAATGAGGAAGTCCTCAAACCTTTTATTGCAGACTTTCCCCTTTCTCCTTTCCTTTTTTTTTTCCATTTAATTGTAGTTTCTTCTCTCTCCTCTTTTAGGACAGAACATCCAGTATGCAGTGATTTTCAATTAAAAAAGAATAAAACAGAAAGTTACCAAATATGTGCTTTTATACATACTTAACGGAAAAAGATGAATTTGCAATGTAATTTCTGAAAATTTAGCAACACAAACTGAAAACTTCATCCATAGCAAAAATGCAGACATCTAAAAAATGACTAAGCTACTTTTAAAGCCTAAGTCAATGCAAGGCAATTCAACACAGGAAAAACAGCAATATTTCTCCAATTCTTTTCCCATTTTCCTCTTTACCTCTATGCTTCTCTCAGGTGTGGAGAAAGTTATGCTCACACACTACCCAATCTGGCAGCAATGGCATGGGATCTACTTTATAGTTGACCTCGAAGCTTTCTCTTTGCTTATTCCCAGCTACCCATCCTTGGGGATGTCCTCAGTGTGCTCAGAGCACCAAGGAGTTGGGACCAGACAAAGGGAATGGAGGTCAGGGGTCTGCACAGTGGAGGCCTCCCCTGTTGGAGTTCACTGGGATCCAGTATGTTGACAAACTAATAAAAAAACAAGGTTTGAAGTAAGACTACCTGTTTTAAAACACAGTGGGCATGGAGAATGGAGTCCTCTTCTGTCTGCAGTGGTAATTTCCAGTTGTCAGTTAAAACATAATTTTCATTTTAATAAAAATGGCTTTTCTGAGCTTAAAAGTCTCTTGTTCCTGTCAAGCTCCTTATGTGAAAAAGCCTACGGAGGTCTGGCTTGAAGATCTGGCTGGCTCAGGAACTTGGCACAATAGGTAACTGTTATTTGTAGAATAGCTCTGTCTTATTACAACTTCATTGGCTGGTATTTCTAAACCTTTCAGCTTTGAGCCTGGGAAAAGAAGATTAGACTAGTGGCAATCTGCAGACCTATCATTATCTATTATCAGGCAATCATTTATTGTGCATGAAAGGGTGGGAGGCTGAGGAAAACATATTTCATGAGGTATTTTTCATGATGCTGTTTATTTATTCCCTTGATTACATTACGGGAGTGATTCTGGAGAGGGTAAGTGCTTTGGCTGTTGTGGTTTACTGGTACCTGCCAGCCCAGTGATACAGTGCAAAAGCCATCAGAGCAAAACAAGATGTGACTACCTGAAAAGGTCAATTTGACAGCATCAGAGGATGGTATTGTGCAGTGCCTTGTCTGTCAGGGAGAGGGTTATGAATAGTCATCTTGACAACAAATAGCTAAGCTGTCAACTGCCAGGAACACCAAGTGTTTTCTTCCCTATATGTGCCCAATACATCAAATCTTGTCTATTGCAGGAAACATCATACATTTTAGTCTTCTGGAAACTGAAAAAAATGTTAGTCTAGTCCATGTAATTGGCCAGTTTAACACTATTCTGGGTATCAATCAAAAGAGGAACCTGTGTACTCTTATCAGTTTTGGAAATACATAACCATGGTCCAACCATTGCTGTACATATTGCTATAGCAACACAAACACACTGGGCAAATTTCTGCTCACTCTTACATCAATATAGGGTCAAGAAACCCTGCTGAAATCCCTCTTTTCTGTTTTTACACAGTAGAATGTAGTAAAAATAATAAGAAAGCATTTCAGCCTCCATGAGCATTTCAGATGTCACAAATTCCTCTCTGTCTTGCTTCACATTTCAGAGATAAGAATGCGCATTTCAGATGGAAGCCACTATAACAGTTTTGTCAAATTTTGAGTGCAAGCAAGTGACAACTAGGGTAATAATAGTAATTATTTAACTGAAGAGAAAGTCTTGTTGTGCATTCTCCATTTCCATAGGAGGAACCTAAGAAGAAATAGAGCAAATTCTCCCTTATTTTAACTCTAAAACTCTTGTTAGAATCTCAAAGAGGTTTTTGGAATGATTGATTCAATTACAAGAAGGAATTTCTAGCCCATATCCTGCCATAAAAATAATTGGTAATGCTGGAAATAATTATTAATAATTATTAATAAAATTTGACTAAATTTTTCCTTTATATAAATTTTACTTTATTTTTTTCCATCTATAAATTGTAACTGCCAACATTTCTCTAATGACACTTTTCCTCAGAATGTGTCTGTATATAAGATGTTCCCACACATTATTACCAAAAAAAAAAAAAGTTCTAATGACAATAGCCATGAAGCACTGGGTTGAATGGCATATCAGGATAGACTATGAAAAGGAGAAAGATAACCAAATAGAACCAAATATTTAGTAGATACCTACTTGATGAACAGTGCTTGAATGCTTGAATTTGTGATACAATTGATTGCTTTAACTTTACCTAAAGCATAACAACGACCAAGATAGAGATACTAAATGGGATACTGTTATACTTCTACTCAGGTATTCATAAAATTAATCTAACTTAAAATTTGTGCTTGTTGTCACCAACTGTAGCCATTTTTGCCCTTTGAACTTCTAGCTGTTACTAAATATTTCCAACGAAAAGCTGAATTAAACTAAATTTTCCAATATTGAGAATAAAATTAGTTATTGTAAAAAAGTTCTGGTTTACAACTTCCATGCAGTTAAAGTGGAATTAAATGCTAATATATCACGCTGATAAAAATGTTGCAGATACTGATGCAACCTTTAAAAATGGTGCTCTTCTGATAGTTCAGTCTTACAGCGATTGTGGAAGTAAACATATTTTTCTTTTTAATAAGCATTTCTGATGAATAAACCCTGTCAAATACCAGGAGGTAACAGAGTATTAAATGTTCATACAAAACAGGTAGCTGACTGATAAGAACAAATTAAGAAATGAAAAATAAAATATTGAAAGTATTTGCTTTCCTTTTCTTTCTACCATTACAATGTTTGCATTTTAAATGGTGAGATTAAAATTCCTTAAAAAAATTAATTAAAAAAAGAAAAGGGAAAAAGGACTGTATGTGCTGTGTAAAACAAGTGACTAAAGGAAATAAAAATTTGCCTTTAATTTTAAACCTATATTAATTAGATATAAACAAGTGGTGTGGAAAATAAAATTAATTTAAAGAGGAGCTTGGCATGGGAACAAGTATTTCTGTATACATTGTCACTGAAGCAAATGGAAGGAGGGTTGTTGCAAGAAAGCAAAATAAATCACTAAAGTATGTTGGGTTTTTTTAACTCTAAGTTTCACAGAACATGTTTCACAGAACATGTAAATACATTAATCTCCGTAAGGGCTAGTAATTATGAAATGGAAGAGGTCACAGCTTGATTCCTACACACTCCATAAGAAAAATTTAGAATCACATACAGAAAAGCATGAACTGAAGGGGAAAATATAAATCTCTAGCAGAAGAAATTCTTCACTCCATCAAAAAATACGGAGAGAGACAGGAGTCACCCATTCTCTTTTCATCTCATTATGGATATAGTGCAGTTAATTTTCTTCATACTTCAGATAGCTAAATGTGGTCTAACTTCAAACTGTTAAAAGAAAAAGAAACAATTCCCCCTCACCCCACCCTCCCCAATAATTTAAAATCCTTTTCTGGTCTTAAAAATTATGAAAATATTTGTGTGTGTATATCCATGTAAAACACTGGTTTATCTTCAGGATGAAAATAGGATTTATGTGTTGATCTCTTTGATGAGAATACAAGACAAAAAGATAAGTCAAATATTAAAATCATGATTCTAGGATTAATAATTTCCATAAGTATCATTCAATGAAATATATTAAGGTATTTTATATTAAATGAACATCATCTATGGTGAGACAGGCACTGACAAAACATCTCTTCTGAGGAGGAGAAAACTGCAACAAATTTGCTGAAACAGTGATTTGGGGTCATGGAACAAGTCAATGACAGCAGTTTGACAGAACGGAATAGCTACTGGGTAGGGACAAGCTCACATAATGACAAGGCTTATCAGTTTGGAGAGGTCAAGACAGAAAGGACATCACTCACCAAGGGTGAAAACAATTTGAAAAAAAAAGCACTACTGTTCCCGTATTTTAAATAATAACAAAATCTCAACTTCTATCTTTAAACCTATTTTCTAATGATTATCAAGATCATAGCCAATATTTGACTTCAGTTGAAGTTGTAGGATAATTAGCAAAACACCTAGTTTTATGTGTGCTGTGTCCTTCTCCAAAGTACAGAGAACTTTCTTAGAGAAAAGTGGATTTCAGAAAAGAATGGAGACAGTTATCATTGAATCCTCCAGTTCTCCCCCCACAAAAATTTTTCATAAAGTTATTAGAAAAGTAGCATCAAAAGTAGAATTTTATCTGCCTTAACCACATGCAAATGCTTTGACTATCCTTGCTGTTGAACTAATAATAGTTTATTCCCTTATTCACTTCATTCTGGGTTGCTTTTTCAGTTTTTTTTTTCCAGTAATATTTGCATTAAGGATTTTTTTTTTTTAAATCCCTTCTAAATAACTCCTGCATTGTCTAATGTCTCCTTCTTTATCTCACTTCATCTGACCAGCCTGCAGATTCAGCTATTAAATTAAACATGAAGCAGCACTGGTCTGCAGGTCTTTATGCTTGGTTTGGGCCTTATGCTTTGATTTCTCTAGGCACAATTTCTCTTTCATGGAGTTTTCATTTGAGGCCCCAGGCAGCCTTATCCTGGCTCCCCTCTAAGCCATAATCTTCATGTTTAATCAGACAGGTACAATCAGCCTGTGGTTTATGCAGAACCCAAGGTCCATCTCAGGCCCCCTCCAAATGGAGTTGCACTAGAAGTTTCTGTTGCTCCATAAAAGCCATTAAGAAGTGTTGATAACCTTTCCAGCCGCTGCCTCCTCTTTGCCCTCACTACAGTTATGACCTTATGCATTTTGAAACAAGATTTAAAAGAACCATATGAGTAAGTAATGCAAATTTCAATAAATACAAAATCAGTGAAAAATAAGAAAAAGGAAAAAATACACTAAATATATTTTTTGTAACTACTGGTTTTCATGACACTCCTCTTGAAAAATAGCTTCCCTTAGGAAACTACCTTATCATAACACATATTCAAGGCTTGGTGCTTACTATGTCTTGTCTTGATTAAAACCTTTTTCTTTGCTATATCTGCCTTTGGGAATTTGCTCCCCAGATTTTACCAGGAGTTGGGCATGTGCCCATCTTGGAGCAGACATGGGGCAGGGGAATTGCACTCAGATTGATGAAAGTATGACATGGATGACTCTACAGTAAATTTTCACTGCCTACTCTTGAGTTGGTATGATGATTTACATTTTCAATACAGTCAGGAGAACAGAGAAACAGTATAATACTTAAAATTAATTTCAGTCTGTGCTTTTCTCTTTATTTCCCTTTTTTTTTTTTTTTTTGTCTTGGTCAACATGGTCAATAAATAAGCAGTAACAAAGGACCTTATTGATAATTTAAGCAATGACCTCACCTTATTTCCACTACCGTTCATTTAAAAATTTGGTTTTAGATAAATATTTAAGGTATTTAAAGTGCCACCACATAACAATGGAATTCTGAAATTAGTACTGAGGAATGAATTAATTTCTTCCTGTGAGGTGTGTACAGTGTCCACAAAATATTTTGTTTACCAGTTTGCGAAGCAGGATCTTAGGAAAAGTACACCATTTAAAAATGAATCTTTGCAATAGAGATCATTTGAGTCAATAAGCATGATACTCAGCATAACTTTTTAGGTTTGAAATGCATTAATGTAAAAATAAGTATGTTTTAAAGAGAGTAAGTAACCTATTTTGAATATGTCTGGAAACTACATATCCTGCAGTTTAAAAAAAAAGTACATTTCAGTCAGCAGGTCTATAGCCTGGTTTTGTTTGCTTGGTGCTGAAAACCTGGAAGTCTGTTTATATATTTAAGGCCAAAAAACTATATGATCATATTGGTTTACATCTCAATATCTTACTATTCCATTATACTGTATGACTTTCTAAAAACCATGAGGTCTTGATCAGTGCACAATTGCCTGTAAGTATACACACATATATATATATATATGAAATTATGATCAGAAGTGACAAAATACTCAAATATTCCTGTTATTGATACACTCTTGAGATTGTTGTGGATGATCCATCTCTGGAAACACTTTAACATTAAGCATATTCAGTCAATACAGTCCTTGTCCAAAGTTATGGCAATGGATAAGCAGACAAGTTCAAGGACATAAGATCAATAAAAGAAAATAAAAGAGAACAAAACACAAAACCAAACACAGGTCTGTTATAATCTAAAAGTTCTAAATTCTGGGGCCAGGAGGCAGGGATGCTAAGATAATCAAAAAGCACAGTGGTCAGAACAAATACTCTCTCAAAGCAGCACCTCCTGTTGCCTCTGAGATAAAGTACTTGGCCAAAAAACCATTGGTTTCCCCTATTAGAGTATTTCTTATAAGCTTATTATTATAGAGCTGAGCTCAGAGCAATTAGTTCTGCAGAGGGTAAGGGATAATCCATCCATATGACAAACTCATGTTGCTTCCAGGCCAGAGCTTTTATTCCTGCCTATCTCTGCGCAAACCTTTTGGAGCTAAAGAACATGTTGAGTGCCTCTAAAACAGCCAGAAAAGTCATGCACACAGACAGATTTCACTCAGGAGTTTCTGGTGAAAGAAAAATCCATGAGAAAGATATCCTCTGTTATTGTGAAGCCTTTAAAATAATGATGGATTTAGCACCTGTTCCAGGGATTGATTAAGGTGACAGCGCTTGGTGTTATGATGTCATAATTTCTGACCTGTGGACACAATTGATGACTGGAGTCACTTCCCATAAATCTGGATTTCATGTTATGGAACAGAAAAATGACTGTGTATGGCAAACCATAAATAATAATACAAAAAGTTGACTCTTCTCATCAGGCTGAAAACCTGTAACTCAGTTGTTGATTTGGGGAGTAGAGAGAGAAAAAAATTTATGTGCTCTGAAATCCAGTTATTTGTGCAGAAGTAAGGACACAAGCAATTTGCAGGTTTGACTACAACTTATCTTAAAGTGCACAGGAGATATAGAAGGGAAGAAAGGTAAGGAGGTACTGGACAATACAGCTCTGGTTTCCAGGACTCCTTCCTAGGTATGCAGAGGATATACATGGAATTTCCCCATGTTGTGTTTGTATTATTCAAACCAAAAGACTACTAAGAATTCTGCTGAACCCTTCCTGAATGGAAACAAGATTTACCCTTACATACTAAGTAAAAATCAGCACCTGCAGCTGATGTCAGCAGTGTTTTTCTCAATATCATCCTCTAGAGAATTTCTAACAATAGACAGCTGAACACAAGAACCAGATGCTGGAAAGCAGAAGATAAGAAAAGTAAATGTCATTTGCCTTGTTTAATATACAGTCACTTAGGTTACCATCACACACAGAGTCTGGTTGTTTAATTAAGAAGTTTGTGCTGATGTCACAAATTCAAGTCAGGTAAATACATTGCCATTTAGCACATACATAAAACTTTTGATTAAGCACACATAAATAGAAAATTAAAGCAATGCATACACTGCTACTTCAAGCCACACTGAAGAACTACTGCAGCTATTAAGATGTCTTTAGAGTTTTTAATTACTTAAAATGTTAATGAAGGAGAATATTGGCTGAGCTGCTGTTGATGCTATATCCTAACTGCTGTGGATCTCACAAAGGTCTGAAATCATACAGTAGGGGCACTGGTTAATATCCTGCCTGTCACCAGCACTCAATGCATTGTGTGTGAGGTTTTAGGCTTGGCTGAGAATGATACCAGCCCTTATTTCAAGCACACTACTTGCATTTTTTGATTAGAATTAAATTATTTTGGTTTAGTTAATACTTATCCTCTTTCACAGATACTGTCTTCTTTTCCACCTCTATATACACAGCCTTCTTTAATTGGAGCAAGCTAAGAATTATAATTACAGTCAAGTTTCCCAGGCTCAAATCAATTTCTGCTTTAATACATACTGAGATAACTTGGAAAATTCAATTTCTTTCTGTTTCACAGTTTCAAAATAAATAGCATAATATATTCACCATATATGAATGGAAATTTGATGTAAATAGACACATGGCTTTGTAGAAGAAACATAGACACATTTTCCTTTACTTAGCATATTTCTTCCCTCAGGCCGGGAGCTTTAGGTAAAAATTGTGACTAAAAAATGCTTGAGGAATCCTACAAATAGAGAAATTTTCTTTTTTTTCCTCTCCTTTCAGAAAAGGTCACCTTGGACACACATGAATAGCTTATGCTTCCATCTCCCTTCCCATTGCTTACTATAATACTTATTGGTTTAAAATTTTAAAAAGATATAAGGATATTTCAAAGAATCATACTAAATCTGGCAGTTAATGACATTTTCCAGGTTGAAGTTCATGCCATGTACAGTCTATTATTTTTTCTATACATTTCCCAGAGTCAGGAGGTCTGGATACATATACAGCCAAACCTCAACTCTTTCTATATATGAAGCTATTAATATAATGTTTCATTATGTTAATTTTATGAAAAATATTTTCAGTTTGAAGTTGCACATGGCTTATGTCTTTCACCTTAAGCTATGAAGAAAGCAGTGGTACAAAAGGTAAGCTCAAGAAAAAGATTTGGTACCAAAGGTGAAGTTACAACTTGCATGCAGAAGATGTCCCTGCCCATGCCAGGTGGGATGAAACCATGTGATCTTCAAAGTCCCTTCCAACCCAAAATATTCTGTGATTCTATATGGAAACAGATGTTCCAGGAACTAAGAGACTAGATTTACAGTGGTTTGGTAGGGGAGGAGGAATATTTTCCATTTGAATCTTAATTTTCCCATGAAATAAAAAAAAGCAGAGATGTATTCATACAGCTGCATTACAGCTCATCAAAACTTTAAATAGAAATACATTTGGTATAATAAGACAAATAAGTTTTCATTTTCACAGGGCTTAAAATCTTTGTCTTTTATAGCTTCCAGTTTTCTCCTGCTGACTTGTGATAATCTCAAACCAAAATAACTACCACCATTTACACTTCACATTTATTCTTATACCTCCAGCAATTGGAAGAAAAAACCCAGGTAGTAAACCCTAACAAACTCCTTTAAGATAGAACTTTGAATTACACATATCAAAATAAAACATTATTCCAGACAAAATTAACAACATGTAGTAGGTTACTCTGAACATCTGAAATACATACATAGGTATTCAAAAACTTACCATAAACATTTTCAGTGACTTGCATAAATAAAAATACAATCTAACTTTACTGGTGGAAGTGGAATGAAATCACAGAAAGGACTACTGTAGGCCAGATTCCTTAGGAATTCCATCACACAAATATAATGCAAAAGAGGAATTAAGCCCTTTAGATTAACATAGGAAAATTATGAAAATACCTTCACATTTCCACAGGATTCAGTTAATAAATATTGTGAGGACATTAACATTGTCTAATGTAATTTGTAGCATTTTTTACTTCTACTTCTACACAACACTAAATAGCAAGTAAGGATGAACATCAAGCAGGATATTGCACAACAGACAACATACAAGACAATGTGCTTGATAGTGAATACAGGAAGAAAGGTAACACAATGTAGCTGTATCCAGCCTGTGGTAGCCAGGACTGCTTCCTCATGCCAAGAAAAGACTCTATTTTGCATCTTGCTCACATTCCTCCCTGTCATGGTCTGAGGAGTGGAAATACAAATAGCTGAGACAAATAGGAACTTCTGCTCACTCCCTTGTGACCAGGATGTTAGTGTTTGGAGTTTCAGGTGTTTGGGTCTGGGACTAGACATGCCCACAAATTCACTTGTCCTGCAGATCAGATTCCAGTCATATACCTACCTACCTACCTACCTACCTACCTACCTACCTACCTACCTACCTACCTACCTACCTACCTACCTACCTATCTCATAAGTTTATGAAACATCTGAACACCTCCTCCCCCCTCTACAATATTTCTGACTTTAAAACTCTGCATTTGCACCTTTTTGCCCTCCCATGTTCCTCTGTATCCTAACTTTGACTGCTGCTCCATGCAATCCTAATTCATCAACATAATACCCCTTAAGAGGTTCACTTGTGTTCTGGTACTAGTTTCACCAGGACAAGGTGGAAATTAGCCTGGTCTTCATCTCCCACCAAATATACAGATTTTAGTGCCACTAAAGTGTTCATTTGACCACAACAACCCCCCAGTGTTGTAAAAACTCTTCACTTGAAGGAGAGAAAATTGTTCGCTGTATATTAGAAGGTATATACAGGAAGTAGACCATAGGACATCAGGATTCCTCTGCCTATCCCAAGTAAGTAGGGTGCCTACCCCAACATAAACATAGATCTGTCTGCTCCCAACGTATCTTTCTAATTTCCCCTCTCCCCTCTTCACAAAGAAGGTTATACTTCTTTTCTGTAGTTAGACAACCAAATAAGTGTTTTCACTGTATTTATTCATAACTATCTCACTAATAATAAGTAGCTCTAATTACTCTTTTTTCCCTTTTCTTCTGCAACAATAGTTGTATGGAAGTGAACTGCAAATAAAGTGGAATCTAAGCGAAGTATAACAATTTATTGCTTCTAAATGCAGAAAATCCATTCATATCACTGCATAATTTGTTAGCTGTGGCCATTGATTCTCTCTTCTTCCATTGATTTTATGTCTGCCTAACTTGAAAAGTTACTGTCTATTAGAAAGAGCTGAGAATGAGATCAGCTGAAGTTTACAGGGAATTTAGTAAATTAAAACCAAATTAATAAGAAACATGGACCTTTAAGGAACTCTAAAGCAATTTTTTTTTTATTTTTCCTCTATATTTTGTTTGACATTCCATCCCAATTCCTGAATTTTATAATCTGAGATATATTTTCACTTAAAAGAATACTGAAATCTTGTCTACTGTGTATAATAATAGCACTTTTGAGAGAAGTCATGAATTAGCCTCAGACATATTAAGAATGCATAGTCAAATAAAATACTGCCAGAAACCAAGACGTTATGTGCCATAAATATTTTTTTTAATAAATATTGAGTACTAAATAAGGGTGAAGAGAAAACTAGGGGAGCAAGGTACTTGATTCAGGAAAAATAGAATTATGCTACAGAACTCTGAGATAATCTCTTCTTGTTTACTCATTTATTTATTGAAAATTAGAGTAACAATGACTCATGTAAATTTCTGTCAAGATTTTTGAGAACAACAAGATTTCAATTATCACATCACATAAAAATTTAGTTTCACAAAACAGGATAGAGAGGCTAATTTGAGAGGCACACTTTATCTACATAAAAAAAAAAAGGAAAAAAGTAGGCTTATATTTATAAGAAATACATTGTTAAGTCATTCCTCTAACCATTACCAATATATTTGTCTCTGATGATCCCCAGGAAATGTTGTGTTGAAAATTGTTTAGTCAGTCACATAGAAGACTACAGAGAGAGAAATGTGTACAAAAGAATATTAAGAAATCAAGATACTCAGCAGTGCATCTGGGTTATGTCTTCATTCCAGCATGTTTCGAGTGAATTAATGGGGATGGCATTTATTATCAGTGTCACCATGTATTGTACATACATATTGAGAAATATAATGCATTATCTGCTTTTGTCTGGGATTTTTTTGGGGGGTTTGCTTGGATTTTTCTTTGTAGATTTGATTCGGGGTAGGGGTGTTGGTTGTGGGTTTTTTCGTTTTGGTTTTTTTTTTTTTTTCATTTCAATGTTTCATGATTACCTGACTTGCAGAATGAATGATTTGTGATATGAAAAAGAAAATGTTTGATGAGTTCATTTTCCACCCATGTGGAGTTTTTGCTTTCTAACCTACCCCAATGACATTNTTTTTTTGGGGGTTTGCTTTGATTTTTTTTTTTAGATTTTATTTGGGGTAGGGGTGTTTGTTTTGGGTTTTTTCGTTTTTGTTTTTTTTTTTTTTTTTCATTTCAATGTTTCATGATTACCTGACTTGCAGAATGAATGATTTGTGATATGAAAAAGAAAATGTTTGATGAGTTCATTTTCCACCCATGTGGAGTTTTTGCTTTCTAACCTACCCCAATGACATTTTGCTTTCTGAAAATGGTGGGCATTCCCAGACCTGCTGAGTCTGTAAAAGGTAGAGGGAAATGACAGCAGTCAAAGATTACTTCAGATCATGTGTATTATTATTATCTTTTCAGTTTAAACATCTGAGCCTCTTTCACACACCTAAATGGTTTACTAATAAAAAAAACCACCACAAATTATTTTGTATGTAAAATGATTTACTGTAACTGGAAACATGAATTAGAAAAATTCTCTCTTCTTGTTCCTTGGTTTTAGTCAATAATAGGATGATTATTATAACACACCACATTTTTGCATTTGATTTACTGCAGGCAATTTTCTGTAAACTTTATGTAGAATCATTAACATTTGAGAAGTTGGAATTGTATTTTATATTATAAATTCAAACTATTTAAGCAGTTTGTAGAAGATTACCAGTCATCAAGAAACATGTTATAAATTGGTCAAAATTAGATTCTAGTATTTCTTTACAAATATATATATATATCAGTATATTTTGCAAAAAATTCACAATACTATATGAAGTTTCTCTGTTTTATAAGTTGAATGAATATTTTCTAATTATATAATTCTAAACAGTAAGAAGATGGCTTGATTGCTCTGTTTTACACAACTAGTATTTTATTTTTATAAGATGACAGCTAATGTTTTGCTTTATTTATTCTTATATATGAAAATTGTCCCTTTTCTTTTTCACAAGCTATAATGTTGCAAAATTGCTTCACAGATTAATGGACATTTCTCTAATGTGAAGAGCAAAACAAAACATACACAGGAATTAGAAATTGCCACATTTAGGATAACTGATAGCTTGCAAATGTGCTTTTAGTACTTCCTAATAGTAAATTGGAGATAGGCAGTGGAACTCTTGATTGCTAGGAAATCACATTCTAGTCACAATTTTTATCATGCTTGAAAATTCTGTTTATCATTTGGTAGAAACATGAGATAAGCAGGAAGCTTAAAATACCTATCACAGTTTGAGCTACATCTTTGTAGGTAGTTTGAACAGACAGATAAAATAAATGAACCTAATCTCTGGAGGGTCTGTATATTGCTAAGAAGATGAGTAAAGGAATGGCAGTGGACAGATATGATTTTTTATCAGAACCACTTGTTAGCATTCAAAAGATCACTCCTCTCACTACTTGCTTATTGTCCCTTTTGAGAGATGGTAGACCCTGGATTACCAGCACAGTTGCTCATAGGAGCAGTCAAAAGGAGGTTGGCGAGTTCACACTATTTATGTTTCCAGCTTGCTATTCATCTGCACCTTTTAGTGTGTAGAACCTCGTTTTAGCAGATGACCATGCAATCCTTAATAGTTTTCACAGATATTTATTACAGATATACACTGAATATAGTAGGTGCTAAAACTTACTGTGAGATGACCTACCTTGGATGCTTATCTCATCCAGTCTTATCTCTGGAAGACCCAAACAGTAATCAGATAGTATTTGGTGACTAGTACTATGATACAGTATTAAAATGGAGGAAAAATTAAAGTTAATCATTTGGACAAAAATCTATTGCAATCATCTTTCACACAGGCAGAATACTAAAAGCTTGCAATGGTTCATCTATGAAACATGGAGGTTAACATTGACAGGAATACAGAAACAAGGCAAGATGTGGCAAAAATAAATGTATAGTTCTAGTGGCTGTCTAGAGTAATACCATTACTGGTACTGAGCAAGATTTTCTCAGGTTGTTGATATATTATATTTTTCTACTCAGAGGAGTAAAAAATATGCTAGGATAAGATTATCTCTGTCCATGCTTGAGAAGCACTCAAGTCACCAATCTGTGGCCAGATGTTACTGTAAGGATTTATATAAAGAAAACATACAGCCGAAGCTCATAAAATGAACTACAGGGCCATGTAAATAAAATAAAAGGAATAGACTCCTGAAAAAGTGCATTATATGAGAATTTCTAGTGCCTGGGTAATCTGCAATGACCTATTTTGATTTTGGTTTTAGACACTTTTTCATAACAGTGCTGTATGGCAAATTAACCAGTGCCTGTAAGTTCACAGGGACAGAGTTTTGAACTCTTATGAAGAGGTCGAGTAGGAAAAGGATTGTTAAAACCCTCTCTGTGCTTTGAACATTTACCTCCTAGTGTTCTTGAAAATTATTTCTTCTGTGTGGAAGGGACTAGAAAGAAGGAAGTAATCAACAGAGGTAAGATGTTCCTTAAAAAAATATAAAATAAGAAAACAATACAACTA
>VZRX01005628.1:0-56073 GCA_013398075.1 Notiomystis cincta | reverse complement strand
GGATTTGGTGTTTGTTTTTTTTTTTCTTTTTTTCCTGAGCTACAACTGTGAGCTGTTGCACTTCCTTTCAGAGAAAATATGTACAGCTGTTATGCATATTTGTCATATAGAACAGCTGCAAGTGGCTGCACTGGAAGCAGAGAGCACTCACTACTGGACTAGATAAAGCATTAGAAAGCACTGATATGTGACCAACATACACTAGACCATGTAATGTTATTGCTCCATCTTCTTCCATGGAGAATCACAAGGACACAGGAAAGTTACAGGACACTTTTCACTGGAGATGGCTGAGATGGAGTTACTTTTCTTCAAAGCAAACCTTGCAGGGTTGTGTGTTGTACTGTTAGATAGAAGGATGCTGGTAACACACCAGTGTTTGGGCTACTGCTGAGCAGTGCCTGCACAGCATCAGGGTTCTCTTCCAACATTCCTCCTCACCAGGAGGCTGAGGGAGGGCAAGTTCTTGGGAGGATAACAAAGCCAGGACAGCTGACCAAAACTGACCAAAGGGATATTCCATGCCATGTGATGTCTCCTCAGCAGTAAAGCTAAGAGAAAGGAGGAGGAGGATGGGGGGCATTCCAGTATTATGTTTGTATTCTGTAGCCCTGCTTCCTGGACATCATCCAATGATAGGAAGTAGAAAATAAATATTTTGTTTACCTTTGCTTCTGCATCTGGCTTTTGCTTTATTAAACTGTCTTTATCTCAACCCATCAGCTTTTTGCATTTTATTTTCCTGTTCCCCTGTCCTGCTGAGAAGAGTGATAAAACAGGTTGGTGGGCATCTGGCATCCTGCCTAGGTCAAACAACCAGATTCATTAAATAAGGCATCTTTAAGTACCTCTTCTAGCATCACCAATTGCCAAAAAGGGACTGAATGACAGGTTTCTTTCAGCTGGAATAGAAAAATTTGTATCTAAACCCCTGAAGTACTGCTGAAGTACTTCAGTAGTACTTCTGAAGTACTACTACTCAGAGAAATCATATTCTGTCTCTAAATTCCTGTGATGAATCAGGGAAAATATTAATGAAAAGTTAAATGATTTAAATAGATCACTCCCTGTAACAAATGTTAAAATATAGCTAGCAGGCCAAGTACTGTACAGCTACCCATGCTGTGTAAGTGCAGCCTGTTCTGACACATATGGTAACTGTTCCAATGAGACATGGAGCTAATAAAACCCCATTTTCAACACAGTTTTTCCTTTGTCCCCAAAACCTACAAGAGCTTCAGGTTGTGCCCCAAAATCTAGGAACACTCACAGTGGGAGACAAAGTCTTACTTTGTCTGAGTGTGCAGGACTCAGCCAACCATGGACCTGTAGTTTCTACTGGCTTGTGACACTTGTGAAAATTTCATATGTTTGAGCTTCTTTCTTGCTTTTTTACATTTGATTGAAACTGATCTGTGAGTCCATAAATCAGTGGGAAATGAGATCACAGAACTTTGGAAAACCTAATACTAGCCCCATAAAGTTCTCACCTATTCTGTCTCAGTAACACTGTATTCATTTGTAGTTTCAAAGGAAAACATCTGAGTTCTCCAATGTTTTCTCCTGCATTTGTGTGTCTTTATAACACAGATGTGAACTGCTTAATCTGTTCCCAGCTTAATCAAAGATCTGACCTTATAGAGATTGTTTATCCACAAATTCAGAGAGTTCATCAAGGTGCTTAAGTATGTGCTTGTATTAAGAAGCTAAGTAGCCCTGCTGACTCCAGTTGTGCATACTTAAGACCTTGATGAGGAAGGTTCAGAATATGTGAGTAAAAATCTGGTGCTTTTCCAAAGTAAATGAAGAGATGAGCTGAGAAATACAAAGAATTAAAACAAAGAAGGGGGAAAAAAAAGCTGGATGTACTGAAAAGAGGAATTTTGCAGTGAAGGTAGCTGGGAATAATTAGCTGCTTCTTCTAAATTCATTAGCACAACTTAGATGAATGCTGAGGGCCTTGGCAAAAGTGTGGTGGCAAGTTAAAATCAGATGGCTGAAACAGATAGTGCCCCTCATCAGCTGCCCTGCATCTTTGATGCCCAGAGTTAAGGCAGTCTGATCCAGCTCTGAATCAGCTCTGCACCAATTAACGTTTGATCCCAGTACATTAAGTTGAGTCTAAATCAGGGACAGAAGTGATAATAGGAGCATCAAAATGATTCAAAACTGGTAGTGAGCTTTATTTTCTATTTTATAACAAATTATTGCCATTCATAGTCTAGGATTGATTGTACTTTGACTGTGAAACATATAATCCCATTGCCTTTTGATTAAGTGCCTTGCAAACCTCCCTGTCTTCAGTGGGGCTTCATTTTTGAAACTAATGGCAACATTAATCTTGGAGAGATGATTCGCAGAGCAAGATACTGCTCAGCATGAGCAAGGTTGTGCATTAAGGGAAAGCTGGTTCTACAGGGGGGTTAGGCTTAGCTCCCTCTGTGATTAATCATCTTCCTCCCAGCTGCTGCTCTGATTTTTTTTTTCTTTAATACACTCCAAATGCAAACAAGGGCACAAATGTACCTGTGGCTAAAACTAGCTCACAGCTGTCAAAGTTGTTTTTCGAACACAAAATCAGACACAATTTTTCATCAGAGATATTCCTACTTTTATTTGTCTCAGTACTGTTCAATCCTCATCCTATTAGGTAACCAACTCTTTAATAGGCCAAATCCATTCCTTGTTCACCTAGGTAATAGGCTGTTTTCCTTACCTCATTGAACATTGTCAGCATAGCACTTACACATCTACACTTAGGAGAAAAGATTTAGGTAAATAAAACATAAAATACTACTCCACTGCAAGTTCCAACTGTCATTTTCTCTAAGTCAGTCACCAGGCCTAATAGCAGAAAACAAGATGAATGTTTTCAGGTAAAATATTCTAGAAGGATTTACTGGAAATCATTCTGAAACTAAACTGAACTATGGAAGGCAAGCCAAACCTAGCCAAAAATGTGGCTGTGGTTGAAGCTAAGAAGTAGGAAACAAAGGAAAATATATTGTGAAGTCTTACAAGAGGAGACCTTAACAGTGGGGTCTCACAGGGAGATCTCCTGTTTAACAGATCCATAAATTACCTGGAAAAAGAGGTGAATAATGAGGTTAGATAATTTGTGGATGCTACAAAATTATTCAGGCTTATTAAAAAAAAGAAATCACAGAAAGTTATGGCAAGCTGTCATGACAGTTTTGGATGGCTAATGTATAGCTATTAAATGATCAGTGGCCCAGAGAAAAGAAATGATTACTCTGTGTTTCTTTTAATGTAAGAATTCAGAAGCATCAAGTGAAACAATTGGGAGGCAGGTTTTCAACAGATAAGTTGACTTTCCTTTATAAAATTTGATTTTTAAACTCTGTCACAGGTGTTCTGAAGACTAAAAATATGAATGGTTCAAAGAGCACTTACCCATGCATCTAGACATAGAGAAATAAACATCAAGAGTTATTAAACATCAAAACAGTGGTAGAAAAACAGCTAGCTCTAGGGAATTACTCCTACAGCAGAAAATACTCTCCAAAAATATGGAAGAGTTACAGTCTGACAGAAAGAAGAAACCATTTATTAGGAAAAAGAAGGAGCTTGCCACTCTTTTTCACAAGTTATTCTTCTTTCCTTTTTTACATTTCCCATTTTACGTTTCCTTTCCTCATGGTTATTCCAATGGTCTTTTAAACAGGGAGATGCTGGTCTGCCATCAGGAGCTGACTATTCCCTTTATTGCTTGTTGTAAACCAGATGTCTTGGTACCATCACAATTGAAACAGCCAAAGCAAGTGTCATTCAGTGGTGAGAGGAGCATCTTGTTGCCATTACCTTTAATATGATGATCATCCCAGCAACAGCCAAGCCATAGGAGCCAGAGCAAAGATGTGTCTTACACCTGCATGTAGAGAGCCATTAGCCCTGCCTCTGTACTGATCTCTGTGTGAACAATGTGGTATCTGAACTCCATGTTTTGGGAGTACAGTTAATTAATATCAATGTGTCTAAAGGACAAAAACCTTTATTAAGCTTCAAACCAGTAAAATTTCCTGGCAAAATGTTCAGCCAGTATTTCGTATCAGAGGAAAGCTGTAGTGAGTGTTTTTAAAAAAAAGGCAAATGTGATATAACACCAAAACTGGTTTGGTGTTAGAGGAAGAAATCCAGATGAATAATATGTAAAGCTTGAAGTGTGAAACCAATAAAATCTCCACTCTGTTTATGTTGTAATGACGTCTCTCAGACTCCCTGAGTTAGATGTTCCTGATGACTTACTGCAGGTGCCTGAGGACAGGCTGCATCTAGTTTTCTTCTCAAGAAGCATTTTTATTGTGTATATGGCTATCCAGTCTATCAGAAGGCTTTTGGAACCTCTGCTGATGCCTGGAGTTGTTGACTTTGATGGGCTGCTGCTCTTAAGATACGGCATGTTCTTTGTTTAATCACTGTGGTAAGCAGTTTTATCATTCAGCTGAATTGGTCTCTTAGCTTTAAAAAACATTGATTACAGGGTATACAGTGACAGCAGTCTTTTTTTAGACTTTAAAGCTGCAGACAAGCCTTCTGAAGTATCTGGCTTCTTCTTTAACCTCTTCCTGCAAAACTAAGCAATGAAGAAATGAATCACATCCTGTGGCCTACTGTATTGAATGTAAAACTTTCAGAAATACCCTGGGAGTTCTTAGCCCTTTTCTATGGTTGGTTCTCATCCTTCAGGTATGTTTGATGAGCTGTGACTCTCCACCATGGGTACATATGTGTGCTGCTGATGACCTGTGTTTCCAGTGCAAGGAGAGAGGGGGGAGCACCCCAAAGTGCTGTGGGGTCTATCAGTGTAATGCCAAGAGATGGACCAGCTCAAACACTACATGAGAAGAAAGCATTAGAAATTGAGCAAGGCAATGATTTCAAAACATCCTTGAGGTTATGGTGACTTGCTGAAAGAGCTTGTAACTACAACAGAACGGTGAAATTCATTCAATCATTTTCTATTAATTATTCACTAAGCTCTCATCTCCACTTAGTGGGAAATTGAACTAAACCTAGTGACCTTTGGAACAGTTTCATTAATGCCTAACTGCTTTGCAAAACAGTTTGAAACCTGATTTACTGGAGTAATATTCTCTGTTCTTGTTTAAGAAGTGTCTCTGAGGTCTGTTTTTAATAAAGTGTTACAGAGCTCTCGGAGCTAAAACCAGAATGTGCAGTATGTGAAGAACTTTCACCGGGAGCATTTAGAGTAATTGTGTCATGTGGCTGTGTTTATAGAAAGTTGTCAGTTGATTGCAGTGGTTGTCACTAGATTTTGCTTATAATCTTCCTTGGGGAAGATGAAAATGTTGCTCTTGAGTCAGGGTATTCCATGCAATTTGCAGCAAGGGTACCTCTCCAAGGGGTATATGTGGTCATAGTGGGTGAGTTCCCCAGGTTTGCTTCCAAGATACTGTGTACTAGATGTGTTTCTAAATAAATGCACCCCACAAATTCAAGCACAGGAGATCATTAACTAGTCTGGTACCTTATAAAACAACAAAAAGTAAAGGTGTACTCTGTCATTTCCATCACCAAACTGTAAAGTTAAGTAGACAGTGCAAATTAAGACTGTTTGCAGGAACCAGCAAAATCACAGATTAAGAAATTTTGTCTTTTTTAGGATGGCCTGCTGTATATTATTTCAGTTTTATGGTCCTGTAAGTGATTAAAATTGTCAGGGTTAAACTGGTTTCAAAATCAAATTATCACAATAAATGTACACATGAAGCTCAAAACTGAGTAAAACTTCTGTACCAATACGTGTTTTTTTGAAAGTGTACCAGTTAAATCTGCTTAACAAGGACACCAAAGCTCAGCAAGAGACCTCACAGGCCAAGTAATATCAACAGTAGTTTATGAGACAGAAGTAGTTAACAAAAATTGAGCCTGCAATACCACTGAATACTGGAGATAAAAAGGTAAATAATTCCTAAAGTATTATTAGAGCTTTGTTTATGTTTTGCCACCATTTTTCCAGTTACCATGGCAACTCTGCCTGATTGTCAGAGCCCTGTAAAGCATTTTATACTCTGGCAAACACAAAACCTTGTAAGCTGGCTGCAGGGATGCTGGCACAGTGGGATACACTGTTTAATAGCCTGAATGTCCCTCCAGAGATTAGCAGCTAGAGTGGCACCAAACAGTCAGTCATCCTTGCCTTGGCTGTGATTCCTTCACATCTCCTATGAAATGGGAGTTAGCCCTAAGATACTTTGTTCAGGAAAGAAAGGCTTCACTGCAGAGACAGAGAGGGAAAAAAATACTTTCTTTAACAAAATTGTAAGTTTCCTGACATTTTTCTCCATTGCAAATTCCTGTCATTTTAATACTCAAACAGTAAATGCTAGGCAAGAATAAAAAAGATTCCAAGAAAAAAATCTAAGTAAAAATTTTTTCTCTGGCTACTTATGAGAGAACACTTACCTGTAACTTCAAAAATGAAGTTGATTGAAAATAAAAGATCTGCTACTGGAAGACCTCTGTTAGGCACTCTCCAAATATTCTCCTCTAACTCAGTGTCTTATGAACTGTGTTGTAAATTACAAACCTTTTGTTCTCCCTGGAAAAGCCTGTATCAGCTAATACTAACACTAACACTAACAAAATGTGCATCTGAAAAGAATTATTTTTTTTCTTTCACCACTTCTGTGAGTGAACTTACTTCTGAGGAGGAGTAAAAAACTGGTGTCTATCTAGTGGCTACTTCCATAGACACTTTACCAGCTCCAGATATTTATGTACTGGGAATATCACCTTTTCATAGCTGAACAGGAGTGCTTCTGATGGCGTGGAGACTTTGAGAGTCTTCAAGTCTCCATTCTTTATAGAGGCAGTGGTGCTTCATAATATTAAAGCATAGAAATGTAAAGATGCAAAAATTTCAAGAGGCAATCCAGTACCTTTTGCATTGAAATGGATTCAAGGACACTTACATAAACCTCAACAGAAGTTTATTTGATCAGCTGTAGAAAAAACTTCAGGAGGAAATTCTACAATCTGTGCAAGTTTGAGTAGAACTTTATTGTTTCGAGGGTTTTTTTCAGAACTAAAAAAATCAAATTTATCCATAATTTACTCATGCCTCTTGAACCTGTTTTCTCTCTACTTTTCTGAAGGACTCTCTTCAGTTTGTTGGTATTTCTCAGAAACGGTAGCATTGTTAATAAATAAACATAGGCCTTGAAGCATCTTCATGTCTTTTTCTACACAGTTAATGCTCTTATTTTTAGCAGGTTTCATCGTATTGATTTTGGACTCTGCTGACCCTATCTCCAATTTAACCATATAATTTGAGCTGTGATCTAATCCAGAGTGTTTGCAGCTCTTTTGGAAGCTGACATCTTTTACAGAATTTGAAAGTATTTTTTAATGCCATGATTCAAGTAACTGCTGAAAAAAATTGGAAACAGAACAGTTGTATGAGCTCCTGTTTGAGACTTTTCCCATGATACTAATAAGTATGCAGTAGAATAAATCCTTTTTTTTTTGTAAAATATTTTAATGGGCTCTGTTGGGACAGATAGTCACAGGAAGCCCCTGGCAAATTAGGGCATTTCAAGGTCCCAAGAATGTATGCAAGTAGAGGTCTTGCTCCCTGAAATTCCTACTAAAAGTACATTCCAAGTGGGCAAACAGATCAGAGCACAGCCTGCTGCACACAGAGCACATGTATGTCCTGAGAGCAGGAAGAGCCAAGCTGCCTTTCCCAGTTTTCCAGGGTAGCCACCTCTCCTATGCAAACTGGACACCTGAGCAAGCAGCACACATTCTCCTCCAGCACCTCCTGCTTTCCTGCTCAGGTACTCTGCTGTGCAATGAGATTCCTTTCAGCTGAGCTGGGAGCTGTGTTCCTGCAGTACACCAGAGGCACTCACCGACTGTGAAAGGGCACTTAGAGTGTAGGCCAGACTAAAATCAACCTAAAGGAAAATATTGTAAAAATGTTTGGATAAAACCAACAGCTGTTGCTCATAGTCCTGGGTTTTGGTGTTTTTTGATTTGGTTTTTTATTTGTTGTTGGGTTTTTGGGTTTTTATTTTTTTTGTAGTAGATGAGAAATTGTACTTTATTTCAAGCATTTCTACAGCAAACTGCGTTGTCAGAGAGAGCACTGTCAAGTAGAGCAAAACAGGGTAGAGGATTCTAGCTGGTTATGAAAACGTCTTTTCTTTTTCTGGATTGTCTGTTGTAAAAAGGATCAGCTTATACGAGAAATTCCAAAATTGGTTTAGTCAAGTCATCCTCTTGTCACACAGCAGCTAAACCCCAGAGTGATTGTAAGGCTCAGAAATACTTTAGCAGGCTACAGTTGAATCCACTGGATTGAGACTCCTGATCCTGCATAATATAGGCACTCAGATCACTGAACTATAGGGTTTTTTTAGTATGTAAACTTCTACTTTCCATGAAATAATTTCAATGCCTCATGAAGCACTTACACTCACAAAGGCAGGATGTTGAAGCTAGCATGTAATAAGAATGTAAATAATAAATAATGCATTAGTGTCTAGTCCATCAGCATTTATGTATTAAATAGGGATTTCTGAAGCCAGGAGAGCTTTTTGAAAGCAAAGTTTTGAAAGAAATGGAGGGAAGAGCAAAATAAAATTGACCTGCAACAAGTCTACCTCTACAGATTTCAAAGATAATCCCCAAGAGTGCAGCAAAAGCTTTCTTGCTCCTGTAAAATAAGATGGATTTTATGTGAAAGATTGACCCAGACTGAAGTAATTTGTGATTCCTTAGTACACATGTAAGGAAGGATTGCCACTTGCAAGTACATAACTTAGGGATTTTTTAGGTAGGCTTTGTGATTTCCAGCCCACACTGCCCATAACTAAAGAAATTAATTTATTTTTCTAAACAGAGTAAGTAATTTTTTAACTCTGCAATAGTAGATACTATTACTAATAATAATTTCAGAATCATTCCTTAAGAATCTTCTATTTGTAGACCTTCATGAGTAAAATAAGCACATAGTAATTGCACTCTGTGCTGACACACCCTGCTCAAAATGAGAGTTACTACAGGCCTCTTAGGCTGTTCCCATGTCATCCAGCAACACAAATGGCCCCTTGATGTAGGTGATTAATTCTGTAAAGATGGAAGCAGATTAAAAATAAAAGATTCTGTGCAGAATCATAAATTTCACTGATTTTCTGTTCATGACACACAGAAGATATGGATGAGATCGGTCATAAAATAGGACATGCACAGGGATTTGAACATCTTTCAAGATATTTTGAGCTCTAGAAATGTAGTTTTGTTATTCCTGGTTTTGCTGCTGCATTGTACTTAGCAGCTGGCATAAGAACATAAGAAAGGCCATATAGCACCAGTCCAAATTTCTAGCTCTGTATCCTGTTTCTAACTGTAGCCAAGACCAAATGCTCAGAGAAGAGTATAAAAATGGAAAACGTGTAGTATTTTTCTTCTGTGCATTCTCCATCCTTTCCATATCTTTAGTCCAAGGACATCTTGAGCTAAAGATGATATCTTTGTGTTTAATAGCTTTTATACATTTTTCTTTTGGACCTTTTCTTGTGATTTTTTAAACTTTATGAAACTTTTTAGTATCTATGATATCCTGTACCTAGTTTAACCATGTTTTAAGGAAGAAGTACCACCTTCTTCCAGTTTGTTCTGGAACTGTCATCTGTTTAATTTAAAACCTCCCTATATATAAGTGTAAGATACATATATTGGATGGCAATCAGATAAACAATCAGCAAACAGTTGCTCCAGCTGCTCTTGGAAAATAATTTGAAACCTTGCTGAATCTCATTGACAGCTGATTAATTGAAGATAATGTTGGAAAAATGCATCTAGAGTCTGTCAGCATATACAGGAGGTATAAAAAGGAGGTTTTACCTACCACTTAAGAAAAATGAGTCTTAATGCAAAAGCAACACAGCTCTGGTTGTTTCTGAAAAAGAGCTAAAACATGGTTAAAGTAGCACAGGCAAATCACCACTAAAGGTGACAGGATTCAGAGGGCCCAAAATTACAAGGGCTTAGACAATGTCTTCTTGTGAATATTGCTGAGATTGTTTTTATCTCAATGTCTGCTTCTCTAACAACAATTTAAGTGAATACTCTGCATACTTAAATAAGTGCAGATAAATCTTGCCTCCTTCTACTTCCCTCCAAGCGTGGCAATATGCAGGAAAGAGACAATATGGGCAGGTGTAGGGTGAAATGTCTTTAGCTCCCTTACTGTGATTCTCCAGTAGATATATCTGAGTATCTGTGGAGGTTGCAAAGTGGCAAAAAATCTTGCACTGACAGTCACTGAGAAGTTTCAGGAAGAAAGAAAAGAATGTGTCTCCATTCCTGTGGTTTTGTTTATCCATGACTTTGCAGGCTTTAGACCCCACAATATTTCATATAGGGTTTGCTTCAATTTAACTCCAGCACTGCCTCGTAGGGATCAGTGCAGCTGCAGTGTCCCCAGACTGTGGCTTGGTTGGTCTTCCCCACAGCTTCAGGAGAGGTTATTCCTTTCTCTTCCCCACTGGTGAGGCCAGTTCTGGGTACCTCAAAACAAGGCAGATGTCAGCAAACTGGAAGAAGTCCAGCTGAAGGCCACTAAGGTGTTTGGGAGAAGCTGAGAAAGATAGGTTCATTCAGCCTGGAAAAGGGAAGGCTAAAGGGACGGAAAATCTCTTCTCAGAAACACAAAACAAAAGGACCAAAGCAACGATTGTAAATTTCAGCAAAGGAAAACCCAGCTAGGTTAAGGGAAAAAAACTCCTGTCAGATTAGCTAAATACAAAAACAGGTGCTATGGGAGAGGCTGTAGAGTCTCAGTTCTTGGAAATTTTTCCAACTCAACTGGAACTGATCTAGCCTGATCTAGCTTTGAACAGCGAACTTGAACTGAAGAACCTCCTGAGATCCCTTCCAGTATGAATGTTTTTATGACTCTATGAATATGACTTTGAAGTCACAATTTTTTCTCTTCAGCTTATGGCCTGCAGTCAGGTTACTCTAGTAATATTTAAACAAATTAAATAAAAAGGTCTTCATTCTTAACAGCAAAGAATTCCACTGCAGTTAATGTGAGAAAATTTCAGAATATTCTAAGTAAGGAATCCCAACAACCAATATGGAAGATTTTCCATATAAGAATGAACTCCTTTTCATTTAACAAAAGGACTTTTTTGTACTTCAGTATGATGTAATATATGCCATATATGTCATTATGTATGACAAAGGAGAAAAGTATTCGCATGCATAACTCACAAACCAAAAAACAAATGGCATTTGATCTGAAAATCCAGGACAGTTTCATAAACAGATAAGGCTCTGTTATCTGGTGATGTTTTGGTGTGGGTTTGGGTTTTTTCCCTTGTCAAGCATTTGGAAGTTTTGGGAGTTTTTAATAAAAGAAAAAGAGGAAATAATGTCTCATCACAAGCAATGCCTCTTCACTATCTCATTCTATTATGTAAAGCAACACAGTAGTTACTGTAGAAATCACATCTGTGTTGTCAAAGAGATTTTAGGAATGTGACATAAAGCTGAAAGAAAACCTTTGTCTTCTTGTTCCTAGTGCAACTTAAATGTAGTATTAACTGTACAAGTGTGAATGCCTCAAAGTGTTGAGCAGACTGATAAACCTCCTCACTGGGAATGTACTGAGTTCCTCAGGCCACTAAGATCACAGATATAGATAGAAATAAATGTAAGGGATCATCATAGATAAAGGATTTAAAACAGCTGAAGAAATATACAGAAAAAATAATGAAAGAGGCTGTCAAGTACATAAAAATGGTAGTAATAATATACAACTTTGAAATTAGGATATATTTTCTTACCATTTCAAATCCTGTAATTTCATTTTGGCATCATGTCAAAAATAGTTTTCACCTGCCTTTCTTAATTTCTCCAGAAGTGGAACCTTCACAAAATTTAGTTTTCGGTATGATTGAGAAACAGAGTTGGAAATTGTTAAATTATTCTGTTGCTTGTGGTAAAAAATCCATCTCTTTCTTTCCTTTCTGTGTGAGCTTTACTGTGCTATCGGGACCATGCATTATTAAAACATTATTTGTCAGTGAAGCCAATGGAAATGAGTTGGATTCTCATGAGGACTGTACCTCTTAAGTAATAAAGGCCTTTTCTTATCTGGTCTTTTTGCACAGTAGCATCACACACTGAAACCAGTGAAAAGCACTGCTTGCTGTTTTTGGTATAGTGGAGTGCTGTCTGTCAGAGCTAACTGGGTACTTTGTGCCAGGAGAGGATCAGATCTACCCTTAGACAAAGCAAGGCACTCTGGAACTCGTTATACAGTAGGTGCAGATGCTTCAAAGAGTAATACTTCTATAAACCAGTGTACTGACCCACAGGCAAACCTCTGCAGTCTTTGGAGTGGCTGCTCAACCTTCTATTCTCACTTTGAATTCACATCTTCACTGAAGAAGCTCAGTTCGTGTGAAGGAGCAAACTTGTCTTTCAACTCTCATATTCCTTTCTCAAAATACAGCTGAAGGAGTATGTTTTATATCAAAAAATACTGCCATGAAAATGTTTGTGCACTGGGCACCTTCCTCTTTTCCACTAAGCATCCACAGTTCAACTAATATCTGAGTGTTCTTTAAAAATAGTGTCATTCTCCTGAAACACCCCATATCTGGTATTTAAGTCATGAATGGAGGTGGCTTGTTACCTTAAAACAGTTACCAAGAGATGGCAGACAATAACTGAAAAATATTGTAACTTCACTGGATGCGCTGATCAAAAAAGTAGCCAGAAGAACAACAGTGCAAGAGAAATTTCTTTATGAATTTTGTGAAGAAAACTTGACTTGTGATTAAGGATTAGGTGTAGAAAGCTTTAACTGAGACATTTTCCCCCCTTGGCATAAGAGCCTAAACCAGTTAATGAAGAAATAATGCAATCATAGGACTTACAGGCTATTTTGTGTATAATACTGCTAGATTCAATTTCTTAATTTTTTTTCATGCTATTTAAAAAAATATATAGAAACACTGGCAGTGACAGTACTCTTCATATCTTCTATGTATTTGCAGTATTTCCTATATTAAAAGACAATTTATTGCAGACACATACATTAAGGCATTTTCATCAAATGCAAATACAAAATCTGTAACAGATTTTAGAAGTCAAACTTCACAAAATTTGGGGTTTAGGCTTAGTTTGGAGTTAGATATCTTTAAGTGGATAATTTAGCATTATCACATTTAACTTAGCATATCTTTACATTTTGTAAGTGAGTTTGTGTTCTTCCATCCTTTTAGTTTATTTAAAAAAATGAGAAAATGATTGTACATGACCTAGAAACACTTTACTTGATATTTCATCAATCCTGATCATGTTCATGTTCACCAAGAAATGCAGTGCAGGAAGGAAATTACTACTTTTATTCATTCTTTGAAATCTGTATCAAAATGTGTACAGGATTGTGACAGACATCTTAAGAGTCAGCTCAGTTCATTCCAGTGCTAAACTTGTCTGAATATTTATTCAAAGAGCAACTAATCTGATCAGTTGAGCTTTCCTAAATACTAGTAATTTCCAATCAGATGGGACCTGTGGAATCATTTTCATCAAAAACATATCATAAATCGGTATATTTTTAATATCTGACAATTTTAAGCTCCAGCAGCTGGATAGTATTCAATAATTTGAAGTCTTAAAATCCATGTCTGACATATATGTGGGTTGAGAGATTTTAACAACAGGCAGGTTTTTGATGACTCTCCACAGTTAACTTCTTTGAGTCCAGTATGTCTGTAGTGTGACAGAAAGACAGATTTCTTACTGATCTGATGCAGAGCAGGAAAAAAAAATTCAGTTGGTGAACAAGAAGCCATCCCCCTCCACCAAGCAGTATTTCTTGGTTCTGTACATGGTTTAAATTTAACTTAAAATCAAATTGTCTTTCACCAGTGTGAACCTCTGCCAGCATTCTTCCTTTTCCAGCCCTTCTTCCTCTATTTTCTCCTTTGCAGTCTGGAAATCTCACATCCCACTTTCTGGCAGTAAAGGTATTGAATGTCATTCTCTAGCACAGCATCCAAGTTTCTGCAAATTGTAGCAAATAATTTAATCATAACAGATGAGGTACTGTGCAAATGTCAGCTAATCAGCAGTGTGAGAAATTACACATTTTTCTTACGAAAAGGTAGAGTGGTTGTCTTAAAGAAAGAAATACAAAGCAGTGCTGATGCAGGTATCTGTATCTACTCTACAGTGTACCTGTGTAACAGCAGACAGGAGGATGGATGGTTGCAGTATGGTGGAATGGATGCAGGGATATGTCACCCCAATGAAGTAAAGCCATCCACACTGCACCTGCCATTTCTTCTACCCATTATACAGCAACACTGCTACCCCCATTACAATGGCTGTGGTGCATGAAGGCAAGTGATCTGAAATAGGGCATTAAATGATGTATTGCAGAGCTGAGTGTAAGAGGGATTTATTCTACATACAGATCATTATTCTTTGGCTTTTCTACTAAAATCACACATAATACTAATTAAAACAAACCCTAGTTGCAGGCAGATTGTTTGTTAACAAAATAAATAGCCAGGGAGTAAGGACAGCAGGGACAAAGAGATAACAGAAAACTCACTGCAAAAGGTGACACAGAACATGCACCTTCTGTCCCTTCTGTTCTCCCTTTAATTAAAAACAGAAGCAGGAAACAAATTAAGCATACCAAACTTCTGCTCTGTGCAATTCTCAGACCAGACATGGCATGCATACCCATTGCAAAAAAGTACACGTGATGGGTGGCATCTGATGGGGCTTTAGGTCCTTTTTTATCCCACTGGTGCAGGACTACAGGACAATATAATACTGAACTAGTAGGTGTGATTATACCATCAGCTTGGCTTGCTCTCTGTTTTGCTATCAGCTCTGATTTTCCCCAGACTATTTACATACATCAGAGTCTGGAGTACACCAAATTGCTAGGAAAATACACCTGAATTGCTTTGTATCCAGCATGGTCTCATGTTTTGAGAGTGTACAGAACAGACAGACCTAGAATGAAAATAAAATAACTAAGGTAATTTAAACATACAATTTTTTGCCATCTTTGAATTTTTGGGCTCTGAGGATGAGATCCATCTCACCTACTTATAAATAGAGGAAAATATACACCTCCAGAATGTGATTCACTTAATACATGCTAGGAAACTCTTGGAATATGCTGAATCTCATTGTAAAAGCACAGAAATACTGTCTGGATTATCTCAGATGATAAACTGAGATGCTAAGTTCTTTCAGTTTTGGATATCTAAATCGAGGCAAATGGATCAGAATAATATTTAATCATGAGATCCTAGAATTTACACTATCATATGTTTTCTTTTGTGTTTTTAAAAGGTAAAAGTTGCTAATTCCTTTCTGAAGATCATATTCTGAAAGCAGACACATAGACCCATGTCAAAGTTATTTTCTATTCTTTCTGTAACCTATATGGGAACTAAAGATCTCCTAGATGATCTGCATTTGTATTTATTTCTGAAAAGATGAGCTTACAATGAAGGGATGCCACAACAAGGTTAAAGTGCCTCCAGTTTTGGTAAAATTACGTACATGAAAAAAGCATAGAGAAGTTATTAAAACTTAGTAGTCTTCTCTCATATAAATGAGCTGAGAACCCACTTTAATATCTTTGCTGCTTGCTTGTAGTTAGAGTCTCTATATATCTTCCTTGCGTTTTCCAGTCAGAAGGCCTGAACCATCCATGCCCTTCACCAACACACTATAACACACACACACACAAAGTTTTCTCCTGCTTTGTAGTGAGATCAAAAGATGTAATCCTTAGTCCTGAAATATGAAATGTTCCTCTGTTGTTTTCATTGATTCTTAGCTTTAAAAGGTTAGTGCATTTAAAAAAGTTAAAGCTGAGATTTCTCATCAGTTTTCTCCCAGACCAATTCCAACTAAGTTCCAGGGAAAAGGAAGATCACTCAATGAAAAGCATAAATCTTTCTTAGATTGTGAAGGCTAGATCAAAGTAAAGTTGTAACTCTGGCTTTTCAAGACAAAGTGGGAATAGCTGCCTCTCTGCTTCCATAAGGTACAGGTATCAAACCTAATGAGGGGAGGAGGAAGAAGGTGAAATTATTCATTATAATTTCTTCTGTAGAAGAAAGATATTGAAGGAGGGGTTGTCATACAATTGAGGAAGATACACCACACCTCTAAGTGATGTGCAGAAGCACAGTCACTCCTTTGCATGCTTGGAAAGCCCTCTCTGCAGTTGCAGGAGTCCTTTACTACAGGCCAGGCATTCATAGCATAATTGAATCATAGGCTAAAGACCTTAGTACATAGTCTGTAATACCATAGTGTTTACTCTAAAGTAGGGAGCATGGTAATCCATACAGTATTTCTTCTCTGACTTTCCAGATGTTCTTCCAAATTGAAAATGCAAATAGTCATTCTCTGAACATCTGTAGTTATTATAATCTTGTCATCCAGTGTATTTTTCTCAGTCAGTTGAAGTCAAGAGTAAAAGAAGTGTTGGTGTTGTGGTTTAAGCTCAGCTGGAGGTTAGGCCCCATGCACTCACTTCTCTGTCCTTACCCCTTCTGGTGAAAGAGAGAGAAAAAAGGCAGAGGTTACAGGTTGAGATAATTTTCTGGAAACAGCAATGGGATAAGAAAACAAAACCAGTAACAGCAATAATAATAGTAACAGCATTTAGATGCAAAATCCCCACTGAGTTGATGACATGACTGCAGCCAGCACCACCCCACTGCTCCCTGCACAATTTTTTTCCATCAAGCCCAAGACAACAAAAAACAATGGCAGACAACCCCTCCAGCTGGGATGAGCACCACCCCACTGCTCCTCTCACCACCCTCTCCCCTGGGAAAGGGCCAAACTGGCTTCGCACCCGTCCGCAGTCCCCTCTTCCCTCCACCCGAAGCCATGCCCTCAGAAGCGCAGTGATGGGGGTATAGAGTAATGACCTAGATGTGAACACCCTGCTCCAGGCTCCACCCCTCCTGTCCTTGGGTGAAACTAGGACAGCTGGCCACTGTCATTATCACTGTGCCACCGATGCAGTGTTTGCAGGTTACAGCTTTATGGAAAGCAGAAGTCGTTGATCGGTATTGAAGTAAACAAAGGAATTTCATCCTCAGGAAGGTTAATATCCAGGATGCACACAGAAACTCTGAGCCTGATCCAAAGAACTGGTGAAACTAAAAGTTGTAGAAAACTCAGTGTGCCTGGCATGCATACTGAGAAATTACCTCTGTCCTAGGTTAAGTTCTGAATAAAATATGAAGCTAGAGGCATTCCCAGTTTGAAAGAATCCATTTCATAGCCTTACAATATGTGGCAACTTCCACTTTTTACTGTGCTGTTTTCAGACTTCTCTAAGGGATGGTGTTTCACCAATATTAGAAAAGTATTGGAGTGTAAGACCTCAGATATTTCACTCTGTTGAGGCATGGGTTATATTCAGCCTTCCGAATATTTGGCCCAGGAAATTATTGGAAGTAGCCTAGATGTGCTGCTGCTGTCTGAGAGTACTCATTTTTAGGTAAGAAACTAAAAGATATAGATACTTTTAGCATATGCTGGAAGCCAATCCTCAATGAATTGTTTTCACAATAATAAAACAAAAGTTCCACTGCAAAAATAATCATGTAGGAATATTTGGGGATCAGGACTGGAAGTTTATGCAATTCTCTTTTAATTCACAGTTAACAAGTACACTGTTAACTGTGCTGCATACATGATTTTTGTGATTTGGTAAGACCAAATTATATATAAAAATGTGTTTAAATAAAACGATGTTACATATGCTTTTGTACAGGGTGCTCCTGTCACTGAACAGCTCCCTAGATGAGATGTGTATCCCCAAGTTCATAGAGTTGCTGAGCTCTGCCATTCAGACTGTCTGCCCCAAATATTGCCTTCTGGGATGACTTTTTTTGGAGTTCAACTCCAGTTCAGATCCAGAGCACCTTTTTCACGGCTAAGCTGGAGCTTTGAAAAGGGCATTCCATAAAGTACAAATAATCAATTTTGTATTGCTGTTTTTCTTTTTGTATGAAGTCCTCTGTATATCAGTTTCTCAAGCTACCTAAAACCAACCCAACATGGATTCTGGAGTATCATTTTAGAAGTATGCTTTCCTAATTTCTTCTTACACTTACAGTTGATTCCTGGCGTTATTTAATTTTTTTTCTCCTGCAGCAGGTGTCATCTTACAAAAGTCTCTGCAGCAGTTAATGAAAAAGTGGAATATTCTGGGAGTTGTAGTCTTTCAAACAGAGCTTCACAAGGACATACCTGTATTGGAACACTACAGCTCCCTGAACTTCCTCGCCTCACTGCCTATGAAACGTCCTGCAACATGAGCAGTTTTAGTGGGGGTGGTACTCATGGACTTCCAGCACTGCACATCACACTGCACCTTACATCTGTGTGTGGGAGCAATTGGGAGCCACAATGGACACCTGTGAACCACTGCATGTTTAGGGTGTGAAATGACTAAAGAAGTCTGATGTGAGGCAACACTGTTATTTGAAATATTTCACTTTAGAAAAATATTCAACCCAGTTTGTGCCTTTACTGCAGGAGCCCAGCCATTTGGACACTCTCCAGACCCTGAGACATTCTGGTCAAATTGTGTTGCACTTCATTGATTTTAGAATTTTCTTGGAATTAAATTACTTTCAGCACTGGCCATTACCATCACCTTCAGTTCATGCCCTAGGAACAGTTTGTCTGTCTGTGGTGCCCAAAGAAAGGCTCAGGGGCTACTGCTGCTCTTCCATGTCCAACTCCTCCATTATTAAAAACTCTCTAACATTCTCACAGCTTAACTCTCCATGCCAGTTCATTCAGAAAGACATAAGCTTTGGGGAATTACAAAAGAAATCTCTCTAACTAGCTGGAGATACATAAAGATCTAAATAAAAATATTCAAAATTTGGGCATATTTCTTACCTCTGTTTCTTTTGGCAATTTCTTGGCTTTACCTTGAACTTGCCTAATGAGCCCAGATTAAATTCAGACCAAATTATTACTGATTTGGGAACTTAGGTACAAGTTACATATTCCCTGACAGCATATGGCTGGCTCCATATAGATGTAGACTGTATTCATTGACAGAGCAACTGGAGAGCTTTACTATAATTTTTCAAGTTATTATAAAGTGAGAGTCCCCAAAACCTCATCAATTTGTAAACCTGTGCTGAAACTCTTACAGCAGCAGCTGTGCTTGTGCTGTGATCAGTGTTGGTTTCTGCTGCTGAGCAGGTGGTGTTAGAACAGCTTTTTTCACTGCCTTTTTGCAGTCATGATCCTATCTGGAGACCAGAAGGTGGCAAAAAGCATAAAGCCGTAAAATAAAGAAATAGACATAATGATACTTTCTTTCTCCCCAAGGTTTAAATATTAGCTTAACTTCTGAACAATTGTTCTGGGAAATCTTATTTTAGATAACAAGCCTGATCCTCCATCTAAGTCACAGTTCTGGTTTATCTGAACTAGCACAACCTTCCAGTGGCTCTGATGTACAAAATCAAATTTTCTAGTGACAATATTCATTCAGACTATTATGTCACTGAAAGCAAATGGAATAACTCTATGCATGCATTTATATAAGCACCTAAATATTTTGAAGAAAAAGGGGATTTTAATATGCAAAAGAAGTATACAAGCCCTGAAGATAAAGGGAAGAAAAATGGATGGTGAAGGAATCAGATTCCACAGAGATCATACCCTTCATAAGAAGGAACTTGAATTAATTGAAAAATGTTATGAAATATATGAGAGAAGTACTATTCAAGTTAATGATTAGTTTTATGCTTTACAGTCTTTGCCCTACATGCACAAATAAATTTCATAAACATCCAATTCTTAGATCTGGCAGAAGATGTATTTATAATTAATGTTTCATTGGACTGAGTAATGCTTATTTGCAGACTCCGCAAATAAATAGCATTTTGACACATTCCTAAAGAAGGCCAAGAAATTCATATGAGAGGTAAACATTTCTTTGGATCTTGTCTGCTTTAGGGAAACTGCAGTGTTCTTGGATGCTTTCTTACACCACATGAAAATACACTTTCTGATTTTTGAACATATTGTACCACCTGGCCCTTATTGCAGAAAAAAGACAAACTTATCTTTTCTGAGGTGGAATCTTGCAAAGAAAAAATAAACAGAGGAAAGATAGTGGCAGAAAGTTTTTTTAGGTAGTATTTCCCCACAGAGGACAAAGTTGTTTTATTATCTTTATTTAAATATCACTTCCTATTGTTATGTGACTTTCAATTCTTCAGAAAGTCTTTGTTATTATAATCCCCGCCAACAAATAAAAAATACCCATGCATTTTGTCTTCAATCAAAATGTAATTCTTTTAACATTTTCTGCAGTTTGCATGAGCCCAGATGCTTTTGAAGATGAATATACATGTTAAATGAAAGATTATTAATCAGGTTAATTAATTCTGCTTATTCAATTAATCTATTAATTTATTCACTGAATAATCAATTAGTTGTTTACTTTCAAAGGTTCAAGATGTCCTTGAGCAATTCATGGACCAATACATCAGTGTAATTAGCCACAGGCTGCACTAAAAATGCAGTGAAAATTTTTCATCTGCTGCTTACAATGGATGGAGGTGCTGGTCCTTAATGGGCTATAACAGACCAGATAGTGCTGCCATCACTCCATACTGCTCACAGTCTAAATACACAGAGAACAAGGAAATGCATAATCCTGATGACAGCTTCCTCCTTCCATTGTAGGGCAATACTGAGCAATGGTAAATGAATGCTGAGATTCAAACAGTCAAGACACTGCAGGCTGGATCTGCTCAATCTGTCCTCATCAAGGGAAATACTTCCAAGGCCAATTATTGCTCACCAGGAACAGTGTGGGTTAATGATCAATGTTCCAGGAGCACTAGGCTGCAAATCTGAAGTCATGATTCATATTTATATCTATATCTGTATCTATGTCTATATAGCTATAGCTATAGCTATCTATATTATCTATATCTATATCTATATGGCACAGAATTAAGGACCAAGTGTACTGTTAGAGTGATGGAAGGCATATATTTACCTAGTAAAATTTAGTGTTAACCCACAGACATTAATTAGCCTGCATTAATATCCTCACACATTACACAACTGGCATCATTTATATTCTTCAAGTCTGCTGCTGTCCTTTAAAGTACCCTGCACTTACACAGCAGATTTGCCCCAGCATTTGTATCAACAGTACAGAATTTATTTACATTCATTATAATTTTGGATAGTTCAGCAAGAAAAACATCAATAAGTGGGGCTGTTTGGGCAGCAGACCATGAAAATGGATGTTTGTCAACAAAATTAGATTAAAGGATTTGATAGGCAATCTAGAACCATCAACTAAGATATTAGCTGTTGAACTAAAGGCTCACATTGGTATTTTTAAGTTTTAGAATGGGGATTTTCTGCATGTTTTTGAGTACATCACTGAATAACTGGACACATGATGATTGATGTAAAAGAGGTTCCCTACATTTCAGCATAGCTTTTGCTTTTAAAAATAATTAATTTGTTCATATATTTTTATTTTTATCAGTATGCTACTTGCAATAATTGATGAAAACCTTGTGCTAATTGTTCATAAAAGAGAACTTTTCCTTGGGGAAAAATAACTGCACACCTTTTTTTGTACATAGCCACATAAGCACTGCTTTTTCTTTCCGATTGGATGCCTGCAAAATCAAATAAGTGGGAAATCCAATGTCTCAGCTGCAACCCTGACAGTTTGCATGTGCACTGACATTAAGCTTTTGTTGTTGTATAAACTGTATTTGAATACAAAGATGTTAATCATGTCCATATCTCTGGGAAGCAAACAGATTTTGTTAGAAAAATCATGGAAGAAAATATTTGGAAGTATATCTCCAAAACTGTTATCTCCTTTGTTGTGAAATGCTGATTAAATGTACTGGTTCATGTCATTAGGCTGACCATTTTCTGATAATCAAGAATAATTTATTAATCAGAACACATTAAAATATGTTAAGATGTTTCTCAAATATTTATACCTATTTGCATAATTCATATTTATTCTTACAAGTGAACTTGCAGCTGTTTATATGTAGGAAGTGTCATGAGTGTGATCGGTTCAGTAGTAACTCTGATGAGTGATTCCACTGAGATCTGTGTTTTGGGAAAGACCACATCCTGCTGAAGCTGGTCTTACCTTTTTCAAGGGAAAGTTCTAGGTATAATTATTCCACAGCTGAATCTTTGCAAAATCTCTTCCATCTGAATATTGCTTTGTGACCCAGACAAATGTGTCACAAAGTATTTTGGACTTCTGATTAACCTACAAGTACTCCAGGGTCCTCATCTACTGAAAATTAGGGATATACTGAAGTTTATCTTTCCTGGGAACTATACACATGCATATACTTCACCATGCAACCACTTAATTTTTATCTTTATCTTTATTTTTAATTAATCTAGCACCTGGACCAATTGAAATTATTGGATTGAAAAGCAATCATGTTTACGTGAATTTTTCTTTTCAAAAAGCTTTTAATGAATTACGAATTAAAACAAACAAACAAAACCAACAACAACAAAAAATAAACAAAACCAAGAAAACTGACTATTTTAAGGGTCTTTCTGAATATTTGCTTTGCATAAAAACTAAGAAACACCCTAAGCCTAAATGTAGTTGCTGTGGAAATTATTTTTAATTAGCACAGCCTGAAAAACAAGCATCAGTTCTCTATAGACGGTAATAAATTAAGAATTATTTCTTATTTACTACAACTTTTTCCTCCAGGAACTCCATAGGAGGTTTAGTCTCTCTAAAACCTGTGACATAAGTTCCAACTGTTTTTGTTAAATGTTTGGTATTTCTATGTAAAATTAAGTTTATCCAAAGAAACACCAAATGCCCTTTAATTTTTTCCTTCTAAATGGAGCAGGCATTTTGTATCTGTAGACAGCAGGAGATACAGAAGATTATTGCATTGCTGTGTTTCAGGCAATTTCAATTGCCAGAACTACAGTTTGAATGATGTTGTTGTAGTTGATGTATCGTGCTGATTAGATAACAGAAGCAGAATGAAATGCTGATATCACCCAAAAGAAACAAAAATCCAATCATTGATGTAGCTGTTATTGACAACTGTAAATTTAAAGGCAGAGAATATGATTTTGACTTCATGTTGGTCTATGCAAAGTTATAATACCACAGAGAGCTATAGTTTGGTGATCTTGTAAATAGGATGTGGAAAGCACCTAAGGCAGTAGGAACTTTTAACACCAAGGTGTTGTGCATACACTCAGTAAGATGGGAACTGTGGGCAGCAGGCTTTGCAGGATGACAGGTTCAGCTCAAGGAGAGGGCTGATGAAGGTGAAGGGAGATGAGAATGTACGTGATCCTTTTCCCATTTCTCCTTTTTAGAGTCAAATCTCATTTTGTCTCCTTAAGAAGACACTTTCAAAGACATATTACATTTTATTCTCCCTCTATGAATAGCAATTCCAGTACAGATTCTGCAATTCTCATGCCTTTGATATGATGCTGTTACATGGCATAAGAATATAAAACTATAGAATTTACAAAGGTCAGTTTTTTCTAGAGTGATAGCAGCATAGTTGAGGAAGGTCTTTTTAAAACCATCTGTTCCTTCCAGTTTTCAAAGAACAGACTCATTTTCCCCCCTCCCATATCAGTTCAGCGGAAAATAATCTGTGATTCACTGAAATGATTGATATTCTTTCAAAGACCAGCTTGTATACAGGGAGGTGGAAGTATCTTTAGCCATGGTTTGGGTTAGGGATTTTACTATGTGTGGAAATATACTGTGTATGGGCAGGAGAAAAGGTCATTGGTTTTAAATTTATTTTTAGTCTTACTGGGAACTGTTCAACTGACAGCCATGGAGAGTTAAATTCTCTGCCAGCCATAGAAATAGTATAATATGAGCAGTGTAGTTTTGTTATACTGCCAAGTGTATAACTCCACCTTGGTCAGATGGAAGACCAAAAATCCAGCAATGACAAAGGAGTCATTGACCTGCTGATTGCCACCACTGTCCCCAAAGCCCTGCAGTATCTGGCAGATAAAATAGCTGGGACTGTGCCAGCTGCAAGGATGCAGAAAGCAGCTGGGAAGGGCTGATCCATGTCATGGACCATATACCCAACACCATCAGAGAGGAGCAAAGGTCAGTTATAGTTTGACCTCTATTTGAACCAGCAGCTCACAGAGGCAAACGGCCCTATGTGCCATTTTCAATTCCCAGAGTCATCCAGTCCTCTCATGGAAATCAAATTTTATCTTTTATATGGCATTCCTGAGCCCTAGTTGAAAGGATAACAGAAATCAAGGCTACATGAAAGCCTGTCTTTAAATTTATCTATCTCCTGGAATTTGAAGGAAGCCATTTATCACCAGGGTTGAAAGAAAGAATTAGAATTTGATTTTTTTTTCCAGCTGCTTTATGTGTTTCAGTGTATGAAATATTTGATTGAAAAATAATTTAATACTTTTGTAATAACCATGTTTCTCCAAAAATGCAATGTCATTATGCTAGGCTCCTTGCTGTGTTCTGTAAACTTTTAATTCATTATTGAGGAAAAGTTATCAAAATTTTTTCATTATTACAGTATTCTTTTGCTCTGAAGTTGTCACAGAGGGAGAAGCAGGCCAGATGCCAGTTGCTTTCACAGGCATCCCACACATTCAAAAGTCTCTCATAAAAATCCCAGAGTGGCCCTTACTTTTTGTCTGGTTTTCCTTCCTTCTGAACTCAAGTGTAGATTTTGCTTTTTCTTCCCAGGAAACATCCAGGGAAAAGGAGCTCTGAGAGGAAATCTTACAGTTAACCCTGAAAGAAAATAGTAGCAGCAACTGAGGCCTTTCCTTAATCTCTGGTAGAGGGAACCATGGTGTAAACAGTGCTCACCAACCTTCCAGGGATGCCTCAAGGCCCTCTCGCATTGATGGGATTAGAAATAGGGCTGTTCCCAAAGTATTTAGGCACTCTGGAATAAATAAGGCAATTTAGATAGATGTCTGGGACAATATCCTAGGTGGAGCTTGGAGGTTCCTGGGTCTGCTCAAGTGCTGTAGTCTCCTAGTGCTCCAGCAAGGAGAAGGTTGTGAAACCCTGGCTGTTTCATGTGTGGTCCCACATCCCTGAATAGTGGAACATAACATCTGGCTTTGGCTCTCTTGGTTCTTAACAACTTGGGTGGATTATTAAAGAAACAGCTAGAAAATCTGATGAGGAAAAACTTGCCTTCATATTTTTAATGTTTAATTGGAAAAAAATAAGTCAGCAAGAAGTGCCAAATTGTAGAGGAATCTACATCTTCAGTTTAGCCAGGTATGTTATTTGTCCTGTGTTAATTAAGGTAAGATGATTGATAACTTCTTTTAAATTTTTTTGAGTGAAATTTAATCAATTATGTATTACCATTATGTAAATTCCCAGATTTAATCATTGGAAAGGCTGTAAAAAGCCTAAGTTTCTGTGACTGAGATACCCATTGCATCTTGAGATATCCTAAGCACAAAATAATTGCTGTTCTATCCATAAGGAAGGATAGCAATATCACTGAAGAATGACAAGGATGCTGTTGACCTTTGCCTATTAAGCTGATTTTCAGGTCATTTACAGACAGAACTGTTTGAAAATTTTGGAATGGTCAAAGAAACCAACATATGCAAGGCTATGAGCTTTAATGTCCAGAGGCTGGGATAATGTATGGACCTTAAAACAAGCTTACCCTAACAATATGAACATTTTGAAGGATCATCTCAAATATGCATCAGTACATTCAGAAATCCTTTAGGATAAGCTATGCAATGTAGCAAGTGCAGCTCAAGGCATCAGAGCCCTCAATACTTTTTCTGACTCTGTTTTTGGTCTTGTGGGATGATCTGCAGCTGGTTGTTTCTTTTCCATGTTGCTTTACCTGCTAGTCCGTGTCCAAAAGAGGGATTCAGTCCCTGACTGGGGCTGCAAGGCAGTTTGTGGTGGACATTACACTCTCTCCAGAACAAGAAGCAGTGTCAATCAAGAACTGTACTTACCTTGAGGAATTTCAAAGCCTTATTACTCTCTTTTGTGCAGTTTTATATTTACAAAACAGAAATTAGACTCCATTCTTCCATAGTAGATAAGGAATTCAGTTTTGGTTTCCAGCTGCAAATATGAAAATGTGTAGTAAGGATATTTTTATCTGAATTATATAAGAAGTAGATGAATAAGCCAGGATCAACATTGTGTCTGTGAAAGATTTAGTTTTAAAGATATTTTCTGGATACATTTTTTGTTTAATATTAATACCAGAGATGAAATCACAGGACAGCTATTCAGTCTTCCCCTCTCTGGGACCATACCACTGGTTAACTATAGTTTTGTCTGGCACAGAAAATGGGATGGTAGCCACCTCCTACAGTCAATGCTCAAGGGCACTGTGATTGTCACCCTCTTTATACATAGCAGCTGTAGAGTAATCATCATTTCAGCAGCAATTGACCTTGCAAATATAGGTCCTGAGGCAATGAAATGGTTTACAACATAGCTGCTGGAATGGCATCCAGGGCAGAGAGATCAGCATTGGCATAGCAGCAGCTAAGACTGATGACAAAAGGGAGTATATTTGTTTCCCAGACATAAACAAGAAATGCATGATCAGCAAAGTGTGAAGAACACTAAAAGAATGAACGTATCTCCAAGCTATTTGGGAAAAGGACTCACCTTTTAACTCTATTTAATATTGCAAGGAAGGAAGTTGTTTTGGCTTACACCTGATGAGCGTGCAAGGACAGCAGAAACGGAGCATTTTATTTACATAAGAGCTCTGTTGGTAAAAACACAAACACTGGTAGATCAAACTGGGCACTAAATCTAGTCCAGCTTCATATTCTTGCAACAGATCATACCTGGAGTTTCTGTGAAAGTCTGCAAGCGAAAATTAAATTATTTTTATAATTTGGGAAGCTGTCTGTGTGAGGTTTGTGAATCCTGCACATGTGAATTGGACCAAAACTTCAGCCAGATCACAGATGGAACTGTGCTGGCTCTATGTCTTGCCTTAAATTACTGCTCCTCAAGAGTCCTGAAAGGCAGCAAATATCTGTTGGTTGCTGCTGCTATTGATACCCAACAGAAATTGTAGTCTTCTGCCCCTCAGAAGGCTTGGGCTGCCAGGCAGGACTGTGTGGCAATGCAGTCCCTTCAGCAGGGTTAAACACTGTGATTCCCCTGTGTCCCACTGCTTCCCAAGGGCTCCCTGTGCCCCTTTGCTCTGGGCTCCCACACCAAGGTGCCCCTAAACCAGGCTGTTCTGAGAGCTGGGGCAGTCCCGCTCTTTGGCAGCTGGCCCAGTATCTGTATAATTTCCAGAGTTACTGAGCACTGCTACATCCAGCAACTCTGTGTTCCCCAAAGTAATGACCCAGCAGCCAGAGACATATGGGTGGCTAACCAGGTGATAAAAGGACAAGACTACAGATTTTTTCTGTTTTATTCAACCTCAAGCTGAACTGCACTGCCAAAACTGGCAATCTTGTGAGGAGGAGAAGACCTTGCACCCATCAGTGTTGGAAGATTTCCTGGAAGCAGCTATGGTAGCCCTTCTGCCTTTCTCTTTCCATAGCTGACCCTCTTGCTCCTCCTAAGATTCTAAGACCTTTCTTTCCAACACTCTCATGCACAGTTTGAGATGTTCTGAATGGAGATGAGTGTTTCTCTCTTTCCCCATTCCTGTTTTATTTTTTAAACTTTTAATGTGTACATCCTGGTGTCTTAACTGTAGGCTTGTTTAATGTTTTGGGAGGGATTTTAAGTGTTGATAATAACCATCAATGGGCCATAAATTTTATTACCCATTGAAAAATAATTCTACCTTTTTTAATTTTCTGCCCTCTGAATTTAATAGCAAACTCTTTCCTTTTTTTAGTCTGTGGAGACACATCTAGAAGCATTCATGCCACCTTCTTAATGTCATGCATTATTTTAAAAGCCTTTGTCAACACCTCTTTGTCTTTTTTCCGAAAATAAACTGTCTAAAATTTTCAATGTCTCTTCACATAAATGTAGTTTCTGAATCAGCTATACCCATAATTTATCTCTCATCTCTTTCCATTCTCAGACTTTTTTAAAAAGGATGGCTGGAGATGAACACCTTGTTTCAGGTGACAGTGCACTTTGTAATGGAATCGTTATATTTTCAGGCTGATTTTCCCATTTTTCTTTGTTCTGAAATTTCATTTGATTCAATCAATTTATTTTCTGAATGCTGCAGTCCCGTGTATGGCAGGGTTTTCAATGAATTTCTAGAGGTGTTACAGCTTTAAATTAGACCCTAGGAAGCTGTTTTAATACCTCAGAGTTTTCCACCCAGTGTGCATTACACTGGTGAGCAGCAAAGAGGTGACAAGGTTCTACCAGCCAATTATTAGTTGTTGCAAGGAATCACAGATACCAAATAAGCTCCTGGTAAAGTGAGATGTTTTAGATTATCATCACTGAGGTGTAAGGTAGGTGTGGAATAAATGATATAAGGAAGGTAGGACACTTGACAACAAAGATTTCAAACAGGTCCGTTTCTGCTGCACACCTGAGTCTCCTAAAGGAAAAGGCCTGGAATAGCTGCATAACTCCCTGTGGCTGTACAGTAATAAAACACTTCAGTGAGATGTGTTCTTTGGGGAAGGAACATGAGAATGTGAAAACTTGGAGAGACACACTGGAGCTGAATGGGATTTATGTTGTCTTGGAGAAAAGCCATTCTGTCTCACGGATAATCATCTTTAGCCCTGCCTTAACAGGCATTCCTAACAGGAATTCTGTCATGTGGCTCCCAGTCTTGGGTCTATCTCATCAGCAACCAGACATGAGACATCTTGTCCTGTGAGACACCACGTATCACTAGATATGAGAAAATTCAAGCAAGGTTAGTCCTTGAGCTATATATATTATATAGGCCTCAAAAATATCTATTTCTCCACTATAAACACGTGCTTTCTTCTTAAAAGTGGTTAATCCAATGACACATTGCAAGGGGGAAACAAGAATTCCCCTCAGATCACATGGAAGCTTTAATGTGTTGAATCACACCAAGCCATAATGCCAGGTTATTTATTTCAAACAATATGTGACATCTCATTGTAACCAGCTGTTAATGCAAGCAATGATAATCCCTTCAAATGTAGTGGAGTTTCTGAATTTGGCACCATGCATCTCCATTGCCACCTCATGTGGTTCAGAACAAGATAGAAAAAAATACAGAAAGGAACACCATATTAACTAAGAATACTAATCTAGGTGTCAATCTGTTTTACCAAAGCACTACTAAGGTGGTGTCCTATTTAAAGCATATTAGGCCAGATTTATATCCAGTGAAATGCAAATTAAGGGAAAAAAATAAAGAATCATGTAGTTGAAGGACATAGATATATAGAAAAAGTATTAGAGAAGTCAGTCTTTGTAGTTGATGGACTCTGCTGTTGCTATACTGATTTGGTGTGATGTGTATCTTTCATGCTGCTTGTCTACTAAATCCCTTTTCTTGGTAATGTTCATGTCATAAAGCTGTGGAAGGGAGTTCAGAAGCCTGTGCTCATGCTGTGCTTGTTATAAATGTCAGTTACCACAGAATTTTACTTCAGCTGCATTTTTTTATGTTTCAATAATCATCAGGATCATGATGATATAGCTTTGATGGGCATGTGGACTTCCTCTGCATCAGGCATCTGTATCTAGGTAGGAAACCTAGTGCAGCCCCTGGAAATGGAGGCTGAGTGATTTCTATACTCATTCAAATTGAGATTGATGTCAGGCTCCCTGGGCAAGTTGCCTGCACAAGTAGGGAAGAAGGAATAGGGAGAGCAAGAACAGACTCAGCATAGCCACGTTTCTGTACTCCACCCCAGGGACAGGGAGCACCCACCAACATACCTGGTGTGTCAGAAAACAGCAGATTTTAATCAGAAGTACATGTGGCTGCCTTCTCAGCCAAAAGGATGGGGGAACTGGATCACTGTTTTAAATGGAGTTTTAATTGAAAAACTAGCAGAATGTGGCTAACTGGAAGGAAATTCTCCCTTCAGCCCTTACCTCCTCATGTTTTATAAAAACTCTTCTATAAGCAGTTGACATTAAGGGTTAGACTTTGAAGTCCATTTTACAGTTAAAATGTATTTCGTATTATACTTACACACAGCACCTAGGTAAAGAAATCTGCTAGGCAGCATCAACATTTACCTTTCCATATGTCATAAAACAGTTTTAAAATGCTTCCAGTTTTGAAGGGCATTGCTTGGCTTCATTATAACACAGATGAGCAGCAGGTGCCAGCTCAATATAAAATGCTGGATCTGAAAAAGTAAATTTTCAGTCTTAAAATTCTCTTGGATTCTGTGCAGTTGTAAAGGAAACATGCCTTATGAAATGATCTCTTCAGATCCTCTCTAGCCATTATAAATTCCTTTAAATGATTCTTACCAGTATCTCAGTCTCATCAAAAAGGAGAAATATAGGCCCAAGGTAATTCTCCAGAGGCTGGACAACATTTTTTAAGGAGAAGCAGATTAAGGGGTCTCCATCCACCTGAAACATCTGTACCACCAGGAAAAAAAAAAAAAGAAAGCTCTGAATGTCTTTCCATGTAGAGGGTCCTCTCATATGTGCCATCATGTTCTGAAGTGAGGAGTACTGCAGCTAATTTAGTGTCTCTGACATGATAATTAGCATCTCTGGAAACATGAGAAGTATATACTTTTCTTTTAATAATATGATGGCCTTGAGGCTCAAAATAGTTAAGTATCACAACAGGAAGCACTGCAGAGAAAATGGCACTGTATATAGAGTGATCAGGAAGAGAGGAAGAGACTGAAATTTTAAAAAGGCAACAATAAACCCTTAAAACACTGGGCACCACACTTGTGCTCCAAAAGGGAAATGAAGCATAGAGACATCCCACTTTCTCTCTACCACTGCACCAGAGAAGGCACAGATAATTTCTCTCTTTCACCCCATTCCCCAGCATGTGACTTCTCTGATTCTTTGCACCCAGACATGGAGGTGGTGAACTGAAGGGTGAATCATCATAAGTTATATATGTCTATTGATTAGGCAAAAAATAAGAAAGAGAAATAAAAAGTGGAGGTGGTGCTTTCTGGAGACAAATACTTTTACATCCTAGTCTCCTGTGGAAAAGCTCCATGTTTTCTGAGGTGGAGCAACTGGTTTCATATGCCATTCAAATTTGCCTGTCTGTGCTGCTGGTAACAAGTGTGAACTTCAGCCCTCATTTGAGTACTTGCCTAACACACAACCTCATTCAGGGAAATCCATTGAACTTTACTGACAAAAAGAGGATTACTCACATGTTGAAGGGCTGCCACGTTGTTTGCTTCGCTCTGTGAGTGTTGTTTCCTTCCTTTGAAAGTTTCTTTTGCCAAGCCTGCTGAAAAGCCAGGACAGTTTTTATTCTGTGCATGTGTTTATTTAGGCTGCCAAGTTAGCTGTTACGGGAGACTTTTTGCAGAAACGAGTGGGATTTTTCACAAGCTTTCACTTAATTTCTGTGCAAGGTGTGGGGACCTTTCTGTGCAGGCTTCACTAACCCCTTTGAAAGGAAACAAGAAACTGGACAATTTGGAGTGGGAGTTTTGTACAACTAGATATGCTGCTGTAATGAGTGGGTGGTGAAGCTGCTCCCTCTTTTGTCAGAGAGGATATTTTTATCATTACTAGAACTGACTGAAGAATAGCTTCAGGCCTATCATTCAAGACAGGGAGCTCTTACTTTCCAAAAATTTAAAAATTTCTTGATTCAGAAATCTTGTAATAGGTGCTCACATGTTTTCAGCATATTTAGATTCCAGCTGGAACTTTATCCTGTTCCTTTCTTAGTGGAGTTCACTTTCAAAGAGAAAATTGCTTCCCCCTGTGCCCGAACTCATGCATTAGTGTAAGTCAAAGAGCATACTTGGGGCTGTAGGGCTCTCCTTGCTTTCCTCTTTCACTTGTACATTGATCCATGTAATCTTAATTTCCTTGCTTTAAAAGCCTGCTCCTGGAAAGCAAGGAAAGCCACCACTAGGACAGACCGAGTCAGCAGCAGTCTTCTGTTTGAGACAGAAGAGTGTTCTGACCCTTTTGCCTATTCCAGAGCCTTGGAAAGCTCATAAACGACTTAAAGACTTGGATCAACCATCTGCCCCCCTTGCATTTGAATGGCTTAACCCTGTGTTTCTGTGAGGGTTTTCTCCACTGGAACCTGGGCTGTGTGTTTTGGAGTTGGGCTTCCTGTCCTGTGACATGTCAAACCACCTGTAGCATCTTCAGCAACCTGTCCTCAGTGAACAGGCAAACAGAATGAAGGTCACTTGCACTGGGGTTTTAATCCATCAAGAGAAGGAGAAGATGGGGGAAAAGGAGATAATTAAAACATCTCCCTCTTCCAAAATGCTTTCAAGAAAAGGCAATGCTATAGGATAGGAAAAAAATATCCAGAACTGATAGATAAAATAAAGATAGAAGGCCAACAGGGTTAAGGTAATGTGATTGGAGAAGACTTGGTATTAACAGTGGTCTGGGACACGTTATCAGTTGTCTTCAAAGGAATCTGGCATGAAACAACAGCATGCCATGGCAAAGCCAGCCATCTCAATTGAAAAATCTATGCTGGCTGAGAAGCAGAAAGCCCTGTCCAGAAAGCCTCTGTGATGACAGGTTTTTGCCTGCTGGTAGGCTGAAGGATGAAATCCTCTACTTGTCAGTGTCCTTGGGCAAAGCCATTCAAGCAGTCTAAGGCCCATTAAATATGGCATCTACTAAATCACTGGCTGGTAGTAAGGGAAAGCTCTTTTGGGAGGGATGCTAAAATAAGTAGTGCTGCTGGAGAAATATGAGATGAAAGCAACACAAAGGAAATGGTATATTGCAGACAATGTCAGGAGACCTGTTGAGACTTAAAATAGAGACTTTGAGCTCTATAATGCACGTGTCATTAGGACTGGATGAACCCTCACACCTTTTTAAGAGCGAGTGCTCTGTTCCCCTCCCAGTTTTTTGTGGGAAAAGTCCTCTCAGCCCACTGGGGCAGTGCAGTGTCCAGAAGAATTTTTGGTTGCAGGACAGGAGCAGGTTGATATCCCAGGGGGATGTAACTTGAGGATGAGTGGCCTTTCTTAATAAGATCCTTTAATAAGACTGCAACCTTTCCCTCTTTGAGGGGCATTATAACAAAACGTCTCCTCTATTTGGGAGCTCCTTTTAAAAGAATATATGATATCTGAGGCTTACTTTCTTCTGTCAAATTACAATAAAATTGGGGAATAGGTGCAAAAATTACTTCAGGAAGGACAGATAACATGCATATAAACATAGACAATGAATGTAATTACATAAGCTTCATTTCCTAAGCAAACCAAGCTAAAAAAGATTTAATTACTGTTACTTGGCCAAGAGACACATGAAGCAAAAGCTGCTGATGTTTTGATTTTCTGTCTGGGGATTTTTTTTCATAGTTGTCAGTATGATTTATATAGGGCCTAGAATAGCTGTGCACTTTTCAGAACAGTGTTCAGACTGGTGCTGGGACACAAGAAATCACAAGAGTGCACAACAATGAAAAACTTGGGAAGAAACTGAAATTTGAGCTATCCCCAAAATTCTCCCCCACCTAAATTTTTCAAGTATAGGATCTTGCACAAAGAGTTTCACTGTTTTATAGTGATGGTTTGGTATTGTTTTCTCTTTTTTTACTTTTGAAATATAAGCACACAAACCAAGTTTCTTTAAAGGGTTTTCCATGAGCTGGATATACAGATAATACTTTCTTTCAGAAACATGAATGCACATTTTACAGGAACAAGTGATTCTGACACACCCTGGCAACTGCTTTGTGAACCTGGCATTACTGTCATTTTCACTGCCACAGAACAGGCTGTTTCACTGTCAATCACCCAAGGGACAGAAAGCACCTTTGTATGGGACAGAGCTGCTAGGCTTCCAGGACCTTCCACACCCTGTACCACCCTTGTACCCATAATATTTTGTCTGATGACAGCAGTCTGGTGCCCTGGAAGAACTTGGGGGAGGATTCAGAGCTGTTTCAGGCTGTTGTGTTGTATGTTGATACAAAATTCTAATGCCTTAAAGCCTTATCAGAAAATAAAGCAGCACAAAGCTATGTATGGTAGGTGTGTAGACTTATTTCAGATTTTATCTGTTTCTGAAAAAAGGTATTGAAGAACTTGATCTTGATACTTACTGGTTACTACAGGCAAAGCTATCCATGAACCTAAGGGCTAAGGAATAGTGCACCCCAAAGAAAATTGAGATGCCTGAGAGAAGTACAGCTGATATCTTTTTTCTATCAGGAAAATGGATCAGTGAGCTGGCTTCTTCAGTTCTATCTCCACCAGAACTCTTCAATTTTAGAGAATTAATGGATCATCTGAGGAGATGTAGATCATGATTAGAGTCTGGGACCAGAAATTGTGAAATGAGCTCTCAGGAGACTCAGAATTTACCCTATTGTGTACTGTCAGATACTGAGATTTACAGTCACTCTGAGAGTCTGGAGACAACAGTAATAGAGCATGACTGCTCAGAAGCTTCAGCAAGAATATGTTAGCTAAGCTAAAATAAAGCCAACAAAAATAAATTTCATGTGCTTGAAATACCTGGATAAGAGGTTAAGGCACTGAGGTACACAGACACATCACAGAAAGATCAGGGTAACCAATTCATGCACCTCAAAAGGTGAGAAAGGGATGTGAAGGATACTGGGACTGAGTATCAGCTAATTCCATCTGCAGTGTCCTAGGAGCAAATGAGATACAAATACTAAGGCTGGGGCAAGGCAATTACCAGAGAAGCAACAGTCCTGAGGTGCTTAGGAAGTGAATGACAAACCAAGATGTTCATAAATGTTTCCAGAAAAGTGGAAAGCCAAATTCAGTGAATGCAATATGAATGTATTTGTCAATTCATGACAACACTGTTGCTGATGTTTAAATGAAAAAAGCGCAGTGCTTTCACCAATTTGAGTGAGACCATAAATATGCCAAAATCAACAATGTGTTCTGTTCATCTGAAATTTCATTCCATCAGATAATTTTTGATTAGCTGTCATTATGATCAGGGAGATTGTATCTTAGTCATGACCTTTTCAGGAACTGGGGGTTTTCTATAAGCATGAGACAGAAAAAGTATTCTAACATATGTCTTTGGTCGCCAAGTCTTGCATGCTTTGCCAATAAGGTGCAAACAAGTCCTGCAGAGCTAAAACTGGAAAACTAGCAAAATATTACAAAAAAAATAGGATTTTCTTTGTTGCTTTACTTTACTATAAATCTTACTTTTTGTGAATTTTACTGTGTGCAAATGATTATAAAGGTGTGTAAATGACAATAAATCTACATACAGAATGATAATAATTACATTAATAACCAGATAACACTAATTTCTTTGAGATGTAAATAGACTGAAACCCCCCATGATTAGATGAAATTACCCATAAATAACTGACTTTGATTTTTCAATGTCAGTTTACATGTTAAACTACAATGTGATGTAGAGATATGAGTCCTTCATAAAAAAAAATACATTTGTATAGGTTTTTTTTTTCAACAGCAACAACCCTATTCCCCTTCTCATTTAAAAGCTCACTCTGCTTAATGTCAGTCTTAATGAAATTTGCTGTTTAGATTTGAATTTTTGCTGCAAATTGTTTTGTTCTATGAAATGGTGGTACTCAAGAAAAACTTTTCAATTTGAAGTGTTCTGTTGTTTTACCTTTTGCTATTCATTCCTGATATATTCTGAGAAGATCTATATAAGAGTCACAATAGTCTTGTGTGGAAGTCTAATTCATAAACTGCTTCCATTAATGCTGTGTTGACTGAAAATTTTACATTTCTGATGGCTATTGTAAAGCTGATGCAGCTTCTGTGAAGCCTGTAATGGGTTTCATGGCAATCCATAAAAAACATTGTCAATAGCTAAATTTTCATTTTCATGGCTCTGAAAATGTAAAGTTCAGGCTAGTCACAAAATATATGGACTATGTAAGGTAAATATCTAGCTACAATGATTTTCGTAATTGAAATTGGATAGAAAATTTCTATATGTGGGACAGTGGATAGACTGTAGAGTGTTTCTAATCCAAGAAGTTGGACTCTGATAAATAGGTGGATGCTAATACTCCTGAGGATGCTATAACTATTTCATTTTAAGAGCTACCTTCAAATTTTGAATACAAATTTTTCTATCTATACATTATTATTGTTGGTTTTGTTATTGTTATTGTTACTATTTTACAAAGTCTTCCTATCCATCTTTAGAAATGTTGCTAATAGGTATACCTGTTTTAACTGCACTCATACTTAACATACACATACTGATTTTTCAGTAGCACTTGGAAGATAAGGATGAAGCATGTTTAGAATAATCCTTAAATACTCTGAGATCCACGTGAGAAACAAAAAATGAGTTCTCAGTTAAAAACTCCTTCATATCAAGTGTTCAAATAAAAAGATTAGATAGATTACTTGTCAATGAGAGGAAGAAACCAGTAATTAAATTATGTTCTCTCTATTCCTCCCTACCTGCGTGGACTAAAAAACTTACCAAGTGTACTTTCTTTCATTTCCTGAGCCATTTAAGACTTTGTTGTTTACTTTACTTGAGCTCTGAGTCTTCACCAGAATCTCTGCTTGTTCATTATATATTTTCAGATGTGCCAAAACACATTTTCTCAGCACTTTGCTTAACAAAGCAATGCATGAAGTAAACAATGTTATCTTTCCCATCAGGATAGTCTTAAAGGAAATCTTAATAGTCGTACATGGAGGATACAGTTAATTACTGTAATTAAATGGGTAAAGACAGGATTATTTTATCTTTTAACATCCAGTACAGTTGAAGCTGGTACTCAACATTTATGGTCTATTTTTAATCCAAAACACATATATTTGTGTTAAAGAACTTTGATGAAGTTTGCTTCATTTCACTTGCACAGCTATTTTGCCCCTAATTTTGAGGTGGCCTACATAATCAGGAAGAAAAAAAGGTACTTTAAAGGCCTTTAGAGAATGATACTCAGCTCCTGCTGGGGTGTTTGAAATCAGCTGACCAGAATCTTTTGGTGGCACTGCTGTCCATCTCAGTCATAAGAAATTTAAGTACTTGCTTTAGAAGGTCATTGTCACTAAGCATCTTCAATAAAAGTACAGTTTAAATAAATGGAAAAGGAGGACTGTGTTCTGGCTGTGAACAATGTGAGCAAATGAAATAATTGAAGATTTGACAAATATTCCTTTAATAAACTGAGGTTCATGTTCTACTTGGACTATTTTATAGCTCTGACTTCTAAATTGTCGAAAGCAAGCCCTGATAGGTTTGGTTTTAAATTCTCATGCTAGAAGCTTTGACTTTCTCTGATTTATAAAATATTTTTCATCTACTCAATTTTAATAATGCTGTCTTTCTCTTTTACATAAGGCTGAATTAAGAGCCAACTGCTGTACAGAATATTGTGAGTGATTGACATCACCTATATCTGCCTGAGATGCTACTTCAGTATGCAGTCACTCAGACTTTGCACATCTCAGCAAAAATTCTGGGGAGCACATCAAAATTTTTACATCTAGCACAAAATTCATGTTGAAATGGACATGAGAAAATCTTGCACACAGCTGGAGGCTCTTAATAGTCAATTATAAACTAAAAAGTGATTTTTCTCTTGTCACTTGAGCTTGTGTGGTCAGCCAAGCACAATATTTTAGCTGTTAAAATATTCATTTTGACCCATTTGTTTTCTGTTACATAACTCGATGTACATATTTAGCAGTACAATAATGAGTCTGATCTCTCAGCAGTAGGTACATAGTTCTTGAATTCTCAGCATCATTCAGTCGTTGCAGGGCACGTGTAAAAGAAGGGAGATGAGATGAGATGAGATGAGATGAGATGAGATGAGATGAGATGAGATGAGATGAGATGAGATGAGATGAGATGAGATGAGATATGAGATGACCATATCCTTGAATCTCACCTTAAATCCTATGGAGCACAGCAAGTGCTCAGGTGAAGCCTCCCTTCTCTATGCAGAACTGGCCATGGTGTATAAGATCTAGGGCAGGACAAAGCAGCAGCACAGGATTCCAACAGATTCTCAAAGGCCACCTCTTTGCCATACATTTCTGAAAATTTCCTTTTACTGAGAATCACCATCTGCAGTCTTGCAGCCAATAAAAATGTGAGACTTGGAATACATTATCAAAAGTTTTCTGGACCACATTATGATATTGGTCTGTAAAAACACACATTTGTGAAGCAAACACCAGTTCATTATCAAATAGCTATGTTAGTTATGAAAAATAAGTACAGGGAGCTAGGAACTGAAATTCTGTCTCTTACTTGCATATTTGTTTACAAGAAGAAAATTTCTAAATACACAGAGAATAGAACATGTTCCAGAATCATTCTGAACTGAAGAGAACTTAAGCTAGGAAAACTGCTTTCTGGAGTTTCATTCTTCCCTGCAAGGAGTTGGTATTGCAGAAATCTGAGGGTAAAATCTTTGCATTGCTCCATTCATAAAAGAGCAGGATGTTGAGGTGAAGTATCCATTCCATACGAAGCATGAAGAAGACTGCACATAGCTAAGCAAACTTTCTGTCCTCAGTACTCTGATTTGTGCAAGAATTCTAGCCTTAGAATAGATACAATTTATATCCAACAAGCTAGACGTGAGATCAGCCCATTTACTGTTAATGATGTCAGGCATGGGTATGAAATATGGCTAAAACAGAAGAATCTGAACATTTAGCAGGTGTCTTAGCAGTGAATTAATTTGTGAAAGAATCTGCTGGCCAGAACAACACAAGCAGTTGTTGCACATGAGGCTTCTGAAAATTGCCTTCCAAATGAAACTGTTAGCAAGCAGTAAAAATAACTATATAGATAAAAATGCATAGAAAAACATCATTACAGCTCTGTAAGATGAGACTGTTTTCAGTTTTAGTTTTGGTGGATTTTTTTCATCATCAGAAAAGATGAAGGCATTTTCAAAACAATAGAAAAGTGGAATTATAGGGGCAATATATGATAAAACCAACCATATTCCAAAACCAAATCACTCATGGTACTACTTGTAAATGAGTCAAAATGGAAATTGTTTGGTGTGCATAAGGATAGAGCACCAAGATATGATGATGCATCAGGATTGCCTTAGTTTCTTAAGGTAATTTCAAACTACTCAACCTCTCCTTTAGGATCTGATACTTGGAACAGGGAGTTTTTACTGCTAGGGCTATGTGTGACAAAATCTGAGCACCTCCATGTGAGATGCATCAGTTAGATTTTAAAAGATAGTGAATACATGGAAAAGCCACATCTCAAAATGTCATCAAGGGAAAATCTCTCTCTTTTCAGTTCAGTTATGTTAATTTCTTTCTGCCTTCTTTCCCCTTCTCATTTTGACCTTTCTATTTTATTCTATGTTTTCTCTGAGTCAAAATTTTAATTTGTCTATGAATAGCAAGAAAATTATTACTTATTACAAAGGCTGGTTCACAGAAAATCCTTGGGTTTGGAACTATTTCTGTGACAGCAACACCTCTCTTTTCCTTCTTTCTATTTTGAAGACCCCAAAGAATTGGTGCCACAGATTCCTCCCAAAAGCTAAGCTATCATGTAATTTATCAGTAAATCACATCTACACTTCTGTGAAGTGTTCTACACTTCTGTTGAATAAAGAATTAGTCCCAGGTAAGGGATAATTAAGCATTACTGATAATGATAGTGCCTGGATCCTCTAGTTCTTCATCAGAGTGATAAAGTAAATTTTTAGGTAGAAAAACTATCTTCAATGGGAGATGAATCCTTTAACTCCAGGGCAGTATTAGATCCATTAATCTGCAGTCATGGTGATGTTGGTTGATTTTTTTTTCATGAGCTAATGTACTGTTAATAAGGTGTCAATTACTGATGCAAGCAAACAGGGCAAAGAATAACATTTCTAATTGCTGTAGTTATCACCTAAGTGCAATTATCTACTACTGCTGAAATAAATCACTTCAGGATTAAAAGCTGTCTTTACAACATTCACATTTATCTTTTTTTATTATTATTACCATAGCTACTTCAAAGTACCTCATCCTTTCCTTTCCTTTCCTTTCCTTTCCTTTCCTTTCCTTTCCTTTCCTTTCCTTTCCTTTCCTTTCCTTTCCTTTCCTTTCCTTTCCTTTCCTTTCCTTTCCTTTCCTTTCNTCCCTTTCCCTATTTTATTTTATTTTATTTTATTTTATTTTATTTTATTTTATTTTATTTTATTTTATTTTATTTTATTTTATTTTATTTTATTTTTCCTTCTTTACTGAACAGAGAGAATTCAATATGCCTTAAATTATGGGTATTGTTTTCCATAGCTGTTAATTAAACTGTTAAAAGTCTCCATTCATTTTCCTATTTCTGCTTCAGTCTACCCTGAAGGGTTCCTCCTGGAGAGACATAATTAATTGTCTATATACCCTATTTTTTGTTTTGTTTTATTTAAACTAATTGAACTGAGACTTTTCTCTTTCTGCCATCTAGTTGTGCTTAATAAATGCATACTATCAGGAGATCTATGGTAGTACCAATTTTAATAGGAGAACTTCCAGGATTCTCCTACTTTAAAAGCCTTCTGAGAACAAACACAGTACAGATACTGGAACAGATCACTGAGAAACCTCTTCCTCCAAGCACCAGGAAGTTTGGATTAAAATTCAGTTTGCTTGCCAACAAAGAAGCAATTATAAAGACTGCTAACAAGAAAAAAAAAGCCAGGCAGATTTTGTGGAAGCCTATGATTTGTCATTCACAACATGGTACTGGAGAAAGGTGCATTTGTGGACTTCATTATCCTCTTCTGACCCAGGCTGTGTTGACAGAGGTCTCCCAATTAGCCTGAAGGAGAGTTAACAAGGTAGCATTTGAGGAGGCAAAGTGTTTCTGGCTGCAAGGTGTAAAGGGCTGCTTATTCCTTGCCCCTAATTGGAGCAGAGCCTCCTCCCTCTCCTGACCGCGTTCACCGGCAGCAGCTGAATCTACAGCTCTCCCTCCATGCCCACGATGTAAACTCCAACCACTCACTCATGGCAGCAGCTCATCTTTCAGATCACATTTCCTGCTGACTTCGAGTCTATATCTAACACTCATGGGAAAGCAAAACCTTCCCAGCATCCAGCTACGTCTTTCAAATACATACTCCTGTCACCAGCATCAGCTCCTGGCAGATGCTTAACATTACCAATCCTTTCTTTCGTGCTTCCCCCACATTTTCAGCTTTGCTGCAGCTTTCATTAACTCCTCATTGCATACTCTGAGCACACAGATTTTGCAAGGCTAAGAAGGAGCCGAGTTGCACTATTCTTTCTGCTGTAAGCCAATTCTGTTACACATGAATGCAAAGTGCAGGGAACCAGCAGTGATATAAACATATTTCACAGAGTGGGTAAACTACATTTGGAGAGATGAAAGAGGTTATTTATTTTTTCTGTGTCTCTCTGTCTTTTCATGTCTTGAATGTTTTCTTTGGAAAAATTTACCTTTTCAAGTGGTCTGTGTCCTTTTTGACATGACCTCTTTTCAACTATCTTTCCAGCTCTACTCACTTCTCAAAATAGCCACGTTACCACATATAAAGAAAGTGAAGCAAAGGTATCAGTCACTGATCTAAGATATCCAGATCAACAACAGCATTTGGGAAATCAAGGTTAGAGGCAGTATTGCACAAACAGGCATCAATGGTCATATTACAGAAGTTGGAGATTTTTCCATCAGTGTTGATTCCTGTAGCAGACATGTTTCAGGGCCACTTGATACCAATTCTCATGGCTAACTTATGGTTGCAATGCTTCTTATCCAGCCTGGTGATATTTTTTCAACACTTTGAAACAATTTTTTCAGCACTTTGTTGCAGCCTTCTACACTAATCAGTCTCCCTAGAAAGTGAAGCAGTATGAACATGAAGTTTAAATATTTTTAACCTTCCACTTCTAAGTTATATGGTGGTGATATGAGAAGATCTGGTAACACGAGTCCAATTATTTCAATAATAAAGGGCAAATACAGGAAGATCCAGAGACTCTCAGAGGTTGTCACGGCAATTTGCCTTTCTGTTATAATCGTTTCACCTTCAAAATGGCAAGAAGTGGAAAAGCAAAGTCATTATGTATGTCTGGTGAAAGTAAACACAAGGCATTACTTTCTCAGGATACTTTCTCATGAGCTCTTAAAGAAATAATCAAATTTGGTTTTGACCTGATTTTGCAGAAACATGTAGTACCATCTTACAGATGATCAGGGTGGTCTCTAAAAGTTGTTGATATGGTATATAAAAGCTGTGGCATTGCCTACCAAACAACCTTTGGGCCAGAAAGTAGGAGAATTTAATGAAGTAAATTGATGGGAGGGAAAACAAGGTTGTTGACACAGACTTTGTTTGAGAAGATCTTGAATTGCAGGTTGCCAGAACTCAGAGGGCTGTAACACAGAACACACACTTGGTTGTCTTCTTCCCATGCCATCACCCTTGCCATCTTACTGGCACCTGCTGGAAAGCCTCCAGGACCTCCTGGAGGCTTGTCCTACTGCAGTGTGAATATTTTTACATAACCTAGAGCAACATGGCAGGGTAAATACACCTGACAGAAATTTTTTCACTGTGAATGGCTTGAAGCCACAAGGACAAAAATTTAAGGTAATTTACTGTCATTTGTCATGCTGGGAAAGTGAAAGGAAGCTGAACAACAGAGATTACATCTTCTTGTAGAAGTACTGAAGTCTCCAGTTCTGATATTTTCTAAAATGAAATATTTAAAGGGCTAGAAACAATTGGCTGTGTACAAGAAATATTGAATGTCACCAAAAGAAGAACCATCATGAACAGTCTATTATGTAAGTTAAATGAATCCTAGGAGTGCTGTGGTCCAAAGAGATGTCTTAATCCTCCACAGAAGTTATTATTCTTTTAAATAATTGAAAAGTGAAGTCAGTCACCTGGCACCAGAGCAGAACATAATAGCAGCTATTTAACAAGTTGAAACAACTCCCATTGAATCTCTACTACTTCTCTCTTTTGATGTAAGCAACCAGATCACTGTAAGAGCAGATCTCAGCCACTGTGGATTAAGGAACTATTGAAATGTCATGATGGTCTCCCGAGGTCCAGTGCTTATGATTTAATCATGATGAATAATACTGAAAGCAGATGCTTTGAAATCGAGTCAGACCTTTCTTAGTCAAAAATAGAGGAAAAATATTGAAGGATAGGAGTCCATGAGCTTGTTCCTGACTACATGTTGTTCTTGTCAGGATCAACATATGATAACAAGCTTTCAAGCATAATGACAGTGTAGTAGATTTTTTTTATTATTTTTTTTTAATTATTATTATTTTTGGTGGGGTGGTCATGGGATGAAAAGAAAGTAAAAAAATCAGGAAAAAATTGAATTCAAGACTAACTAGCACAACTTTTTCAGTGAAATTTGAGGGAAAGACGTAGAAATGTCATTTTGAATCACTTTAAAATGAGGTATTAAAAAAATAAAACCTTTGTTACTTGCAAGATATTTGCAACATTTTTAGTTGCAATGATTGTAGTGAAATTTATCTGAGAAAAGGGACTCCATCTACTGCCTGCAACAAAACCTGCAAAGTAATACTTAGGACAAGTTCTGCAGAGGGAGCTGGTGCAACAGGACAAGGGTTTCCTTTCCTCCCCATCAGGAGGCAAATCAGGAGGTAGGATTAGAGCCCAGGCTGTATGGCAGCCCCTGTGTGGTACTGACACCGTGGTGTGGGGAAGGAGTGGTTCTGCCACCACCACTCAGCATGAGGGCAGGGCAGCCACAGCACAGCAAGGGGGCCACCTGATGCTTCTTCCTTCCTGAACTGCAGGGAAAATACAGCAGTCTCCATGGATAAAGCAAACTTGAGAAAGCTCCTGAGGAAAAATGTATGGCTTTCCATTAGAGTGAGACACTATTCAGTCAGAAATGGAACCATTTAGGTTGGAAAAGACCTCTGAGAACATCCAGCCGCTAACAGAGCTCTGCCAGGTCCACTCCTAAACCACGTCTCTAAGTGCCAGATCTACGTATCTTCACAGCTACCAAGTACCCTCAGGGATGGGATTCAACCATTGCCCTGGGCAGCCTATTCCAGTGCTTGAAAATCTTTTTCATGAATGCATTTTCCCTAATATTCAGTCTAACACCACCACCACCACCCCCGGTGCAACTTGAGGCCATTTCCTTATCTTATTGTTTGTTACTTGGAAGAGGAAGAGCTCAGTCAAATAGGAGCCAGACTCAAGAAGATTTCAGATCATTCAGGGCTGTGGCTTGGAGGCTCTGCAAATCTTGACTTCTTTCACTGTATCGCTGCATCCTCTGACATAATCTGCCAGCCAAAAAAAATTAACCTTTAGGTCAATCTCACAAATTTACACAGCAGAATTGGCAGTGAAATCTATTTGGCAGCAAGAGTTCTCATAGAAAACAGTGTTTGTTACTCAGCTGGGTCCTTCACAGGTTATTTCTTTATTTACATGGATGGGAAATACACAAATGTGACATTTTGAATCAACACATAACTATTTCTTAGTAATTTTTTTAGATTAGAACTAAGGGACTTGGGGGTACTTTTCTTGCTGTGTTAGTGAGAGGAATAAATGAGGCCATGCACACCTTACAGCAGTACCCTGGCAGGGTGGAACTTTAAACAAGATTAAAAAGACACTCATAGGAGGAAAACATCAAGGAAATAGCACCATGACCAGACAGGTTGTTTTGCAATGCAAATATAAAAATGTATCAGTTTTCAATGGGGGAAAAAAAATTACTGGTGCAACAATTATATTAACCATCTATTGGTGTTGTTAGGCTTTTAATTTGCCTTGTAATCTACAGCTACTGTATTAATGAGATGAATAAAAATTGATTGTATTATGCATTAGAGAATAATCTAATTTTAACTAGCATGGATGGGCTGTTGTTTGCTAGATGGTTTATTATTATGGTTTGGACTGGTTGGAGATTTGTTGTTGGACATCGACTGGAAAATGCCATTCTCTAACAAAAGGGAAATTAAAAATTGGCATAAGAATTAATTATGACCACTGAGTGCTAAACTGATAAAGATTGCAGAACCTATTTCAACAGTAGAGATCAGGCGATGCCTCATTAATTTCCCCAGACTTCAGAAGAAATATGGCAGCATAATCACTTTAAAATTCCCATGCTAATTAAAATTTTGCTTTGTTTTGCGCTGTGTTATGTTTCTTTCAGAAGTACACTAGCACATCCCCATTAGAACTGTTGCAGCTTTTAAAACAATGTGTCCTTTTCAATTGTTTATATCTTATACAGAGAGACTCCCTTTTTTTTTTTTTGCTTTCTATTGGTTTGCACAGCTTCTTCAGAGCTTCTGTGTCTGGACCTCCAATTAGTACAGTCAACTGCACCCCTGAAGAGACCTGCTTCTGATAGAACCAATCATATTTTTTCCGTTCTTAAAAAGCAAGGACTGTGAAAAATCACAGGTTTGCCAGTATTATGACTCTATTTTTGTGTGTATTATGACTCTGTTTTCATGTGCCATACAACTCCAGCTGAATTGTGCCACTTAACTCACTGACAAAGCATCAGATCAAAAATTTAGGTGTTCCCAGACAGCACTGAATAGTGAACAGATAATATTTTGCCGAACATTTCTTTATGAAATGCAAAATATTCATATGTATATATATATATTAATTTCTAGATGGCTATCCTAAAGAGGAAATGATTTACAGATGGAGGAAAAATTCAGTGGAGGCTGCTGACCAGAAATCTTGGAGACTCTATCAGTTTGACTTTATGGGTCTCAGAAATACTTCAGAAATTGTGAAAACCTCTGCAGGTAAGAATGATACAAATGGTAGTGATTTTTCTGGAAATCAAATTATGTAAAAGTATTTATCTTTGTTTTGCTTTCATTCAAGTGCAAATTGATTTTAGTATGTTCCAGTGTTGATATTAGAACCTGTAAAGTTCAGACCTCAAAAATATTGAATTTATCTTGATTTTTGATAATCTCTACTTTTCTAGTGACTTCACAAACTGAGAAATAAATGTTTGCTTGATAGGGCTGTTATAGACTTGAAGTTACTGTATGATTCTCATTCCTCATTTATTAGGCCACTCCTGCATTGAATCTGTCTTCACCATAAATTAAAGAGAAAAGATTTTGAGCTCAATGGTAGGTTAGTGAAATTCGACACTTTGTGTACTTAATCATTCAATTGTTCAGTATTTTTCTTAATATTTCAAAGGCACTCTCTTTCTCAGTTGATAAATGCCTCTGCTAGTGACCTTACCAATTGACTGCAATTAAAATCTAATGATGCCTATTCTATTTCTTCAGAAATCTTGCTGTTTCTTGTAATAACTCAGTATTATAGAGGAAAAAAAAAAGATGTTTAAATAGAATACATTATTTGAACTGGATAATTCGTGGTCATACTATGTCTAAACTTTATGCATGACTGCAGTAAGCCCCATGGTTCCCATTTGGTAAGTGTTCTCACAGCTTCTGAGGGAATCTGATAGTAGCAACCTTTTGCTTAACAGGTGGTGAATTTTTGAAAAAATCTTAAGGTTTTTTTTCCAAAAAGTAAGCAAAGCTAAGCTATTCTTTTGAAAACACTATGAATAACATTAATGATAAAAAAATTACAAATCTGTGAAATTGCTGCTGTTCAGACCTGGCCCACTCACTAACATCAGCAACGAATTCTTACAACTGGATAGCAATTTTTGTAATGAAGAGTCACTAAAGCTTTAGTGACTATTTTGTGCTGGTGGTTTAGCAGAACAAAATACTGCAAAAAGTTGTCTTTTGTTATGGATACGAAGCCTTTTAATTTGCCAGTTTCTCAGGACTGCAAATTTCCCATAAATTGAATCTGGTACAAAATACCAAATTATTAAAGTATCTATGTATGTGGTTTAACCCCAGCTGACAGCTTAACCACATGCAGCCACTCACTCACTTTCCCTGGCGGGATGGGGGAGAGAATTGGAAGAATAAAAGCAAGGAAGCTCATGGTTTGAGATAAAGATAGTTTAATAGGGAAAGAAAAAGCTGTGCACTCAGGCAAAGCAAGACAAGAAATTAATTCACAGCTTCCCATGGGCAGACAAGTGTTCAGCCTTCTCCAAGAAAGCAGGGAGGTTGGAACAAGCTGATCTTCAAGGTCCCCTTCCAACTCAAACCATTCAAAGACTCCATGAAAAAGAATTCCCGCGTCAATATAACAGCAGTGTCTTGATAAACAAACCTATTAAACTCTTCTTCCACCAGGACAAAACCATATCTATAGAGGTCTTATTTAAATAAGTGAATGGATAATGCTCTTTTTAGGAGAACAGTTCTTACTAAGATGAGTGAGTTGGCACTATATTTTTTGTATAATTGCTATTGCTGCTTCTGCTCACCCATGTTTGTGAGTGCAAAGTCCAACAGCTGTGTTGAACTCAAGTTACTAGAACCACATGATATTTTTATTCTCCTAGAGGCATCACAGTGACAGAAAGTTGTTGACAAACTGGAGCTTATTGAAATACTGAAAAAAAAAAAAAACCAAACCCAAAAATCCCTGTCAGGAGATTGTGGAAGTTAACTTGGAAGAAACAATGTAAAATGGATGTGTCAGATTGTCACCTGGTGTTATTACCTTAGAAAAATGAGTTGTGCATTTCACCAGATATCTACGAAGGGTGTCAACAAACATATGAGAGACATGAAAAATAAACCCCTGAGTTTGCACATGGACCTGAGTTTGCAGAAAACAGACTATATTTTGTTACTCTATAGTTTAAGGTAGTTTCAAAGGCTAGATTTACTGAATGTCAATGATATTTACTGTCAAGAGCAAACTTGAGAAAAAACAAGTACATTGGAAAAACAAGTGTGCCCCATGCTGTAGCATAAGGAATCCCAAAATAGAGGGAAGGGGGCAGGACAGAGTGCAACCTGTCTCTGACAAAATTTGAGGTAATTCTCTAACTACCTGCTGTGTCTAAATATATGGGAACAAATAGGATAAAGAAGCATCTGTACTCTGGAACATGCCTATTTACTGAAGTAAAGCCCTAGCTTTTAGAAGTTTGAGAATTAGGGAAACCACAAAGCTGCTGTTTCCTACTGTTTGGACAATCTGTGATAAAGGGAGGTGGCAGCTGCTTCTTACAGGTGTTACATCTTTACAGAGGACTGCAAGTGGTCAAAAAAGAGATGCCAGGTTCTGTCATGGAAGACCTGTGTTATTTTTACACTCAAGCTACGTGGAGGGAGACTGCCCCAAGGCTGCCACCAGGACACTGTGGGTATAGGGCTCACCTTGAATTTCTGCTGCTCCTCAGAGAGAGCAGTTCCCACACTACCCTCTGGTCTGCCTGGAGCCCCTCTGAGCCATGTGGAAGCTCATAATGACCCCAGCAGCCACCATCCCTTGCAGGCTGAGGGCAGAAAGGAGGAGCATCATTGTTCAGGTGCTGCACAGGGGATCATTCCAGCTAATAAGGTGAAGTTAGAAGGGAAGCAGGCTGGATACCAATAGCAGCTTTCTGAAGAAAGGTGCTAAAATCATCTCTTCATCCCAAGGGAAGTTATGGAAACTACTATTACAAAGGACATTTAAAAGCAGACTAGGCATAGCATGAGAAAATCTAGCACAGGGACCAGTCCTGCACTAACAAGAGATGGATTCAAACCCCTAACTTGTTCTTTGTTTATGACTTACACCTTTCTGCTTGTTTATGACACTATTACTTCTCACTAAATTACATCTATATAATGTGACAGCTACTGCAGTGCTATCTTCCTACATCCAGCTTGGGGATCTCTTTTTAGCTCCTCCTCAGCCATGTTCTGGGTGTAATGAAGAGAGGTCACACTGACCACACAGCAACTTGCTGCTGTTCTTCTTCATTTGCATTAATTCCTTTCTTGGTAGTCATTTTCATGACAGAATTATTAGATTTAAGACTCAGAAGTGTTCTGCTTTCTGATTTTTTTCAGTATTTCCAAACCTTTTCCAGACATTTAAATAACCTTTATGTTAATCTATGACAATTTCAGAGGTACATGAGTAAGGAGCCAGCTGTCACAGAGTGTATTTCAGAAATCTGAGCAAGATGAGAAATGTCATCTTTTGCACTGAACCAGCAGTGGCTTACATTATTGACACAGTGGTGTACTTTGCCCTTTTTCTTTACAATAATGTGGCAGCCAAATAAAGTCTTCATTGCCACCTGGAAGAAGTGTACAGCTTTCTCCTGGGTGTACATATTTCTCCTTTTAATTTCATGCTAAGATACAAACACACACACAAAAAAATTTAAATACCTACTGCAAGTGGTGATTGCATGCAATAAACAGCAGAAATCACTGGGCTAGTGGTATGATCATGAACTTTATCTGTAACCCTAAGAAAGTTCTCACTGTCAGGTGATATCAAATTAATTCACAAGTTGTGAAAAACTCCCCTGTCACCATCTGGCAAGATACTCAGATACGGTACCAAGAGCACTTCTCTTGCTACAATGTCACATAAGGGTGACAAAGATAATTAAAGTGGAGTAAGTATAAAGCCACCTGTGAAAAGAAAGGACAAACTGCATTTACAGAAAAAAATGCACAGATTTTAAAACTGCAAGTCAGCCAATAGAAAGGTGACCAGGACAACAGGAGAGAGTAGAATGTCATCTTTAAAAGCACTTTGTGTGTATTTGTAGTAAACTTCGGGTTTCTGAGTCCTGGACATTCCAAATATACTTGAGAGGGGTGGTGGAGTGGGGCATAGGAGGGGAACAAGAACAAAGATCAAGAAAAACCCACAACAGAATCGTGAAGGACTCCACAATTAAAGCTCATGGAGTCAGTTGTAGTGTTGCTTGCACTTTTCTGCTGACATCTCCTTCACAAAGTCTATTCATGCTTTTAAAACCACTTTTTTTTTTTTTCCACACTGTTAGATAAATACAAAGACCCTGCAGCTCTTGACTCTTGTTTTCATTTACTTAAAAACTTCTTTGCATCATGCAAGTATTGTTTGTGTTCTTCCTCAGATGCTTTTAGCCTGAGAGAGTTTTGCAGTTCAAAAGGCCTTTGCATGAATAAGTTCAAGATAATTCATCAGAAATAGCAAACACCAATAAAAATACCCTATTAAAATATATATATAGCTGATTATTGCAAATTATATATATAGAACCAGACAGAAAGCACCATTTCATAGATTCTGAATTATCCCAAGCATCAATATTCAAACTCAATAAATGGCTAAAACTGCCATAGGAAGGTACGCCTTTGTTCTCATACTGTGGATGAGTGATGATTAGTGGAGTCTGCCTATCATTCTAAATCGTGCTTTATGTCTCAAAATTGCTGTTTCATAAAGTATTTCAGCTTAAATGATGCTCTGAGCCCTATATCCCAGGACTACAAATCAAGGTTGATATCTGTTTTCACAGGTTTAGCTAAAGCTCTTTGGGGCCATGCCAATAACAACACGAATTAAAGTACATATTCTGTAGCAGTGTGCTCAGTAAATGACAAGTACAAAACTGCTATAAAACAAAATAAAGCAAACTTGTCTTTCAAGAAAATGCAAAGGTCTGTATACATATATACATATATGTGTACGTAGCTACTGGCAGAGGAAGGAAGGGACATGTTTTTATAGGAATGCCAGATTTCACTAGGAGAGTGAAATCAAGTCAAATGTGTTCTTGCAGCACAGAACACCAACTGTATCCTGGGCTCCATCAAGAGCAGCACAACCAGCATGTTGAGTGAGGGGATTCTGTTCCTCCACTCTACTGAGACCCCACATGGAATATTGGGTCCAGCATTGGACCTCAGAAAAATAAGGACATGGACCTGTTGGAACAAGTCCAGAGGATGGTCATGAAGATGATCAGAGGGCTGGAGCTTCTCTCCTGTGAAGACAGGCTGAAGAGGGTTCAGCCTGGAGAAGAGAAGACTCCAGGGAGACCTTCTAGCAGCCGTGCAGTGCCTAAAGGGGGATGATAAGAGAGCTGAAAGGGGACTTTTTACAAAGGCCTGTAGTGACAGAACAAGCAGAGATGGCCTCAAACTGAAAGACAGTAAGTTTAGATTAGATATTAGGAAGATTCTTTACTGGAAAGACACTGAAACAGGTTTCCTGGAGAAACTGTTTATGTCTCACCTCTGGAAGCAGTAAAGGTCAGACTGAATGGGGCTTTGAGCAATCTGGTCTCATGGAAAGTGTCCATGCCCACAGTACTAGATGATCTTTAAGGTCCTTTCCACCCCAATCATTCTGTGATTCTGATTCTGTGGGTGAATCTGAGACTGATGCTCTTTGTTTTCTTTAGAAGTCAACACACTCCCAGAGATTTATCCCAAGGAAATGGTGCTCATGACTTTCTCTTCTACTAGGTGTCCAAAGAACAGCTGACTTGAGAAAGCATTTCAAAGTGGTCACCTTTGCTTACTATTTACTCTCAAATGCTCCCAGATCTCTTAGCTGTAGGCACAGAGAGCCCACAAGAAGAACCCATACAAGGTGGGCCAGATTGACCAGTGCCAGTCCAGAGCTCGGCAGCAGTGCAGCCATCACCCCACAGGTCCCTGTTGATAGGGCAGGACCACCATCCATCCCACCCATCAGACCAGCAAGGAAAGGCCAGTGTCAGCAGCAGGCAGCTGAACCCCTCAGCTGGAGGAAGAGGTTGCAAGAAAGGTGGCAAAGAAGGGTGATCAGAGGTTTATCAAAGCAAGTGGAGCCTGTTGGTCCCCTCTTAACAATGAGTGGAAAAAAATGCACAAGATACCACAGTGACTGAATGTGATTGAGTCTGTGCATACTTCTTTTTAATGATCTGATTCAGTCACATCCTCATGTGCCAGCTAACTCATCTGAAGATATTTATTTAATGAATATCTATAAAACTTACGGGTTTTAAAGTCATTGACATTTTGAATGTCCCACTGAGTCCTGATGACACATCAGAGAGCTCTTGGTCATTTCTGTTCTCCCCAGGACAAATGTGAATTTGAGGATTTTTTTTTCCTCAAGTGCTAAATTCATTGGGATCAAGAAGACACTACCTCATCTGACTGTGCTGCACAGACTGTCTTTAACCAGATGGCATCCTGAAGCAGACAGGTGGAGACTCAGAAAAATACAATGCATCATTTTAAAATAGTATCTATTTTCACTTACGTGGTGTTGCAGGATCTTTGCCTCTTTCACCATTGGTATCACATTGTCCTGGTTCCAGCCAGGACAGGGTTAATTTTTTGCAGTGGCCAGGAGGGGCATGGCCAGGATGTGGATGTTATTCTGTACCACCTTCATTGGGAGTGGAGGGAAAGGGACTCCAATAACACTGTAAAATCCAGAATGTTTATACAGTTTAAGATTACTTTGTGTGTGGCACCAAATATACACCTGGATTTGAGCTGACTCTTTCATTCTTTGGCAGCTTTCAGAGGAACAGAATAATACTGTAAGTCTTTTGCCTCAGCAGAAATCCTGGAATGAGGGAATATCCTAGGACTTACTTTCTGACAGTAAATATCAGTTTATCTGAAAACAAAAATTTAGCCTGGTTATAAGAAGATTTAGCAATAATCTTTTTGTTGACAGAGTTTTTATCTCTGATACGGTATTTGGAATAAACCAAATCCCTTTTTAGCAGAGAAATCAACAGTATTGACTTTTAGAAGATATTCATTCACATGTCAGGTAGCAGTCAATCAGAGTGAATATTTTGAATATTTTGAAGTTTTTCTAAGAGAAACTTCAATTTTTATTTTTAACAGTACTTCATATAATAGTTTGATAACTTTTTCATTAGCTAGTCTGATTAGAAATGTAATAAATAAATAAATAGATGATTACTAATAATACTTGTAATCTATTAAAGGATTTCCCTATGTTGCTTGTAAATTTGACTGACATTTATGGGAATAAAAACTTTTATATGCCCTGAAAACCCAGTACTTGCCCATACAAAATTGTCTCATAAAGCTCATAGTAAAACATCTTCTGAAGAAAATTATTTATAACTGCATCAATAGCCTACTGAAGTTAATGGAACTTTTCCCTGGTGCTGGCCTGGATCAGATCCTGAAATGTAGAAGCCTGAAACTGTATATTTAATGTGAGCAATTCTTTAGTCACTAGAAACTAGAGAAAGCTCAGCTTAATAATGTGAGTGGGATAAGTATAACATGCTCTTGAAACACCTTCCCTCTTTTTTTCACAAATAGTACACCAGATAACTAGAATAAGAGGAATAGAGAGAATATTACTCCTCTCCATACTTTGTAAGTTCAGCAGAACTGTGTATATAACTGGTTTCATTCTTATGCTTTGCCTTGCAGAGACAAATGCTTAGTGCCTTTTGTATAGGTCCTTTCTGCAGCAAATGGTGAGAGATAAGAAATAATAAGAAGTCATTTTACTTAGTACTAAAGGCAAAAGTAGAACAAAAAATAGACAGTAAAAGACTCGGAGGCAAGTCTTCACCTGCATTTTTTCTGAAGGGAAAATTTCAGTAGGAAGCGATTTTTCCCTAAAAAAAAATCCAGTTGTCCTTGTTAAAGGACTTCAAGTTGTCCTTTTTAAAAGACTTTCATACTGTATGGAAAAAACCACAGTCTGTTTTTCCATTATGTATTTCTTCAGCTGATGGGGTTTTTTTCTGATAGTTCCACATTTTGGAATGTTTTGTATGTGTCTGACCTCTTAATTAGTGTCCTCATTCACTCCTCGAGTGACAATGCTGTATTTGTTACTCCTCTTTGTACACATGGAGTCCTGATCTCCTGCTCCCTTCTGCTGGAGCTCCATAGATTTCCATTCTAGGATAGTTAACCAGGACTGGTAGACAGCAAGGTTGACTCTGTTCTCCACTAACAATAAGCCAGACCTTGGGATTTTAGTGTGAGCTCCCCTCTGAGCTTGCAAGAGTGATTGGATATTTACCAGCAGTATGAAGAACTAAGTAAACCCCTTACAGAATTTAGCACAAAGGCTAGCCAAATCACTCACTTGAGACATAGGGACTTTGGGTTTACATGTCCTGGTGCTTTTACCAGAGATCACAAGGTAAAAACCAAAAGACTGGAATTCCTTTCCATAGGAAAAAGATTTTGGTTATTACTTGTAAAGAGCAGAATTGTGAATTCTACATAGCAACAGAGCCCTGCCTGATGGCAGTCACTTCTCATCTGCATTTTTCCTACCCAGCTTAGATGACACTGAGGTTAGCTGATAGCTTTTAGGAATTTGTTCTGAGATTTCCAGCTCCCTCACTTACTGCTCTCTGCAGTCATGGCAAAGTTTGATCTGGGAGAATAATTGTGTGGCCAGACATTGCTAAATAAGAAGCCACACTGCCATCTGTATGGTACCCAGTCCTTTACAAGTGAAACCCTTGATCTGCTGAGCTATGTTTATAAAGACAATACAGGGCTGTCATGGTGGCTAAAGCAGTAGGGAGAGAGGGATGTATTTCCAGGGAAAAGACACCGCACCTGCAGTCAGAATGGCTTTACAAGTGCTGTTACTATACAAAATACAAAACAGAATTGGATCAATCAGTTGACTTCTAATTAGGTGCACAATGTAGACAGAATATTTTGACTCAAATTGTGAAACATATCTTGACCTGCAGTGCAGATTGATGATACAATTTCTGTTACTAATATAACTGTGCCGGGGGTGGAAATATTACATAAGAACTGTGAGCCTGTTTGCATTTATTCAGCTGAGAACAACCTTCTATACTTGATGTTCCAGCACCTCTGGCTTTTATTCCTACTCCTCTGTCATCACACCACTGTATTGATGATTTATGGCTGGCTAAATCAAAAGCTTTATATTAATTCAAACTGTGAAGGTTTGGCCTTTGGCCAGGGTTGCGCAGTCACTGCAATGTTATCTAAAAGCCTTTCAGAAGCAGAAATGGCACTTAATTTAAAACTCACAGAATTGCACAGGATACTTTATATTTTTTTCACTTCTGCATCTACAATCTTAATGAAAATTTTAAGATACAGAGAGTATAGAAGAGCTATTCACATGCTGCAGAAAGGTGCTAAGTGTCTTTTTAGATTTTAATTTCCCATAAGCTAACCAAAATTGCAACACAGACTAGTTACTTGCTAGCAAGATCTCTCTAAATTTAGCCTTTACTCTTTCACATCAGGGTCATGTTTTCAGATTTTTTTCATGGGGTTGTGGAAGCTCTTTCCTCTAGAACCCTTTATTGCAGCTAATGTTCACAACATTCAGGTCTTGTTCATAATAGCTCCATTTCAGTCCACACCTTCTGCTTCATAGTTACACTGGCAAGAGCCAAAATCTCTTCTATGATAAGTTGCCTGATGCTGGATTTATCCACTGTCTACTGAAGCCAATATTCATCTTACCTTTATCTGCCAGAAAGTCTGGCACATAAGAGCTGTGCTGTCAGATAGGGAATGGCACAGTACAAGAGTAAGCCTTCAGAAAGTTTCCAAACCTTCCAGCAAATACAGCTACAGTGGTGATATGAGACAAACTGAGAGCATTCCAGAAGTGTATTCCAGAGCCTGCCATGACAAGGACTGCCACAGCATCCCATAGAAAACCAGAGGTGAATCCTTGGCACTTGTGTGGGGTCATTTGGCAGTGACAAAGCCCCCACCTGGCAGCAGTCACAATGCAATGCAATGTTTGCAAAATAATTTTGAAAGAAGACACCACAATCTGCTCATTATATCAGAAAAAGTTAATCATAGTCAGTTTGAGACAAACTGAAGGTGTGGACCAGAGGCTCATTGAAGTGAAATATATAATCCCAAGAGTACAGGAAGGTGGCATTAGGACAAGGATCTCAAAATACTCAAGTGGTTTGTACTAAGATCTGCCAATGTCCTTGAGCTTCTGCAAAGATAAATGCTCT
>VZRX01005626.1:82035-98087 GCA_013398075.1 Notiomystis cincta | reverse complement strand
GCTGCCCCCCGGCGCTGTCGCGGCCGACGTGACCGCCCTGGCCCGGCCCGGGCTCACAACTCCCGCCCGCGAGCCGTGTGCCCGTGTGGGGCCGGGCGCTGCCCACCCGCCGGGCCGGCCCTTCTCAGCCCCCCTGATCCCGCCGTGTGTCCTCCCCGCGACGGGCGAGCGCCTGCCCGGCGGCCGGGAGCGTGTGCCAGCACTGGGGCCTCAGCCCCGCAGTGACTCTGCAGCGCTGCTCCTGAGCGCGCCTGGGACTTCGGGGGCAGCAGCCCCGCACTGCGTGCTCCCGGCGGCTTCCCTTGGCCCCTCGGAGCAGCACAAAGGCCCCTTGCTGTCCCTCCTTTTCTCTTATTGGCAGTTGTCCTAACCAAGCCTCAGCACTTACACACAGCACTGCATTGCACCCGTCAGCCCTGAGTGCCTGTCCCTGTCCCTGCTTGCTGTGTCCCCGGCACAGGTGGCAGCGTGCTGGGACAGGCAGGGCGAGCGCTGGCTCTCCCCAGAGCAGGGGCTGTTCGTACAATCGTGTGTGTCTGTCACATGTGTCCTTTCTCACCCCAGGTCCGACCCTGGCTTGCTCCTTGGCTATTCTCATAGCCAGGGGGAGAGAATAAGTTCCTGATGGGCTGCCTGACCGAAGGGCAGAGCTGGACAAGGTCTTTGGGCTCACCGGGAGCTTCCTTTGGTCAGCTTGTTGAGGTGCTGGGCTGCAGCTCTGCAAGACAAGTAGCATTTGTGTGGACACTGATAGAAGTGTCTCAGACTTGAATTACTGCCTAAATTTAGGCTGTGTCCAGGTGAAATCTTCAACCCACCTGGGATCAGGTAACGTGGTAAATTAGTCTGTGAGGCTCCATTTCCAGCAGCAGCCAATGCCAAATCCTTCTCCAGAAGGAGATGGAAAATGTCTCCTGCTGGGATTGCCAGGTGATCTGTGGGATGATTCTTCAGGCCTCCAAGGCCTGGGGTTCTGAGGTTTGTTTCCACTGCAGTGATGCTCGGGTAGGTCCAACCACACTCTGAATTCTGTGTGTGGGGAAATGCCTTGAGGTTGGATGAAAGTTAAACAGCAGATAGGAAGTCTCTACTGCCTGGGTGTTTGTGAGTTACCAGACTTCTCCCAGAGTGCCCAGGCAAAGCCAGGGCTTCCAGTCCTCCTTCCTTGCCCTGGCAGTGTCTTCTTCCTTCATGGGATTTTTGGGATTAAATGTCTTCCTACCCTGAGAAGAACAGCTGTTCATCTGGGCCATGCAGCTTGGTGAGGAGGTGTGTGTGGTGACAAACTGCACACATCTAGATGAGGTAGAGGTGCTTTCTCAGGGAGTTTGAACACTGTCATTGGGAAGGAAATGTTTGGAATGCTGAGGTGTCCTGTACTAAACCTCCTCCCCACTCTCCAGCCCTGCTGTTCCAACTGGTAGCTGTTGGATTGGTCTCAGGCAGGCTCTCTGTGGGCACTGGGAGGTATGTGTTTACCCTGAACATCAGCCAGGTCCTGGATGAGCAGAGCTCCCTGCAGCAAATGAAATGACATTCCAGCCTCTGCAGAGGAGGTGGCAGCTGCCTGAGCCTCCTCCTTGGCATGTGGGACATGCCCTGTTTCAGAGGAGCAGAGAAACCAGGGCTGTGACCGCAGACTGGGGCTTGCAGCTGCCAGGTTTTGAGTAACAGCAACGGTGTGTGGTGGAATGAGACACGATGGCTCTGAGTGCCTTTCCTCCCAGTTCTGCAGTAGCCCAGCACTGGGAAGGATGGGTTGGTTTGTGCTGACTTGTCTTGTTGGGGAGGTGTCTGTGCTGGAGACTATATGGGGAAAAATCTGAGCTTCCACATTTTCCTGCATGTGTTGTGCCCTCAGCTGGGGCTCCAGGGACTGCTGTTGCCACTGCCCTGCCCATTGCCACGGAGAGGAACTCGTCAGGCTGAGCCCTGCAAACATGCCAGGGGAGATACAAGTCTGAGAGTGCACCAAGGGCCTCTGATGACTTTTTGCATGCTAACCCCTGCTCCCAACAGCAGACTGTGCTCCTAGGACAGCCATTCACCATTCCCATGAGTTGTGCTTCTGCAGCACTGGTAACAGGGTTGGGTGAAGGCTTCTGAGACCCCACTAGGTCCCCTGTGTGACAGAACCAAGCTCATGTGTGAACACGAGCATGCTCAGGGTGTGGGAGTGGAGCAGACATGGTGGTCTCAGGGCCATTGGGAGTCTTGAGTCATTGCTGCTGTTAAACACCAATTTCTGAGGCCTTACTTGGTCTGTTCCTTTGGACTGGACTTGATGTCAGCCTTCAGACCCCTCCCAAAGTGTGAGTGGTGCTCATGCTCAGGTGCTCTGTAGCTCTGCTCTCACCTGCTGCTTTGTACCAGTGGCTGTTGCAGGCGTGTGGAGACAGCACACCTCACCTCCAGGACTCTGGTTTTCTGGGAGTATGAGATAAATTGGAACTAGTTTGTCTAGTTTCATTTTGGAATCTGCATCCCTTGAGAAGGTCCTGGGCCGCCATGAGAAGGCAGGCAGGGTGATCTGCATTGGCAGGAGGTGAGTGGGCTCTTCCTCCTGTGCCCACAACAGGCTCCTGGCTGAGCTCAGGTGGGTCATTTGCCTTTGTGCTTTGGTTTCCCTTCCCCACAGTGGGCATTTCCCATGTCTGAAGCTGTGTGAGGAGTGAAGATGGGTCCCTGAGTTGAGCTGCCCAGTGAGTGATCACACCCAGTACAGCACCCGACGCTGTTTCTGCCCTGACCTTTATCCTGGGCTGGGGAGGCTGCACTGTGCCATGTCAAGGGAGGGGTGATGATAATGTAGGGCTGCCACCCTGAATGACTTCTGTCCCAGCCCTGGGCTCCTGGCATCACAAAGGCTCTGTCCCAGGGAGCGTAAAGACTCTGTGATCACAGGGGAAACCTTCACCTGGTGGTGAGTGCCCCAGACCAGGGGCTGTGCCTGAGCTGGGAGGGGTCTGTGAGGATGGGGCTCAGCCCTGGCTCCTGCTTGGAGTGTGGAGAGCACTGAGGATGGCTGTGAAACTGGGTTTACAAACTTTGGGGTGAGGAACTGGAGAGCAGTTAATTTCTAACTGGTGTGCTCATGTGAGCTGGGGCCCAGCTCAGCTGTGTCAGTGCTGGCCCTGTGCTGACCAGCTCGAGGCAGCTGCTTGTTGGTTCTCCCAGTCCCCAGCTGTGGGCTGAGCAGGGAATCCATGGGTGCAGCCCAGCAAGGGGGGCTGAACTGCAGTGGGGGAGCACAGGAATGGTTCTCTTGGTGAGTGCTTTCTGAAGAGCCAGCATCAGCTTAGCTCCTTACTCCCAAGGCTGCTGGTAAGTGGTGGTGGTGTTGCTCTTCACAAAGCTGATTACAGGTCCATTTTATAAATGAGGTGCCTGGATTTCTGTGCTCAGCTAATGTAATCCAGGTGTATCCTGTTCCTGCTTCTGGGTAAGGCTTGTGCATCCTGTTACATCCAAGGGGATTTTATTTATTTTGTAAAAGAGGAAGGGGAACCAGTTAGTTTTGGGATTTGATGTAAATTCTGCCAGGCAGGAGAGGAGGGTGTGAGTGGGAGCAGGAGCTGTCTGCAGCTCACTGTGCTTGGAGAGTGGCCCAGGAAAGGCAGAACAGTGAAATCTGCCTCTGCTTTGGAAGTTCTTCCTCTGTTCTGTCACAGGGAATGTTCTTGTTTCCCCTGTGAGTTGCCTGACTTCAGAGCTCAGCTGGCCTAATTCACCACTGCTTTCTTCCAGGGAAGCTTTGTACTGCTGTGGAAATGTAGCTTGTTCTTCCTCCTCAGTGAAGGAGAGAGGGGCTTCATTTTCCAGTTACTCTGCTCAGAGTGTGACATTGGGGGAAGTATTTGGTAGCACCAGGACAAAGCAGCCTGCTCCTAAGTCCAGTGCAGATTCCCAACATGGAGGTCTCATCTTTGGCCAGGAGCCCTCCTGAAGAGGGAAGTGGAATGCAGGCTGCTGTGTTGTAGGTCTCCTCTGAGGTTAATCTTTTGTGGACTGGGTGTCAGTGTTGAGGTTCACCTGAGGTAGCTGAAGTGAACAGGCAAATACACTTCCTTGGAAGTGCCTGGTGTGAGGTGGAAACAGCCAGAGGCTGCTCCTCACTGCCTTGCCTGGTGGAGCTGCTCAGAGAGCTCCTTGCTGGACTGTTCAGCATTTGGCACCCACCCCTTTGCTAAGGCAGCTTCCCCTGAAAAGCCCTCTGGTTTTGTTTTTCAGACTGATCCCCAGCAGTGACCACAATGCCATCAGCCCTGGAGAGCCCGGAGGGGGCAGAGGAAGACACCTTGCGCTACGAGGAAATAGAAAATGGCCCTGTCAGGTGAGTTCTGTCCTGCACAGTGGGACAGACAGCCTTGGGCAAGGCAGGAGATCCTCCAGGTAAAGGAGTGATCCTTCTCATCTGAAAGAAGTGAGGGATCCCAATAAGTGGTTAATCAAATACATGTGCTGTGAAATCTCTTTAGTCAAACTGTACTGTAAGGGTGGAGGGGATGGGAAAGAGTGATCTGGCAGCGCTGACAACACAGTTACTTCTTTAGGCTCTACTATCAAAGTCACATTTCAGAAACACTTTGACTATTTGGCAGTTGTGTTTGTGTCTTCCTGGCCAAGGGGAGCCAGTTTTCCATGGCTTGCTGGGCAGGCTCATGTGATAGCAGCTTCTTGTTTTGAAAACTGACTCTAGAGGTGAACTCCACTCTGGTGAGCTCTTGCCTTTGCAGAATACCCATGTCTAGGCAAGGATATTTTCTAGGAGTTTACTTTAAAAAACAAATTCACCCACATGTTCTAAAAGACTTGCAAAACAGGAAGGGTGACCAGGGTGCTTCCCAGAAGACCTAAACAGGCTGCTCAACTTCTTCGACTTAACAGGCTCAGTTTCATGAGATATTAATGTTTCCTGGCTCTGCTGGCACCCTCAGTGGGTCTAAAATGTTCAGTCTCTCTTGGAGCTAACACCAGTGTGCTACCTGTAGCAAACTAGTGACAAAAAATGTAAGGTGCACTTTGACATGATTTGAGTGTATGTGTTGATACTGTACCAGTGTCCTGATAACTGTACCTGAAAGGAGGTTGTAGCCAAGTGAGGTGGGTCTCTTCCCCCACACAACCACTGACAGAAGGAGAGGACACAGTCTTAAGCTGTGCCAGGGGAAGTTTAGGTTAGACATCAGGAAAAGATTCTTCACTGAAAGAGTGATTGTGCACTGGAATTGTCTGCCCAGGGAGGTGGTGGAGTCACTGTCCCTGAATGTTTATAAAAAGCCTGGATGTGGCACTCAGTGCCATGGTTTAGTTGATGAGGTGTTAGGTCATAGGTTGGACTTGATGATCTCAAAGGTCTTTTCCAACCCAGTTCATTCTGTGGTTCTGTGTCCAGGCAGTACCTGTAGCCTAAAATAATAGATTTTAATGTTTTAGGTCTTTTTTAAAACAAGACAACTTGTGGAAACTTGCAAAACCAGTGTAATTCAGGAGAAATAAACTTTCTTGGGTGTTCTTGCTCTGTTTTGCCATTTAGCTCTCATCTCTTTCCCAACAGTTGACATCCAAGTTGGGAAAGCTGGGGACCTGCCTGAGCCTTTTTTCTTGTCCAGCAGAAGATACCACCAAGGCCCTCATACCCTTTAGCCTGCCCTGATAGGTGCTCCCCATATGCTCAAGGCTTCCTTGTGTAGTGTTGGGCTCACGTGGCTGAGAAGCAAAAGTCATGGTGCAGGGATCAGAGGGTCCCTGGCAGCTGCTTCAGCACCCTGGGCCAGAGCCCCTGGTAAGCCCCAGCCCTCCTGGAGTGCAAGTCTGGTTGGCACATGGGCTGCTGCTGCCACCCTGCTGCTTTCTCAGCAGCTGCCAGGTCAAGCTGCGGGCTGGCCTGAGGGTCCCACCTTGTACATTCTCTAAACAGGGCTGGCACAGAGTGGGGGATCCCTCCAAGCACTGCTGTGGCAGTGGGGTGAAGGGAGCTCTGCTGTTTGCCTGCAGCCCCATGGACCTCTCGGAGCTGCTCAGGGAGGGGACGAAGGAATCGCACGACCGTGCGGAGAACACTCAGTTTGTCAAGGACTTCCTGAAGGGGCGGATCAAGAAGGAGCTCTTCAAGGTCAGTGTTGTTCTGCCCCCATCTCTTTGGTGTACCCAGTGACTGATGCAGACTCCAGGGCAGAGCCCCACAGCCCTGGTGGTGTTCTGGTGGTAGATAGAGCAGAGCCTTTGCTCCTTCAAGCGGTGCCTGCCTGGTACGGGCTCTCCAGGTGGGTTTTGTGCCAGGCCTGGGGGTTCCCTCTTGTTTACCCCAATTCCATGTAGGGCAGGAGTAGTCATGAGATGAGCTGTGCCCATCTAGTGACCAGCTTCTCACATGAGCTGTGCTCTGTCCATAGCTGGCCACCGTGGCCCTGTACTTCACCTACTCTGCTCTGGAAGAGGAGATGGATCGCAACAAGGACAGCCCAGTCTTTGCTCCTCTGTATTTCCCCGTAGAGCTTCACCGGAGAGAAGCTTTGGCCAAAGACCTCGACTATTTCTATGGAGAAGACTGGAAAGAAAAGGTGCAGTGCTCAGAGGCAACTCAGCAGTATGTGGACAGAATCCATCATGTGGGACAACATGAGCCAGAGCTGCTGGTGGCTCATGCTTACACACGCTACATGGGGGACCTCTCGGGTGGCCAGGTGCTGAAGAAGGTAGCCCAGAGGGCCCTGAAGTTGCCCAGTACTGAGGAAGGGATCCAATTCTACGTGTTTGACAACATTTCCAATGCACAGCAGTTCAAGCAGCTTTACAGAGCGAGAATGAATGCTCTGGACTTGGACAAGAACACCAAGGAAAGGATTGTGGAAGAGGCCAACAAAGCCTTCAGATTTAACATGCAGGTACTGAACAAATCCCTTGATTTGTATGTGTAGGTACTGCAGCTTTTAGGTCTGGCCCAGGTTAATTCAGTCAGGCAATGGTCTGGGGCTGAGACCACCACAGCCCCTCCTTGAGGGGTTGGGATTCTAGGTTGAATTCGCTCTATCACCACAGTCAAGCCTTTTGATTAAGGCAAAATTAATATGACTTCCAGATTCCTATGGGCTGTGTGGCTGTGAAGCAGTGAGGGGAGCAGAGCTCTTGTGCTGAGACAGCCTCAAACAGTTTGAGTGTGTTGCACCACCCTGGTGACAATTCATCTCCTGTCTCAGGTCTGACTTTTTGCCCTATGGTCAAAAATGTCTGGAGCCTCCTGTTCTTCCCATAGCATTTCCCTCTCATCAAACATGCCTGAGATGCTGCTTGCCTCAGGAGCTGAATACAGATTTAGCTACTGGATGGAAGTTTTAATCTTGTGCTTGTAGCAGGTCAGTGTGATTTAAAATTGCCAGAAACATGGTGAGGTGTGGTTGGCTCCTTTGTCAGGGTCCTTAAGGAATCCCATGGCAGTGAGAGGGGCTGCCTGACCACTGTGGGAGCCAGGATCCTCCAAGGCTTTGCAGCAGGGAGGGGAGAGCCTGTTGCCTTACACTCCCACCCACAGCAGGCTGGGAAGTGAGCAGCAGGGTGGTGCTGCCTCGCTCCTGGCTCTGACTGGATGCTCTTGAGATGGGATGGGATGGGCTGTGCCTTCCCAGAGCTGCAACGTGTGCCAGGCATCACCACAGGTCTGAAGTGGATGCCTTAAAAGGCATCTGGAGACAAGGAAGCAGGAGGGTGCTTGCCTGTTCTCCAGCTGATTCCAGAGGTCTGGCTGGGAGCTGCCTGGCTCTGCCTGCTTCACGTGCTCACTGTGACCACTTGCAGGTGTTCGATGAGCTGGACGAGATCGGCAGGTCTCTGGCAGAAGAAGCCCAAGATGGAGGCTTTCCAGTCCACGACGGGAAAGGAGACATCCGCAAATGCCCTTACTATGCAGACAAACTGGGTAGGTGGTGGCAGTGAGGGAGCTGCCGTGGAGCTGTGGCACAGGGCTGCCAGTGCTAACGGTGCTTTCTGTGTCCTGCAGGCACGGCAGGCCCCGGCTGCCCCTTCCACGCTGCCGTGGGCCTGGCCAGGCAGCCCCTGGTGCAGCTGGTGCTGGCAGCCTGCGTGGCCGTGGCAGCGGGAGCTGCAGCCTGGTACATCCTGTGACAGGCACAGCGTGGCTCTGCTTGGGGCAAGGGGAGAGATGTGCCCTGCCCGTTTTCCGACCTGTCCCTTGCTGGTGGTGAGTTGCCTGCACAGTGGGAGTGAGGAAATAGGAATCCTGCGGGACTGTCCAAACCTCCTTGCACACCGCTGTAACACAACGTCTTTGGCTGACTGGTGCACAGGACTGGTCAGTGCCAGGGGGTGAGGACTTCACTGCAGCACTGCCCTGCCCAGGCTGGGGCAGCTTTTAAGACTAGAGATGTCCTGTGCTGTCCTGGCAAAGGCTTCACACGCTTGGCTTTTCATCTCTGTCCCTGGAGCAGTGTCTGGAGGGGGTTTCCTGCCCTGGGTTGCACCCACAGAATGTGTCATCAGCCTTTCAAGCAACGAGCACTTGCTTTCCTACCCTGAGAATCTGAGGCTGAGCCATGGGGCCATTCGCTCAAAGGAGTGTCCTGTTTGGTGCCAAGTCTGACTCCTGTTGGAGAGAGCTCCTTGGGGATGGGGGCAGGACCATGGTGGGGTATGGAGGTGGCAGGTGTGTATTGTGCAACTTTGGGGTTGAGGGTTGGTTGTTGGTTATTTTTCCTGAAGCCTTGACTGGAATAAAAAGTTGCAATGCTGTAGCTGGGGAAAGCCAAAAGCACATTATTGTGAGAATGGGGAGGCTGGGGAGGGGGTTAATGGGGCAAAAGGGAGTACAGTCCCACACTGTTTCACTTGTCTGACTCATGCAGTCCCTGAGAAGCTCCTGCCCCAGCACCCCACTGTCCCTGCTGTTTCCCCTGAGGTTTCCATGTGGGGAGGCCCATTGCCCTGCTCAGAGGAGACAGCCAGGTGCTGTCAGGGCTTGGGGGGGTTCCTGGTAGGGTAGGGAAGCTGCTGCTCTTCCTCCCGTGCTTGGTACTGCTGTTTCCCCACCCTCATGCTCAGCTCCCCTGCAGGCAGATCTGCTGTGAAGTTTGAGCAGGGGAGAAGAAAAGATGTACACGAGTTCAGGGTCTGTTATTTATTTACATAAAAACACTGACTAGTGCCACAGTTCCACCCCTGAGCAAACAGCAGCTGCCTGTGCAGGCCGAGCTGTGTTTGCAGACCTGTGTACCGAGAGAGACCCCCCCACTTCGCTCTGGGAGCTGCAGGGGCAGGGGAGGGAGGAGCAGCCCCGAGAGGCTGAACTTGGCTCCCAGGTCCTCTTGCCCGTGCTGTGGGAGTGCTGCTGGCAGCTCCTGTCGCTGCCTGCTTGCCCCTTCCTTCTGCCCCACAGGAGTGAGCTAAAAATACCCCCTACACCCACATGCAAGGAGGACCCCACAGCCGGGGCCGGGCCCAGGGCGTGGCTCCGGAGCTGCGGGCTGGTAACAAACTCCTCTACTCTACGTGCCGGGCAGCCAGGACATGCCGGGTGCGGGTTTGGCTCTCAGGTTGCCGGGGGCTGTCCCTGCCCCCAGAGCCGCGGCGGGGCTGGGAGGAGGCGCATGCAGCTGGACCGGCCCTGGGCAGGACGGAGGTGCTGATAAGGGTGCAGTGCTGCCACCGGGCCCCTCTCCGTGCTCACAGGCAGCTCTGCCTCTCCTCGGGAAGGGGCTTTGCCACGGGGCTGGAGTGGGCTGTGAGCCACGCTGAAACCTGGTGTGTGGCACTGCCCTCTGTCTCCTTGCCACTGAGCCCCTTCCTAAAAGTGCCTCAAAGGCTGTGCTGCATCCCCTGAGGGCACCATGGGCTGCTTGGGTCCCCTCCTGGGCTCCCATCCCAGCACATCCCTGCAGCCAGGCACCCCCTGCACTGTGGGACTGGGGTGGGCACCTCCAGCAGCTGCTGCTCTTCCCAGGGCTGCCCCAGGTGAGAGGGGCCTCGCTCACACCCCGGAGCGCAGTGGGGTGCAGAGTGGTGCCCCCCACTCCTGTGCACTGCAGGGCAGCCCCCACACAGCGTCTGGGGCCTGGGCCCACCTCCCCTGTGCACCAGTGTCACCAATCCAACTATTCCCAGTGAGGAGCAGAGCTGGGGCAGGTGCTGGCAGCTCTGTGCAGGAGGGAGCCGGGGATAACACATACACACCACCACCGGCGGGGAAGCGAGGAGTGATGCACACGGACGGACGGAGGGACGGACGGAGGGACGGCAGCGGGCCGGGCCGGGCCGGTGGCGTTGCAGCGGCTCCCGGGCGCCGTTAGCACATGCGCTTGTACGTGTAGATGTAGGCCTTGCAGTTGGGACACGTGTGAGTCACGTCCTTGAAGTCATCGAACAGGCAGGGGATCAGGCAGCAGCAGAGATCACACCTGGAGCACAGCGAGAGGCAGAGGTGCTGAACTGGGCCAGGCCCCGGGNTAACACATACACACCACCACCGGCGGGGAAGCGAGGAGTGATGCACACGGACGGACGGACGGACGGACGGAGGGACGGCAGCGGGCCGGGCCGGTGGCGTTGCAGCGGCTCCCGGGCGCCGTTAGCACATGCGCTTGTACGTGTAGATGTAGGCCTTGCAGTTGGGACACGTGTGAGTCACGTCCTTGAAGTCATCGAACAGGCAGGGGATCAGGCAGCAGCAGAGATCACACCTGGAGCACAGCGAGAGGCAGAGGTGCTGAACTGGGCCAGGCCCCGGGGTCATCTGGGCCAGGGGCAACACCTGGGAGTGACTGCAGAGTCAGCCCAGGGAGCCCTCTGCTGCTCCACTGCCACCTCTGTGCCCACCGTGCCCAAGAACTCAGCCAGGGCCACCAGCACTGAGGCTGCCAGAACCAGGCTGAGCACCCACCACGAAGCCCCAGCTCTGCTTGCAGCACCTACCCAACAAAGCAGCACAAGAAGCCAAGAAGGAAGCTCATGAGCCCAATCTCATAGGAGATCTTGGTGGTGATGGCTTGCTGGCAGTGGGGACACACGGTCTGCACGGGGGCACCCTGGAAGATCTCTCCCTGCAGCACTGTGACTGTGGTGGCGGCTCCCGGCGGGACGAGCACTGTGGCTGTGTGGCCACCAGGAGAGGGGTAGGGGCCCGGGGCAGGGTAGTAGCCCATGGGGGGGTGAGGGCCTGGGGGTGGGTAGTATCCTGCTGTGAATGAGAAACGTGAACAAGTGAGCACCTCTGTACATGGCAGGAGAAGCCAGATCCTTACTGGGGAGCCCCCACCCTGCTGTGACACCACCCTTTGAGTACAGACTTGGGGCCAGCCCTGCTACGGGCACTGTGCCCCACACCCCCCTCCCAAGGAGCCTTGCTGCAAGCCCCAAATAGCAGCCCCAGCCCCTCTTGTGTCACCCCCACTCCCCAGGGCACTGGAAATACGTGCTGCTGCCCAGCCCCAGCGCCCCCCAACCCCTTGCAGGACTCACCTGGTGGCACATAGGGCCCAGAGCCATCCGTGGGCATGTGGGGGGGCACGAACCCCGGCTGCAAGGGCGGCTCATATGGGGGGGGTCCAAACTCAGGAGGGGGGATGGGAACCCCCTGGGGCTGCCCCACGACTGGGGTGACAGCCTCTGAAAGGAAACACAGGGTCAGCAGCCAAGGAGGCAGCAGAGCTGAGGGGAAGGTGGGGTCCTGGCTGTGTGGTCAGGGTGTCAACCCCAACAGGGAAGGGAGATAAGAGGTGGGGGGCACCTCCTTTAAGCCCCATCCTCTGGGCCACAAGAAACCCAAATTCACCCCACAGCAGGGAGCAGTGTCGGACTTTGAGCTGGGAGTGCTTCCTGCTCTTGTCACTGCCCCAGGACCCCTCCTGCCTCCCCCAAAGGTGACACAGGGACAGACGGAGCCAGGCACTGCACCACCCTCCCCATTGTGCTGTGGAGAGGCCACAGCCAGGGCAGTCCCAGGGAACCCACACTTCCTTGGGTCCTGTCTGTTTGGCAATGTCACCCCTGAGCAGCTGGGACAGCCCCCAGTACCTGGTGCAGAGGGTGGGCCATGCTTCTCTTCTATCAGTGGTGCCGAGGGGCCCCCTGGGTAGGGTGGGGGTGGGTCGTTGGACATGGCTCCAGGCAGCCCTGCAGGGACAAAAGCCTTTAGGTGACACCAGCCTTTGGTACCACAGGCACACGGAGCTGCCTGGTGCTTGGGGACAGAGGTGACAGGTAAGGGAGGAGGCCCGGGCTGGTGCCACCATTGCACTGATCTCAGCTTACCCCAGGCAGAAGCAGGGGTAGGGCCTCAAACCTGGACAGGCAGCAAGGCCAAGGTGTAAAATCTTCCTGCCAGCTCCATGGGGCTTCCCTGTAAAGCCCACCTGGGGCAGCTCTGGACTCCATCGTTGGGGTACCAAAGGTGGGGAAGAGCTGCCCAGAGCCCCCCAGCTCCCCCCTCAGTGCCACAATGCAAACTCCAGGGCAGAGAGTGCAAACCCACAGAGCATTTCTAAATAAATCTCTAAATCTCTAAATAAATCCAGTGAGTTAAGGTTTAAGACCATATTTAAGAGCTGGAGCTGTTATTTTACATGGGGTACAACTTACCTGTCCTCTTCCCTGCAGCAACAGCTCAGAGACCTTGACAGCGAGGGAAGCAGCTCCTCTGAGCTGTGTAGTTTGGAAGGGGGCTTCTTCCACTGGGTCTGTGTAAAAGGAGACAGCAAGTAAACTACAGAGATAGAAAGGAGTCACAGCTGCAGCACTGTCCTGGCTGCCACACCAAACCCTTTCTCTCCTGGGCAGGAGCTTCTCTATGTGTCCCCTCAATGGCAGGCACAGGGGTCCATGTCCTTGGCACGTGGCAAAGCCCCACTGACAGGCTCTGGCATCCAAGGAAGTGCAACAACATCAAGAAACCAAATTTCCTTGTTTCCACTGGCTCAGTTACAGCTGGTAGAATGTGACTAAATTGGGAAATACAATTGAGAGGCTGCTCAGTGCTTGGGACAGCTGCCATCAAGCATGGGACAGGGTGACATTGCTGTCAGAGCCCAGGGAGCAGTGCTGGGAGCTCCATCCTTCACCCCAGTGGGCCAGGAGCAAATGTGACCCTGCCTGTCTCGTTTGCTGGCACCAGTGCTGGGCAGCCTGCCCAGAGCACACCAACCTCCCCAGCACAGCACAGCACAGGCACCAGGCCAGGCAGCCAGAGCTGCCCCAGCCCTGCACTGCAGGTGTGCCCAGAGGTGCCCGTGGGGCTCAGCCACCTCCACCTGCAGGGTCAAGCAGAGCCAAAGACTTGGCAAGCAAGGCAGGAAGACCCACCCCTCCCTCACCTGCTTGGCTTTGCTTTATTGCACTCCTCCTTTCCTAGTTCATTCTCCTGCCACTGAGCAGCCTCCAGCTGGAAATCTGATCAGTCCCTGGAGGAGCACCATCACCTGCTGCTGCTCACAGAGGAGCACAGTGACTGCCCCAGGAGCTAAGCACATTCCTGACAGGCACAGGGTCTCCCCCAGGATGTCCATATTTCCTGACCAGAATTTCTCCCCCAAGGTCTGAAGTGGTGTTACAGCCACACAGCTTCAAAGAGAAACACTGGGGCAGCTGGGGGTCATCTTCCTTCTGCTTCTCACTCCAATTTCTTCCTTAAGAGCCCAGGGAAGCAGAGTTGCCATGGCACAGAGCAGTTCCAGGCAGACTGCAGAGCCTGCCTTCTCCTTCAGTGACCTACAAAGCTACAAACTGGGCCGTGCTCCTTTTAGCTCAGTGGGGATGTGAAGAAAAGGAGGATTTATTCTTCTCAAAGTAGCCAACCACCCCACCCTGTGCATCCAGGAGCCTCAGACCTCCCTGTCCCCGTGCCTGCAGGGGTTCTGGATGAGCCCAGCCCAACTGGAGCATCCCAGAGTCCCTACCTGGGCACACCAGCCTGCCAGGGACCTTTCCTTGCCCTCACAGGCCAAATGTGCCCACAGCTTTTCTAACATAATACATCTCCTCCCATTCCTGCTCAGATGCTGCTTTCCCATCATGTAACATCTTACAGCACTCCCCAGCCTCACTCCCCCATCAGAGCAGCTGGCAAGAAAACGCAGGAGAGGAGGAGTCCTCCCTCCACCAGCCACTCCACCAAGAGCCACCAGATGAAGCAGCAGCCCCCGGGTGAGGCAGCCATTAATGGTGGCACCCTGCCCAGGGGGGAGACGCCCGTGGAGCCCGGAGCCACAGGAGCACGGGGAGGAAGGCAGCTGGGGGGTGCAGGGCAGTTCTGCTCCTACTTGGCAGGCTCAGTTGCTCCTAATGCAATATTCTGCTTATTAAGAGAGATCTGTAAAGAGCAAGATGTTGGCTGTGTGCCCTTCCCAGGAGGAAAAGAAAGCCTGTTGCTTTTTAAGCCTCTTAGAAGCTGTTTCTCCTGTGCTTTCTTTCATGTTAATGTGAGCAGCTCAAAACCTGGTCCATTTCCGACAGAGTGCTGTGGGAAAGCAGAGGGCACTGGGCAGGAGCTACCCCAGAGCATCCCTCACCACCCTGGCACCCACAGCCCTGCAGCATTCCAAGATTACCAGGTTTAAGTTCAAGATCTGATGGAATCCCCAATGTCTTGTGCAGGTCCTTTGGAGCAAGGACACCCTGCAACATCCTAAGGCTCAAAAGGAGCTGGTTGTCACAGAAGGATGGAGAGAGGAGATGCCATTTCCAGCTACAAATGCAGATCAGCTCTTCTTACTGGTTTCCTCTGCAAACTAACTACAGAGGATAAATCCACCATGGAATCAGAATCATCACAAGCACTGCTTCAGTTAAACACAGAAGACAGGCCAAAGGCCCCCATGCCCCCAGGTGTCCTGGGTTTGACATTGCTAAATGCCACTGCACCCACAAAAAATCATTTATTCATTCTCCTCTGCTATAGGTGAACAGAGGAGGGGGAAAGAACACTTAAAAAGGGGTTCATGAGTTGAGGTAAGGATTGGGAAGAAACACTTTAAGGGCAAAACAGGCTTAAAACTTAAAAGGTTAAAAGAAAAAAACAAATTATTAACAGACTTAAAAGAGGATAATGAGAACTAAAATAAACCTTTAGATCACCTTTTCCCTCCCCCAGCCCTTCTTCCCACCGACAGCACAGGGGGACAAAATATGGGGTTTTTAGTCAGTTTGTCACTTCCAAAAAAATCTTTCTTCACTTAGGGAGAGGAGTCTCTTCTGCTGTGCCACAGGGTCCTTCCCATGGGAGACAGCTCTGTGAACTTTTCCAGTGTGGTTCTAATTTTCACGAGAGCAGTCCCGCCTGAACCTGCTGCAACATGAGCCCCTCCCACAGGCAAAGCCGTCTTCCCACAACTGCTTTGCCTTGGGCCATTTGGTTCATGGGGTACAACACTTTGAGAATGAGCCGTTCTAGTATAAAAGCAAGGGTCCTCTGTCTCTGGGAGCAGGGCTTATCTCTCTCTGTCCAAGCCTCTCACCAGATCACAGCTTCTCAGCACCCCCATGCTCCCAGCACGAGAGCCTTTTTCTCATGGGCTGCAGGTGAATCCTGCATCCCCCCATGCACGTCATGAATTACAGGGAAATAGTTTGCTGTGTTACAGTCCTCACCAGGCACGCAGAAGAATCTCAGCTCCGAGGCCCGGAGCACCTCCTCGTCCCCCTCCCTCCTTTGCACCAACCCTGGTGTCACCACATTGTTCTCCTCACATGTTTTCAGCTTTTCCTTTTCTCTGACTCGAGACAGAATTAGCGTTCCTAAGTTCATTTGTTCTCAAGTTCTACCAATTGAAAAGTTTTTATAGAGTTTCGGAGCACTGGAAGGTTGATCCCGCCCGGACTCCACATCAGGGAATCGCTGCTGGTCACCACCGACACCACCCCGGGCCGCCGGCTCCGCTCAGCGCCCCTCGATCCTCATGCGGGGCACCCAAAAGGAAAAGCTACTGCTGCCACTTCTGCCCTTCTGTCCGCAGCACGGCTGGCTAAAAGCGGCTAAGCAAGTGAAGCTCCTTGCGAGCCGCGCCCAGATGGCAGCGGACGAGTGGCACCGAGCGGGTTTGGCCACGGGGCTG
>VZRX01005626.1:54925-81873 GCA_013398075.1 Notiomystis cincta | reverse complement strand
CGGGGCTGCCCCCGGCCCCGGTGGCTCTCGGCTCTGGCCACGGGGCTGACCCCGGCCCCGGTGGCTCTCGGCTCTGGCCACCAGAGCGCTCCCGGCGCTGCCCCCCGGCCGCGTGGTTTCGGGCACGGGGCTGCCGGCGGTGCCGGGGTGGCCCCGGTACCATGGCCCGGCCAACCCGCCGGGAAAGGGCCCGGCAGGCCGCTCACCACCCTCGGAGGGCAGAAAGAAAGAAAGAGAGCGTTCCTGCGGTTTTGTCTTTCTTAAATTTGTTATCCTAGAGGCGTGAGCAGCTTTTCTAATTGGCTTTGCAGCGTGCCTGTACTCAGAGCCAGCCGGCCATTGGTTTTGCCAGGCACGGAGGAAGCCTTTAGCAGCTCCTCACAGAAAATCATTTCCATGGCTGGCTTCTTCCCTCCGCACCAAAAATCAAGCCATACAAAACCCACCACACCAGGGAATCGGTATTTGCTAAAGAAAATGAAAAAGAAAATATTCCCATTAACCTGCTGGGGCAGAGCAGTGTGCCAGACACAACCAGGACAGCACAGCCCCACTGCAGCCCCAGGCAGAAAGGGCTTGGCCCACCCTGGCTATGGCCTCGATCCGTGTGTCCTCCCCTGGCTCTGTGCTCCCTGATCTCCTTCCAGGCACCTTTTGGGTGAGAAGAACAAACCCATGGCAAGAGATTTCTGGGTCCCCTGCCCAGATCAGAGGTGGAACCCTCAGCCTCAAGAGGTCTGTCTGAGGCTTCTCACACAGCGAGCACAGCCGAAGTGCCGTGGAGCAGCACACAGCCCTGCCTGTGGAAACACAGTGCTTTAACCCGCCTTCTTCCTGTGCTCAGCAGCTCTGGATACAGTTAACGAGGGATTGTAGAACCCTAGAATGGTCTGGGTTGGAAAGGCCCTTAAAGCCCATCTCATTCCAACACCCTGCTATGGGCAGGGACACCTTCCACTGTCCCAGGGTGCTCCAAGTCCCTTCCAACCTGGCCTTGGACACTGCTAGGGATGGGGCAGCCACAGCTGCTCTGGGCACCCTGTGCCAGGGCCTCCCCACCCTCCCAGGGAAGAATTTCTTCCCAATTTCCAATCTCACCCTGCCTCTGTCAGGGTGAAGCCATTTCCACCTTGTCCTGTCAGTCCAGGCCCTTGTCCAAAGGACATCGATCAATACCCCAAAGCCTCTGGTTCCCATTACTGACATGTTCAAAACTGATACAAAGCAGCTTCCAGCAGTGATGGGAGGAGCTGATGTGTCAGGGTCCAGTGTCCCATGCTGGCTGTATTTCCCTCTGTTACATCACTGCAGAAACAGTTTGGGATTCAAACACGGCAAGAGGAAAGGTCTGCACATCCCACCTGCTTTCCAAACAGGCAAGGTGGGCACCACTCATCCAAAACAAACGGTGTGCAGTGGGACCAGGGAATATCACTAACACCAGAAAATAGGTAATGCCACAAAGATAATTCCTGCACTGCCCAGAGACACAAAGGCCTGGTCTGCTAACACCATTCTTCCCCAGCAGCAGCTGTTTGTGCCTGAAGCTGCCTCCTCCTGGATGAAATCTCCACGGGTGAGACAAACCTGGCAAGGGCAGAGCAGATGCCAGCAGGTCCAACTCACGTGCGAGCCCTGATGGTGCAGAGCTGGCCCCAGCAGCTCTGAGTCAGCCTCTCAGCACCACTGAGATCCATCCCAAAAATCAAAACAAAGCAGGCCAAAAACCAGCCTGTGCTGTCCTTGCTCCTGCTGCACTTGTAACTGAGATCCACAGCAATTCAGCTTTCTCTGTGGGAACAGAGGTTCCAGCCACTGAGACAGGAAGCAGCATTTGTTCATACTCAACCACGTTCAGTGACGTTGACACTTCAAAAGCTGCTGCTGCACACTTTTGGAGCTCTTCCTCCACAAAAAAACCAAACTTCCGATAGTTGAAAAAAGAAAAAACCACACTAAAATTCAATGAATAAATAAGAGAAGACATATGAGCCTTTTAGCTTCAGTGCACATCAAAGAGATGCAGATTCCAGCTTCCAGGCTTTTGGAAATACAGCTTTAAAAACCAAGAGTTCTGAAGATGCTGGGCCCTCACTGAGCCCAGCACCCTTCCTTTAGAAACAGGAACAGCATTGTGGCCAACACCATCCCAGTTTTCTTGACCCCAGGAAAGACACCTATGTGCCACAGGCTACATGCTCCAGAAACTGGGAAATACTGAGACTAGGAGGGGTATGAGCACAAAAGGCAGATCAGATGCTGTCAAAGGGTCATTTGAGCCAAAGTCTGTTACTCTTCAAAAGGGGCTTTAGGGGCAGGGTTCTCTCCTTGTGCTGAGGGGGACAGAGCCATACCCCAACTGTGGCAATCCCAATCCCAAACACCCTCCTCCACAATGGCATTTCTGAGTGGCACCTCCAAACCCAGCCTGGAGCTGCATCTTACACCTGTGTTACACCTGTGCCCAGAGCTCACAGGGATGTTGCTCTCTCCCTGTGCTGTGCCCAGAGCTCACAGGGATGTTGCTCTCATCCTGTGCTGTGCCCAGAGCTCACAGGGATGTTGCCCTCTCCCTCTGCTGTGCCCAGCGCTCACAGGGATGTTGCTCTCATCCTGTGCTGTGCCCAGAGCTCACAGGGATGTTGCTCTCATCCTGTGCTGTGCCCAGAGCTCACAGGGATGTTGCTCTCTCCCTGTGCTGTGCCCAGAGCTCACAGGGATGTTGCCCTCCATCCTCTCCTGTACCCAGAGCTCACAGGGATGTTGCCCTCATCCTCTGCTGTGCCCAGAGCTCACAGGGATGTTGCCCTCCATCCTCTCCTGTGCCCAGAGCTCACAGGGATGTTGCCCTCCATCCTCTCCTGTGCCCAGAGCTCACAGGGATGTTGCCCTCATCCTCTCCTGTGCCCAGAGCTCTCAGGGATGTTGCCCTCATCCTCTGCTGTGCCCAGAGCTCGCAGGGCTTTGCCCTCTCAGTGCTCATGCCCAGAGCTCACACACAGATCACAGGGATGTGGCTCAGCTCCCACCACCACGCGCAATCCCACCGGACAGCTCTTACCTCCAAGGGAAAGACAGCAAAAATCTCTGCTGAACAAGCAGTATCAGTGGTTATTTCTGCCTGGTTTTTATGCAGAACAACAAAAAGATGCTTTCCCTGCAAACGAGCCAAAGCTCCCCCTCAGCTTTGCCTCTTCCCATGCGCATTTGCTGCCTCCAGCCCGCACACCACCTCCTCGGAACCAGGAGAGAAGGAATAAACAGCACAGAGTGCTTCAGCCTCCTTCAGAGAGAGGGATATCCTGGCAATCCTCGATCGTGTACCCGCTCCTTTACCCGCTGTTAACCTTGGCAGCACCTCCTCAGCTCCTCATCCTGGTCCTGGACAAGGCAGCAAGAGGGCGCATGCCTGCAACGCTTCGCAAGGCGCCGATGGAAACGCAAACCCGAGCGAAGGACTGAAGGAAAGGTCTGTTCTTTTTCTGAGCAACTCAGCTGTGTTTTCCCAAGTCCAAGTCACTGCCAGGGAGCACAAACCCACTGTTCAGGAACAGCCAGGCTGCTCCCAGAACAGCAGATTTCTTCCACACTTCTGCACTAAGATTTCAGCTGCAGAAAACTGCTTCTTCCAGGAGGGTCAGGCTGTTCCTTCAGTACGGGCACAGAAAGCTCAGCTGGCCAGGCAGGCCAGCAGCTCTCCTTTAAAACAAAGGAATGCTGGAGAAAAAGGGTTTTCACCATTCAAACCAGGTATGTCAGACAGGCAAAGCTCCCTGCTCTGCTCCCCAATATGTGAATCTCCAGAGGAGCATCCCCATTGCAGTCATTTACCTGGGGACCTCATTTACCTGGGGACCTTGGACATATCATTTGACCTTCTGTGTGCCACCAGCACCCAGCACAAATCACCTCTAGCAGGGTCCTTGCTGGGAGCCAGGTGCTGTATCCAAAGCAAGGTTTCTCAGGGCATTAACTGCAAAGCACAATCAGATAATCTCCACAGCACAGCCCCGGCTCAGCTGTCCTTGGCCCGAGATTCAAATTACCACTTCCAGCAGCTCCTCTGCATGGATATCAGGAAAACCAGACACAAAATCCTCCCTGCTTAAGAGCTGGAGGCTTTATCTGCAACACCCACAAAGGGTTACACATGGGAGGAGTGCCTGCAGGACCTGCTGCCACCTCTGGGATTCTCTCCAGTGCTGTTCCCCTCCCGATGGGCTGACCAAGCACTCTTGGCTCTTCACACTGGGGCTGCAGAAACAGCCTTGCCAGGACCTGCTTAACCTGAATATTTAAAGAAAAAACAGCCAAAATGAAAAGAACAAACTAGGATAGTTCTTTCTGTCTGCTGTTGGCTCCCAAGATGTGGCACATGGCTGCGGGAAGCATCACATGCTGGCAGAGCTCATGGTGACATCCAGGAGCCAGGAGGGGCTGCAAGGGAGGAGAGTCACAACCCCACACTTCAAAACCAGACCCCAGCCCTTCCATGTGTCAGGACACAGAGCACTCTGCACCACCAGGGCAGCTGGATTTGGTCCCCAAAAGCCAGTTTTCTGAACACAGAGCAAGCAGGGAGCACACTGCAGCCAGGCTGCCCCACAAGCTGCTACTGGCCCTGGAAAACCCACTCTCACTGAGGACATGCTCACTGTTCAGCCCCTTCCAGTGGGTGTCCTGGCTGCACAGGAGAAGACAGGCTGCAAAGGACCAGGTGTGCTCATGGGTGTGATTAAAAAAACATTAAAGATAAAGCTGAATTCCTCTGCATCCTACCCAATCTGCTCCAGAGAAATGAGGAAAGGAGGGTGCTGCAGGCCAAATCCCCAGGGAAGCAGAGAGCTTTTCCATCAGACTTTCACTGCAGTTCACAAAGAATCCAAGTTAACACTTGATAACATCCATGGGAAAGCATCCAGTGGTATCAGCAGCTGTTGCCTCCAGTCCTCTATATCTACTTAATTTTCCCCCTGAGAGGATACATCCTGCATTACATCATCCCTCTGATAGCTGTTAATAAGGGTGATACACAACCTGCCAGAATCTTGAGCAATTAAACTCAACATCTACTCCAACACTGTGTTTTAATGTAGCATCAAACAGAACTGTGCCACAAGAAGAGCTATTCATTTAAACAAGCAAACAAAAATACCTCAGCTCAAGAAGATTAACAGCAAGCAGAAGCCTCAGGAGGTCGGGAAAAGCTTCACAGCTCCTAAGCACAGTCACAGATCCAAGCTCACCTCTGATGGCAGCCCAGAACAGAGGCTTAAGGATGAGTTAGGAAGGGATCCAAGGCAGAACTGTCAGTCCCTCCCACTCCCAGCACTCATGGTTTTGGAGACTGGGCAGTCTGGAGTTTCTCCATGGAGCACCCCAGGTCATTCCCAGTCACCAAGCACTGCCACAGCCAGAGCAGCAGGTCCTGCTCTTCAGTTACCTACACAAAAAGCATCTCCTGCTGCCTCCCATCTGGGGGACACCAGCAGAGAGAAGGTGAATATACACTGACCACCTACTATGTCTCACAACAAACCCCAGGGTTTTACAGATTCCCTTTTCAACACTAAACTAAAACCACTTTATTTCTTTATGCACTCATTCTTTCATTTCTCCCTCCTTCTTTAGAATTTTTTGAGAGAAAGTCAAATAACACAGCTACATCATTGCTGAGTCAAACTGAGTACATGTGTGACATCCATTAAATGACAGAGTGAGCTCCAAGGGAGGAGGAAATTAGAATCAGAGATGATCAGCACTTTTGCATTTCAGTTTCAGAATTAATCAGAGTCCAAGAGTGCATTCAGAATTCCCTTGCAGATTTTGCAACACAATGAAGTAATTTTGAACACATTGGTGGTGATTCCAGATCCATTTTCAAGTGCTGTACATGGCACTGATGTTTCCTCACCCGAGGAGAGCACAGCTCGCTGTGGGACTGACTCCAGTCTCCAGCATTAGCATTTCCCATGCTCACAGATCCCCCTGCCTCGGCGCCAGAAAAGCTGCTGACATTCAGATTTAACAGGTACAGTGTCACCTTGCACTTTTTTCTGAGGACTAGTGCAAAGTGCTCTGTGCCACTCGATTTTATGTAAGGCCAAGGCTCACTCTTTGCAAAGGAGTGTGGTTTGGGGTTCAGCAGGATCGTGTGTGTAAGGTCTGAGATCTCTCCTGAGTCCCACTGCCAACAAGGAGGACCCACACACATCCAGAGATGTGCATTGAGGGAACTCTTCCATGCTGACTCCATTCATGTCACCACATTCACTTTCCTGCTCCCACAGAACTTCCCAGTTCCCAACTGGGACCTCTCTTGGAGTTGCCCAGGGTGACCAGCACGAGGCTGGATTGTCCCATGGCATTTGGGCAGGAGGAGGGTACCTGGCACTGCCCTGCTCCCAAGCCCAACTCATTTGGGCTGCTCAAAGACAGATGACAATGTCCCAGAGGGGAAAACTCTTGGATTCATCAACAGCCACTGAGTGTGTCCAGTGCTGGGCACCCCCAAGTTACACACACACACAGAGCTCCTGCCATCCCCACTTCTCCCTCCAGTTCCCACCAGACCTGGCTAGTCCACACTGACTCCCAGGTCCAGTAAAGAAATTTTCACTCCAGGCATGACTGTGGTTTCAATCTGCAGCACCAGTTCTGCCAACTCCTTCGTAACCCCTTCCCCAAAGCTCCTACTGAAAATGCAGGACAGAGCTGGACTCCAAGCAGCCCTGAACACACAGAACAGCCCTCCCCAGGTCACTGCTCCCACAGCAGAGGATGGGACTGGGCAGATTCAAGCCCATAATAGCAGGATGCCCTCAGGGCAGGTAAATAGCTCAGCTGCTCAAATCCTCTCCTGAGCCTGAGGAAGACAGAGCAGCTGCCACGGTTACGACACTAAACCGGCTGGGAACTATTTTCTCTCACATCAGAACAGCCCAGCAGGCAGCTCCAAACTGAGCTCCCACCATGCTAAACCATCCTGAATCACGGCAAGGAGAGTCTGAAAGGCTCAATTAACACCCCCTGTGGCAGCCACGAGCTCTGGGGGAAACCTCTGTTCCCAAAACACAAATATGCTCCAGATGACATCTCTGTGGAAGACCTGCACAAGCCCAGGGAAAGAGCTGATATTTATCACCAGTGGAAAGGGTCTCCAGTCCCTGCTTGCTCATGAAGCAATGCTTGCCACATGAAGATTTTGGGGGAGCTGAGTGGTCCCAGCAGCACAGGTGGGAAGGTCAAGGTGGGGCTTCAGCACAGGCCCAGCCTCCTGATACAGCACACAGCAGAATAAAGGCATTAAGTTAATGAGGAGACAAACCAAAGATGCCTCTAAGAAAAGGGCAGCATGCACACACCACCAGCAGCTTTTTATCCAGTGCTCAGCTAAAAACACAAGCCCAGAAGAGCAGGAGGCAGCCAAAATCCCATCCCCACTGCACTCCTCTACTCCATATTCCAGGCTTTATCCTCCCCTCCAACACATGGATACAGCTCCCCTTCTGCCATGAGCTGGGTGACTGGGACCCCTGAGGACCTCAAAAGCATCCCAGGTTGGAGTCACTGCAGCAGGGGTACAGCACTGGCTCTGGTCCATGATTTCCTCCCAAAACAGAGCTGCACCAAATCCCACGGGTTCCTTTCCCTCCTTTAAAAGGGTGCCCTGCTTCTCATTTGGAGAAATAATCAATAAAATCTAACAGGCTGCTTTTCATTCATCCCCAGCCAGAAATCTAATCTCCTGTTAACAGCAGAGCCCTGAACACATCATTTCTCTGCTGCAGGTACCAGCACGCACGGATTTTACAGCTGTACAGAGTGGGGCTGCCTGCATCACAACCACTAATTTATTCTCAGAAAGGCTAATTTAATCTGGCAGTGAATGTTCTCAAAGCCTCCTCACACAGAGCAGCTTTTCTCTTGGTTGGCTTAACAACAATACAGCATATCCAAAAACGTGGAGGGATGCTAAGGAAGAACACTGCCCCTGTGTTTTGAGCCCTCTAGTCTGAGAAATTTCTCTGGGTAACTACAGGCTTTGAGAAAACACAGAGTCCCTCTGCTTTTTTAAAAAGCCAACTGTATTTTCAAGGCAAAATATACAACAGTTTTGGCTATTTCCCCCTCACATAGAACAGACTCAATAAAACTCAAACCCAGCAAAGGTTGTTTAGTATTGGACAACTCATTCAGTTCCAACTGCACATCAGGAGCAGCAGCCAGCACACCTGGCCTGTGGGTGCTCCCTGCCACAGCAGGTGACTCTCCCCAGCCCACACTACAGAGGGATAAACTTCAGAACAAATCCAAAAGCTTTTTGTTTTAAAAGACTGGGTAACTGCACCATGAAGCGTTTCAGTGAGAGCATCCTTCAGCTTCCCAGCCTCTGCCATCTGCAGGGGAGCAATAAATAAGCTATCAGGAAGGTTTTCCTCATTGTTTTTAAATTCTAGGTGGTATTTTCCCTTTACTTGTGACAGTGCACACACAGGCAGTGTGTATCCACAGCCAGGCTGAGCCACCTGGTCCTGCATGGAGGTGGCACCACATGCTGGTCCTCCCCTGCACCTTTGGAAAAGCAGGTCCATCTCAGGGTGCTATTGCCCAGTGGATCACTGGAGAGCCAAGTGCAGCTCCTTGGAGCCAGAGGAGCTACCACAAGGCAGATTTAAGCTTTCCAACAGTCAGAGCTGCAGCAGTGCAACCCTCCACGCTCAGGACTGTCACCACCATCCTGCTGGGACAGAAAAGCTGTTGCTGTGTGAGCCTGGATCATGTCTGAGAGGGCTCCTTTGCTACAAGGGCAAGAACATGCCCTAGATGACATCCAGCAATTTAGGATTCAGTAATGTGGGAACAAGGCAAAAATCAGAGGGAAGCAGAGCATTTGCACAGGCCTCAAGAGAAATTAAGAAGAAAACAACACAACACTCCCCTTGTTCCTGTCTGTCAGGAATTGCTGTCCCAAGAATAGCCTATTCAGAAACCAAGAAACTCAGAGAGCAGCAGGGAAGGGCTGAGTCATGGCCATTTGGAAAAAAAGAAACAACCCACAACAAACCAACCCAAAAGGGAAGGAGAGAAAACACGGGACAGCAGCTGCTCTGGGTCTTGGAGATATGAACAAGTCGAGCCAGAACATGTTAGTCAATCTTTATTTTCCAAACCTCTGCAAACACCTGGTACTGCCATAAGAGTACTTGACCCTCCCTCTGATCCTGGGAAATGAATTGTTGTACCAGGAAAAGTTGCTGGTGCTTCCTGGCACCAGCCCCTGGCCACGACACCTCCTCAGCCACGCTCGGCTGCCAGGACACAAACTGTTCCCAGTCTGTGCCCTGAGTTCTTTTCCTCTGCAGCATTAGCACCCAGATATCCCAAAGATTTACAGGCTGGACAAGTGCTTTCCCTTTGGAAAAGCAGGTGCTTTTTCAGGGGTGCTATTAGCAGAGGCTGAGGAGCCACTTCCCTTGCCCACAGTGGTAAAACATGGCTTGGAGGGGTTTCCCACAACTCTGTGAGCAGATGAGCCAAAGCCAAGGGCTCCCATCTCACATCCAGCCTCAGCACTGCCTGTCTGGGCCCCACAAAGGCCAGGGTGCAGTTGGGTTTTGCTCAAGTCTTCCCACACAGCAATCTTTGTTCTGTGACCTAAATGAAATCAATTGTATAGTAATTCTCCCCAGACAGTAATCTTGTTCACTCACCCCTCATCTGAAGGATTACACCTGCTCTCCAGCTGTGGGGCTCTGGGAGGAAGGGATTCCTGAGCAATGAGGGGCTTATCTTTCAAACAATTCCTTCCTGATGATCCCTCACAAATCAGAGAAGGGGGGGATGTCTATCTTTTCAATCAAACAACTATGCTTCAAAACATATTTGGAAAAACATCTTTAAATTAATTTTATCTTGCCCTGTGAGGTACTGTCAGATTGAAGGTGCAAAGGTAGGAAGTGAGAAGCCCCTCAGAGCTGCTGCCTGTGGGGAGTGGGTCAAGACAAAGCCTGCTGTGCCCAGACTGTGGCAGATCACCTGTGCTCAGGTGTGACTGCTCACCTCTTCCCAGCTCTGGGAATGGCTGGGAAAACCACAGCTCCTCCATATGTAGACCCAACGTTGACACTAACCTCAGAAAGACAGCCTGAGGAGCCTGTCCCAAAGCAAACAGGCCCTCATGGTCCAAACTGTGAGTAAAATTCCTTTTCTCTGCAACCACACGATGCAAGGAGCAAATAAAGATGAAACACAGCTACAGCATGGGCTGAGGTGCATGCATCAGACTGGGGTGTGATGGATGGAATTCAGGATTATAAGACAGAATGCAGGATGGAACAGCAAATGTACAAGCTTAAAGCAAGAACATTTCTTCCAAAAACATCTTCCAAAACTGTTAATAGGGAGCCAGGCTGTTAGGGCAAGGGAGGGAAGATCTTCTTTCTAAATGCAGAGACTGGGTAACAAAGAAGGCTCAGGAACATACACAAGAGGGAAAGTTCAGGGCCCCCATCTCAGCACAAATGCTTTATCCTAAAATTGAGAATTGGATAATGTTCCATTTCCTTATGTATGAAGGAGGCAAAGGATAGAATTATTACTAATCCACAGTAACATTACTAATCACAGTAAGTAACAATGTAACAAAAAAAATCACTTAATTTGCACAGAAAGAAAGCCCCAGCTCAGCTCTTCATTCTCTGATGATCTCAGGTTCCATGGTGCCAAGTGGTACAAAGTCAAACATGCACTGTCAGCAGCTGCTCTGCACAGTCCCCAAGATATTCACCACATTGCCACCTTTTGGGGCTATTTCTTTTATTTTCTTGCACTAAATGCAGGCCTGCTAAGAGAGCCCAGATTAAAGACAGCTGCACTGAAGTGCCTCATGTGGAGATGTGCAGCATGAAGCACTTTGCTCCTGCCTCCATCCTCCAGCCAGATCGATGACCAGAACAGGGCTGCTCTCAAACAGCTGTTTCTCACCACCACAAATACACAAATTTGAGACTGCAGCCACAAGGCAGCTCAGAATGAATGGGCCCAAATAAAAACTGTAACAGCAGCCAAGAGTCTCCCTGAGCGTTTCACACTGGAAATAAAAACTGAGCTTCCCCTGCCTCAGAGACTTTATTCTGGTGAGAAATTGGATTGTGGTTTCCTATGGCAGCTGCTCCAATTGCATTGCCTTTGATCAGAGGAGGAGAGAGATCTGACACTGCTCCTCTCCAGCTGTGAGATGGATGCCCAGTGCTGTTTGGGAACAGCAGGAAAACAGCAAGGTGAACATCACATCCCAAGGCAGAAGTTGCTCATGGTGTGGTTTTGGAAGGAAAAAGTGTACACAGACCTCTGTGTTTGCACACTCAGGTGCCTTGCTCTGAAACCTTCAGGAGAGCTGACTGGCTCCAGGCTGGATTCCTTTGCCTGCATAAGAGCTGCAAAATCAGGTCCTAGAAGCAAAACCAACCAAAACTACAAACCATCCCTGTTCTTGTACCAGGGAAAAGGGAGGAGTAGTGCACAGTTCAAGTCCTTTTCAGACATGACTGACTGCTGCTAAGGGCCACCAGGCATATCAGCATCTCTTTGCTGTTTCCCAGCTCTCCCTGTGTTCAGCAGCTCTGCATGGACCACTCTGGGAAAACACCTTTGGGAAGCTGTCTAGAAGCTCAGATATATTCAGTGCTGCTGCCTGTGTCATTATTTTAATCTCCATATTATGCAAATGCTATTTCTTGCCTCTCTGGCTCACCTGGCAGCCTTTCCTGGAAAGGTACAGGCAAACTGCCACATGGTACACTCAGCATATGTGCAGAGCCCTGGTAACAGTGGCAGGAGTGAAGCACCAGCCCCACTGCAGACCCCACAAAACACACTATTTAAAAAAATATAGTTTCTTTCAATCCAGGATATTCTCTCCTGATTAAAGCAGTCATAAGAAATCAAATCAAAGAGCTTTACAATGTACCACACACAGAGAACACTGAATTTCATACTTCTCTTTGCCCACAAGCAGAAAATAAGTCTTGGATCAGAGCAGATACTAAAAGTTTGTGTATTTCCTTCCAAAATCACTCATCCTCATACTGTTAGATCAACCACATCCTTTAAACATGTGCATTTATCTGCAAAATTCACATCTGAAAGGGAAAAAAATATGCTCTTTTACATACTAAAATTACTTTCATCCCTTCTTTGGCTGTGTTAGTAAGACTGGCAATAGCAACACCTCTGCAGGTGCCAACACCATGACAAGGACCCAAACTCCCCCCAAAACATACAGATGTTGTGGACAGGCTTTAGTCTGAACATCTCTCAGCTACAGGAGCACCTCAGCTGTGCTCCCAGAACGTGTTTGTCACCTGTGCTTCATCCAGAGGGAAAGCAGTGCCCACTCTGTGGCTTCCCAGGCACAGAAAGAGATGATTAGGAAGAGACCTCCAAAAACATGCTTATAAACCAACACCAGGTGCTGAGGGAGACATTCTCCCTCCCTTCATAACTGCAGCTGAGACAGAGCAGAACAGAAACACGAGGAAGTGAAGGTTCAGAGTTTCAGAACCGAATCTGAGGGGCAAGACCTGTTGAGGGAACACAAGAAGCTCAGCAGAGTCTTCCATCTTACTAGGAAGGGCTCAGGTTCTGAACTCAGGGAAGCTCCCTCGCTGTGACACCTGTGGCAGGAGGTTTTGGTGCTCAGTAGGAACACACACATTCCCAGCACCAGCCTGAGTCAGCCCTGAGCAGCCACAGCAGCTCCACCACCCCTACAGGAGCAGCTGGGCAGGACTGACCACGTTTGCTCCACTTGGCATTGCTCAGGGACATCTGGGGACACTGCTCCATCCCCCTGCCCTTGTCACAGCCATGAAGTCACCACCTGCCTGCCTCAGGCAGGAATTAGCTCCTCACGTAACACCTAAAGGGATTTCCTGGGGCACGTGGCTGTCACCACAACCTTGAGACACAGAAGCCTTTGAGAGAGGGAAGTTTTCAGCCTGTGCTTTCCACATGAGTTTGTTTAGTTCCTAAACATGAATGAAGGACATACTGTGGTTATATACCACACTGTGTCTATGTAATACTCACTGCAGTTTTCCCTGCTGCCTACTCTGGTCACACTCTGAAATCAGCAGGGCCCTTGACGAAATTAAAGCCCCATTTTAAGTACTTCGGGTGAAGGGAACAAGCAGGAGGGGCTTATTCATATTCCCAAAGAGTCTCTCAGAGCTCTACATACAGCCCAAACCCACTAAAATTATAATTTAAAACATTCCTACTTAAAATCATTGGGCCTGACCTCGTCTCTACCACCTGGTATTTCAGGATCAGCCTGGGATGTGACAACTGCCATCCCCTCCCCAGTTCTCACTGGTGCAAGGAGACCACCTCAGAGCAACTTCTCCTCAGGCCACGGGGCACAAACCTACACTTGCAGTGACCTGGAGAAGTTTAACCTTGAGCACGGCTCATGTGGAGGATCCAGAGGACACTGGCATGGCAGTGTCCATCCCATCCCACTCCTCTGCACAGCCCTGGAGCTCTCCCCAGGGTCCAAACCTTATTGCTCTGTTTAGCAGCAACCACCACCCCCTGTGCTTTTCCTAAAGCAATCCAACACTGCCTTACAGCTGCTACCCTTTGCCTTTCCAGTCCCCTTGGGAGGGAGAACCCAGATCTCACCATTTTAATGGTTAAAACCCTCCCGACTTCCCACTAATGTTTATGCCTTGGTGTTTGTTGCTGTGCCACACTATACATTAACTGAAGGAGCTCTCTTCATTTCACACTGCCAACGTACCAATACCATCCCCACCATCATCATTTCTCTTCCTGCTTGTCAACACATCTCAGCTTCTTTCGGCTCCTCTAAAATGGGCTCACCAGCCCTAACCACTGGACAAGCTCGTCTCTCCCGAGCAGGGATAACACGAAACACACACGTTCGTTCCTAGGCCTGCTTCCCTGCTCTCCCGGGATCCGTCGGGATCACATTTGCTCCTCTCTCAGCTGTGCCCTCCCTGCAGCCCCCGCCGTCCTCCCCGCCAGCTCATGACCTCGGCGGGCAGCAGCGCTCGCCTTACACCGGCAAGTCTCTTCCCAAGTACACGACCTCGCTTTCCACACGATTAAATTTCATCCCAGCCCTCCCGTCCCAGCCCTTCCCGGCACTGCTGAGGGCACAGAGCTAAAGCTTTGCAAGATTTCAGCAGCACCCTGCGGCGCTGTCAGCGTTAAAGGCCCGTCCGAGGCCGGGGCTGCCTCCCGCTCCTCTCCCGGCCCTTGTCCCCATCCAGCCGTACCTCCTCTCCCGGCTCCGCAGAGAACGCTCCAGCCGCGGCCGAGCACCAAGCCCTTCCCCCGGCCTGGTTCCTCCTCACACAGTTAACCAGGGATTTATTTCCATCCCTTTTTTTCCCGGCAGCGAGGTACTGGTCTTCTCCTGCCTGTGTCCCCGCCTGCGCTCAGTGTCCCCCCAGCGCCGAGTGTCCTCCCGCGCTCGGTGTCCCCGCTCCGGTTCTCAGTGTCCCCCCATGCTCGGTGTCACCCCCGGTTCTCGGTGTCCCCCNTGCCATGGGCAGGGACAGCTCTCATCAGACCAGGGTGCTCCAAGCTCCATCCAGCCTGGCCTTGGACACTGCCAGGGATCCAGGGGCAGCCACAGCTGCTCTGGGCACCCTGTGCCAGGGCCTCCCCACCCTCACAGGGAAGAATTTATTCCATATATCCAATCTTAATTTCCCCTCTTGCAGTGGGAAGACATTCCNGGGGCGGGCCCGGGCCGCGCTGGGCCAGCCGGGGGCCGGGCCGGGCCTGCTCCCGCTGCTCCGAGCAGCTCCGGGGAGCCGCAGAATCGGGGAATCGCAGAGTGGTTTGGGTTGGAAGGGATGTTAAAGATCATCCAGTTCCACCTCCTGCCATGGGCAGGGACAGCTCTCATCAGACCAGGGTGCTCCAAGCTCCATCCAGCCTGGCCTTGGACACTGCCAGGGATCCAGGGGCAGCCACAGCTGCTCTGGGCACCCTGTGCCAGGGCCTCCCCACCCTCACAGGGAAGAATTTATTCCATATATCCAATCTTAATTTCCCCTCTTGCAGTGGGAAGACATTCCCCCTTGTCCTGTCACTCCAGGCCCTTGCCCAAAACCCCTCTCCAGCTCTTTTGCAGCCCTATTAGGTACTGGAAGGGGCTCTGAGTATTCCCTGGAGCCTTCTCTTCCCTGCCCTGCACTTCCAGGTGTCTCAGCTCATGCCCCACAGGCTGCCCTGTTCTGGCTGATGTCCTGCCCCACACAGGGACATGGCCATGCCTTGGATTCTGCTGCCCCAGGACCAGGGAGCCTGTGGAACTGCTAAGCCACCTTTCTGGCTCCACTTCAGCTGCACTGCAGGGACTAATTAAAAGAGCAGTATTCTAACACAGACACAGGTGGTTTCAGCCACTTCTCACCTGCCCCTAGTGCTCCACAGATATTTGCTCTGAAATTTAGGTGTGTGGGGTTCCATCCTGCCCTGGCAGCTCTGCCTGGGGTCACTCTGGGCAGGAGCACACAGCTCCCACTTCCCAGGCAGGAACACCCATATCCCTTGCAGGCTCCTCTTCTCTCTTCCTGTGTCACAGTGAGTGGCCAAGCTGCAGGTGGCAGTGGGACAGGCAGGCTGTCCCCACGTCAAGGCACGAGCTTGTGGGAGACCAAGTTCAAGTTTAGACTCAGTGGGAAATGCTGCACATAACATCAGAAATACCTGCCTCGTTCACACCTTGCAGGACAAGAATGTGGTGGCCTTGTGCCCTCCTCTTCTCCACAGGCAGCACGGGGCTGGCCTGCAGCAATCCTGGCACTTCATCCCCTGGGAGAGCTGGGAGACCGGGCAGCCCTAGGCCAGTTCCACCTCACATGTTGGGACCTTGGCCTTCAGCACAACCACAGAGCAAAGGGGAAAGGCAAAAACACTTTGCCAGGGTGATGAAGATGAAGCTGAGATGCTTGTCCTTTTTGGGCATCTTTTACTTCAGTCTGGGAGAACTCTGTGGGCTGGCTGGATGTGGCTGATGCTGTGGGTCCCAGACAAACATCCCCAAGCTCTGGTTTTCTTTGCACACTTCTTAGCTGCCCTTCTTCCCATGTCCCCATGTCTGTGGGGACCTGGTACCAGCAACCAAACCCGTGTTCCTCAGGCCACAGACATGCTGCAAGAGATGATCACCACTGTCTGCTCCCTGAAAATCACTGCTGAGGGCTCCCAGCTGCAACAAATGTCCAGGGGGTGCATGAAACAGAGCTGGGTCAGTTACTGGAGAACTCCCTGCAGAGAGGCTGCTCCCCCCAGGGACACGTGTGGGTGACTGGGATGACAATCTTTCACAAATCCTTATGGAAAATGCACTGAAGCCTCCTAAAGGCTGCCTATGTTGCAGTGACCTGCCTGGATCCATGTCACCCTCCCAGCCACTGGAGCAGCCACCCACCCCTGGGTATCCCAGTGTCCTGGCCACCTCCACTGCTCTCGCCCCTCCTGCAGTGCCAGGAGGATTTTACCCTCCAGATTTTGATGTCCTGGAAGACCCACAGGGCTGGGGATGGGATGGAACTGGGGATGGGATGGCACTGGGGCTGGTGTCAAGGTTTGGAGTCTGCTGCCCCACCCTAGGGGCTACCCAGGCTCTCCCCTCCTGGAGCAGGGTGGAAGGGCTGATTTCTCTCCCAGTCACAGCAGAGGTGTCCCAGGGGCTGTACCAGAGCTCTCTCTGTGAGGTGCCCACTGGCAAGGTGCTGCAGGCTCCCAGGTGCCAGGCTCCTTTGCTGGCAGTGCCCCTTGGCTCCAGCATGGCTGGGGCTCTTCTCTCTCCCCAAAACCTCAGGGGCTGACTTGTTTCAGCAGCTCTGGCTGGGAGCTGAGTCCTGAGGCCTTGCAGTGCTGGCCCACAAGGCCCCACACAGGCTGGGCTGGCTCCTGGAGCAGCACGAGGCCACAGGGACCCCTGTCAGCCCCACGAGAGCTCAGTGGGCACTGACATCTCTGCCATGCCAGGCCACTGTGCCAGGCTGTGCCACCAGACCTTTGCCAGGTGAGCGGCAGGGCCACGCTCAGCCCATCTGAGTCCCCAGGCCACTGCAGCCCCCTTGTCCTGACATGGCTGGGGGGACATGGTCACTGTCCTCTGTGGCACCCCAGTGCCCACAGCCTGCCAGCAGTGCCAGGGGGTCTCCACAGATATAAATCCACCCAGGCTTGTGATGTCACTTTGCTGAGGGCCTGCAGGAGCTGGTGCTGCCCAGAGCAAAGCTTTGGTGTGTTTTCAGCCAGCTCAGGGATCTGGAGGACGTGGCTGCCCATCTGGAGAAGGTGCTGGGTGAGATAAAGCAGCTGCAGGATGCAGAAGGTGCCCAACTTCTCACTGTCTCAGGAGGTGCTGCCCAAAGGCCTGGGGGCTGCAAGCCCACATCCAGGAACACATTGGGACATCTCTCTGATGTCCTCACAAGCCACTCTCTGGGGCCACCCACAAACACACCTCCCTGCCTTGCTCGGGTTCTGCAGCCACCCTGGTTCACCCAGGGCCACACGTCCTCCCCAGGGGCTGGATTTTGGCAGGGAGGTGCTGGGCCAGCTGCAGGAGCAGTACATGAGGCTGCAGGAAGCTGCAGAGCAGCTGTGGGGTGACACAGAGGACACTCAGGTGAGCACAGTCCCCAGACACAGCTCAGGAGCCATTTGTGCCACAGCTGATGTCTGGACCAGGCTCGGTACAGGCTTGCCCAGACTTGGCACATCCCCACTTGGAAGCAGCTCAGTGTGCCAGGATTTTGTGGCCATGCCATGCTGGTGAAGCTGGGGACAAACAATGGTGGGTGGCTCTGAGGAGGCTGAGGGGAGGTCAGGGGGACACGGGATGGTGAAGCACCCAGGCATGAACAAGGTGCTGCTGGAGCAGGGCTTGGGTGTTGTGGGGTGGTGGCAGGGCTGGGCTCTGCAGGGCATGGCTGTCCCTCTGTACTGTTTCTGCTTCTCTCCCTTCAGCAAAGAAGATCCCCCTAGCTCTGCTACTGGCACACCACAGGGATGTGCTGCATCCCCAAGTACTCACACAGGTGCCTGTCCTGAGTGTCCCCTGGGCCACCAGCCCTGCCATGTGGGCAGTGCTGCTGCTGAGCACTCCCGTGAGTGCCCCATGCAAGGCTGTCTGTCCTTGCAGGTGATACAGGCAGCTCCTGGGGGGCTGGTGCCAGGCTCACAGGTGTCCAGGGGGCTGTGAAAACGCATGAGGTGCATGATGGCTGTGCTGCCTGGCTTCAGGGGCAGTGGAGCTGGGGTCACACTGCCCTGGCAACCACGCATTGCAGTAGGGTAACACCACAGGCCATAGAGATGCTCCCTCCTCTGTTGCCTCCCCTGTGTAGTCCCTGAGCTCCTGGGGACACATAGGGCATCCTTGGGGATTCAGCAACCAGAGTCTGACACTTTTGGGCTGTGCCACATCCCCATCAGCCCTCTGACCAGTCAGATGTCCAGGTCTGTGGTCTGGCACTTGATTTTCCAATCCTGTGGCTCCTGGTGGCCCTGGGACAGTCACAGGCAGGTTCCCCTCCTCTCCACCCAGGTCTCCGTGTGACTTCACTTGTGTTTCTCAGGCAGTCATCTCTCTTCAAGGCTGGGGACGAATCCCTCTCTGTGGGCCCTGGGTGGCTCTCTGCACCCCTCACCTCACAGATCACACCCCCCCCCAGCAGGACTCCACACTGGCCTTGATGTGCTCACCACAGCTGGCACAGAGCTGGCTCACTCCAGGGCTCACCAGCTTGGCCCATTCCACCTCACTGGGGCAGGACCGAGGGTGGCAGCTCCAGCACAACTCCATGCAGGGAAGCTCACAAGGGCCAGCCCTAGCTCCAGCCCTTGCTCCCAGGCCCTGCATAGGCTGTCCAAGAGGCACCTCGGGTGAAACCATCCCTCCTACATTGTTTATTTTAGCAACACAAATAAGATTGAAATTAATTATTGACTGGGGAGTGCAGGGATGCAGGGGCACAGCCTCGCTGGGAAAGGGTCTGGCAGGGACAGCAACCTCCAAAGGACCTGGGGAAGAGGGGACAGGAGCCAGGTCACAGCGAGACACCCAGGACCTGTGGATGTCACAGGGGATCCTGAGGACTCGGCACTGGTGGGGTCTCACCACAGCTGATGTGGCAGAGCTGGGCTGCTGGGGCTGAGCCCTGGACGCCCCTGGCCAAAAGCGGCTGGCAGTGGAACGGGGTGTTTGGAGCAGCTGGAGATGCAGCCAGCCCTCCTCAGATGCACTGAGCCACTGGGAGAGGGGATCCTGAAACACTCCAGGCTCAGGGCAGCCTTGCCTGTGTCCTGCCACTGCTGCAAACGAAGCAAAGACACGGGGTTCAAAGCAGAAGAGCGTGTATTGCAAGCGGCTGCGGCGCATCCGGAGAGACTTCCAGCCGCCGGGAGAAAAGAACAGAGGGGTTAAAAACGATCCCAGTCTCTAGGGTTACACTGTGTCATGCAAAACAGCCCTGGGGCAAACCCCATCCTGGGAGGTCGAGGGGAGGGTGTGCTGGCCCAGCCGGACCATCAGTGCTCACCCCCTGCTCCCTCAGCCGGGGCTGGGCGAGGGGCCACACCCTCCCCAAGGGCCGGTGTCCCCCGGCCCTCACCGGTGGGGACGGTGTGCGTGGGGTGAAGGCTGTGGTGGTGCAGGAACAGCCCTTGCTCTCTCCACCCCTTACAAAAAACAAGCCTCATGGGGTGTCTGCCCCCCACCCAGTCGATCGGGGCCAAGGGAATGGGGTAAACGCTCGGGCACAACCCCCTCTGCCTGGTGGGGTGGCCCAGGGGACCCTGAGGAAGGGACCTCCTCTGTAAATGTCACTGGCATGCAAACTCCGGTGTCCCAGGAGAGGAGGGGGTGCTCCCTCCCCAAGAGTCTGGCAGCATCAGGGTCCCCGTCAGAGGCCGGCACCGGTCCCACGCAGCCTCCCGCTGTCTCTGGGGAGCTCCATTCAGCTCGAGAACAAGTAAAAACTACTTCAAACCAAACCCATGCAAGGCAGCTATTTGCTCATGTGTCTCGGCGGCTGCCAGACACCCTGGCAGCAGAGTTCCTCTCCTTTTTGGGGAGGGGGGGAGAAAAAATATATATATATTTATAGGCAGGGTCCCCGCCGCGGCCGCTCTCCGCCGCGGCCTCATCTCTCTGCCTCCATGGTCACGTTGGCCTTCTGTTCCGCGCTGGCCTGCTGGGAGACGGCGGCTGGCCAGCCCGCGGGCTGCGCCGGCGCCGCCGGAGTCCACATGCTCTGCTGCTGCCCGGGCGGAGAAGCCGTGGGCCAGGCCGGGTTGAAGGCCCCGTGCTGGGGCAGCGGCGGGGCCGGGGGCGGCGGGGAAGTCGCGATGGAGGCCGCGGGGCTACTGGTGTTGAAGCTTTCGGAAGCCTTGAGGCGGGAGAACATGGTGAGGGCGTCGGGGAAGTTGGGCGGCGTGGCCGGCGTGTTGGCGGGAGTGCACATCTGTGGGAGGGAGACACGGGGTCAGCGGAGTCCCCACCTCCTGCCCCCCACCAGGGCGTGGCACGAGACCGCTCTGCCCCCCTGCTGCGCACGTGGAGCCCCCAGACCTGCGCTCTGCTGACTGCTGCCCACAGCAGCTCTGTTCAAGGGTCTGAAGGCTCATGCCGTCGTACGAGCTCCTGGCACAGGGCCCAGACAGAACCCCCTGTGCCCAGCAAGCTGGGGACTCCCCTCTGCTCCACAACCCGCTGGTGCCACCCCGGCCCTGCAGCTTTCTGCCTCTGTAGGCACAAGGCTCAGGCTCAGCTCCTACCCCCAGGTGACTGGGCACACCCTGGCCCTGCTGGGCACTTGCTTTGCATGCTCCAAATCCCCAATTGTCCCGGTGAGTCAAACAAGGCCACAGCAGCCAGTAAATCCTTAAGACACATCTGCCCAAGCAGATTACAGGCTGCCAGGGCCTGAGTTAAGGGACCGAGTCTGGGGACAGCTGGAAGAGAGCAGAGGCAGGCAGCAGCCACGTGTGGGTGTTTACACACCTCCAGACACCGCACCAGAGCCGCGCTCCGGCGACGCTCCAGGAATTTGCTCGCTCCAGTGAGCACTCGAGGACTTGTGTGTGTGGCTGCTGCAGGATGGGAAACACCGTGTATCTGTGAGTGTTTTACACAGGTCAGTGCTTCAGGCTCCTCCAGGCTCTCTCTGCCATGCTGGGCTGGTGTGGACCACTGGCTATGCCCAAAATGTGCTCCCTCAGACTATTCCTTTTGGAAGAACAGCCCCAAACATCTGCAGGGCTCTGCTGTCTCACTTCACAGGGCAGGCTATGCCACCAGCTGCTCTCCAGGAAAACCTTCCTTGGCAGGCTGCTCTGGCAGTGCCCAGCCAGACCTCCCTGCCTGCACTCCTGGAGCTGGAAAGCAGCAAGCTGGACATGAGCACCTGCCAGCTGGTGCTGTGCCTTGGGAGAGCACTGGGGAGCTGGAAAAGCACTTACCATCTGATGGTGGTGGCTGTAGGGGATGTTTGTTTCTTGGAAAAAAGCACTGAGAGCAGTCTGAAAGGAAGGGAAAAAAAAAAAAAGGGAAAGATGATGTTACTACCAGCATCCAAACTGGGCACCCACCTCACCCCTGCACACTACTAGACCCCAAAGATGATCCAAAACAGGCCCTGAGGGGCCTTGAGGGCACAGCTGCTGCCTGTCCCTAAGCAGGGACCTGCGTCTGCCATCTGCTCACACCAGGGCAGGTGGTAACCACGTGTATTTGGGACCACCATCCTTGCAAGAAGCAGCTACTGCTGAGGCAGAGCCCAGCAGGTGTTTCACAACTCACAATGACACTCTGCAACCACAGTGCACTGGGAAACAAAGGAAACCAAATCCAACCTCAGCAGGAACCAGTTAAAGGCGTGTCCTCACCAGGACATGATCACAGTCCCCATGTGCCCACCAGGAGATCCCCAGGGCTGGGGCTGCAGCAGGTGCCCACCCCATGTGCCAGAACGTTTCTAATTCAGTTGCAGACAGAGCATGGTGAGGACTGACATTGTTTTGTAGCTTCCAGTTAAAACCAGTAATAGTCTGGTAAATATGTCACATGCCACAGGCATGTGAGAGGACAAGAAGGGTTGCAGGTAGTGAAGGCCAGGGGAACAGGATGGTCAGGAGGGCAGACACCCAGCCCAGGTCTGGGAGGAGCAGAGGCAGCAGGAGGTTTGGGAGTGCACAGCACTGAGCTGATGCAGGAACAGCGAAAAGTTCTTTGCTCAGTAGGTGGTGGGGCCCTGGCACAGGGTGCCCAGAGCAGCTGTGGCTGCTCCTGGATCCCTGAAGTGTCCAAGGCCAGGTTGGATGGGGCTTGGAGCAACCTGAGATAGTGGAAGGTGTCCTTGCCCATGGCAGGGGGGTGGAACAAAATGACCTTCAAAGTCCCTCCCAACCCAAACCATTCTATGATTCCATGATGGTGACTCCTGTTCTGTGCCAGGCTTCAACTGAGTCAGGGCTAGAAAACGATGTTTTGATTCAGTTGCAGATGAGACTTGGTGGAAATGTAAGAGAACTGGGTTGGATTCAGTTCTGGTCCCATTCAGGGCTCTCCCCAGGGCCTTCAGGTGGGGGTGTGAGGTGTGGGGCTGTGGCCAGGTGCTGCCACACTACCCGAGACTTTGCTCCCTTCCTGAAAGCCAGGGATTTGGGTTATTCACTGCTGCTGGGGAAAAAAAGGCAGAAAAGCCTGGAAAAAGCACAGGGAGGTTGTACCAAACCCTGCCCAACTGCAGCAGCCACAGTCCTGCCACCACACACGTTCCTCATCCCCCTGTCCACATGCTCCTGTGTCATTCCTAGGGCCAGGACGAATGACAGCAAGTCAGCTCAGCTCACTGATCCAATGGGAAAACTAATTTTGCCCCAAACATCCAGGCTGGCAGGCCCATGTAGGGCAAAGGGGTTTATGGTTTCCTGCCTAACCAACAGAAAACTATTGGCACGACCAGGTGGCAGCCAGAGCAATGTCTGCAAACAATGATCCAGACCTGGGTGGGGGAAGCAATTCCTGCTGCAGAGTCTGGCAGCTCCCAGACCTCGGGGGGAGTGTGCAATAGCTGGGCTGGCAAGGCTCTTCCCTGCAATAGCTGCATTTAATAACACAGCTCCTGAACTCTGCACCCGACCACGCTGCGAGCTCAGAGCCCTCAGCTCCTGCAGGCAGGAGCCACCGGATCCCAGCGAGGGCCACAAAGCAGGAATAGGGTCCGTGGCCCTGGAGAGAGCTCTGCACAGGACAGCACATGGCTCTGAATTAAGAAAATGTCCAACAGAGACACAGACACTTCTGAGGCAGTGACACCCCCCACACCATGCTACCCTTCGTCCTGGGTGAGGTCCAATGTCAACACCCAAGGCCCTATTGCTGACAGATCGTGATAAGAGAGGGGATAACAGCAAACGGGAAACACAGGCAGAGGTGTGGGCATAGCCAGATACCATAAGCTGATTAAATCTGCTCTGTGCTCCTGTTTTCCAAGGGGCCTCATACCTGGGACTGTGCCACTGGCAGACAGGGGCAGAGCAGGTCCCTGCTGTCCCCCTGAGCTGCCCACCACTCCCTGCCAGCGCTGGCATGAAAGCTGTGACTGGGCAGAGGAAGCACTCTGCCAGTGCAGGCCCCTCTGCCTGAGACAGCGTCTCCTCCCCTCCATCTGCCCCTCTCCAAGCTGGGCAGGAACAGCCCCTGTGCCCAGCACAAAGCCCACGACCCACAGTCGCCTCCCACGGGACAGCAGAGCCCCAGCCCCGCGAGCCCTGGGCCCCTGCTCCCCTCGGGGCCAGGGACACACACGTAACCAAAGCTCCTGATGCCACCTGGTCTCCAGACAGCATCACAAGTGCCACGGTGACTGCTGCAGCAGCAAAGCCAATTAAGGCTCCTCTGCTGGAGAAGGAGCCCGAGCCCAGCTCAGCTCTGACCCTGGACCAAAGGCCCCATTGCCTGTGTCACTCTGGTGTGAGTGGGAACAGGGCAGCCCCACACACAGCAGCTGACCAGGCCACTGTGCCCCCTCCCAGGATGCAAAACCAGGAGCTTCACAGCAGAGGGGTCACACAGGGACCGTGCCAGGGCGCCAAGAGGCACCTGTGGTGACCCAGTCAGAGAGAGGGTGGCTGGAGATGTGAGCCCTGCCAGCCCAGGGCACCCAGCAGCCAGGGCAGCCCCGGCACACCCTGTCCTTGAACCACCAAGGAAGGGGCTTCATGAAACATAAATACATAAGAGGAAGTGAAATCCAGCCATGGACACAGCAAGTGAAGCCAGACACCTGCTCCTCCTCTTGTTCCCCACACAAACCTCTCTACACTGAACGGAGGCTCTTAGCACCAGGAAAAGGAAGGAATGGGTGGGTTTTTTTAAAGGCAGTTTCTTCTTATCCTTCCCAAGCAGCCCCAAGGGCAATGAGCACATAAAGCCAAATAATGCCTTTCTACTGGAGAAGGAGCCTGATCCACTGCCCAGCCCCATGTGAGACTCTGCAAACTCCGAAATGTCTGCCTGGTAACCTGCTGGGTTCCAGCCATGGAGGAGGTACCTGCTGCTCTCCCTGGCTTCTCCCAAAAAGCCAGGCCCTTGAGGCCACGTGCCAGCCTTCACCCAGAGACACTCCAAGTTGCTTTCCTGGGCCTGTAAACCTCCCCCTGGGATCGGCCATGGCACTGCTCCAGCTGCTGGAGGGCTGGGCTGGCAGTGCCATTTCGGCAGCCAACCCTGGAAACATGGAAGGGCCCACAGAGGTGTGAGAGCTGCAAACCAAACTGGGCACAACAGGAGAAAGCCTGCCCAGGATCCCTAGGAAAAAGGAGTGGAGTCACAGCAAGTGGGAGAGGCAATCCACACCCTACCCATTAATTGCCCTGTTCCCCAGGGATAGATGGGATGAAAAAAAAATGTCTCCCTAGTCAACCTCCTCAGGACAGGATAGACTCTGATCAGCTCACATCACACCCAAAGGTGATTGTATCCTGAGTGTTTTCCTGACCTCCCACCCTGCTCACTGTCCTGGATCATGTTCCTTCTGCCCTGGAAAAACTCTGGGTCTACCAGGGCTGGAAAGACACACACAGAGCAAACCCTCTCTGCAGCCTTTGCTTCATCTTCCTACACACAATGGCCCCCGAGCAGCCAGACTCAAAGCAGCTGAAGCCCAGGGAAGTGGTCCCAAAACACCAGCATCTCAAAGCTGTCCGTGTTTCACCCTCCCAACCCTCTCCCTCCTGACACCCCAGGGGCTGTCACAGGCAGCAAGTGGGACACTTGCCCACACAGGAAAGGTCCTGGCAGGGCAGAGGCACAGAGCTGGGACAACCCAACCCCTGCTGTGTGTCACTGGGCCACTGAGCTAGCCCGGCTGCCCTGTGCAGAACACCTCTCCCCGTGGTAGTCTTACAGGCAGGGGCAGAATCCTCAGGTACAGGCAGGCTGATCCGATTCACACGGTGCCCCTGGAGCAGCGCTTTGACTCCAAGGAGACGCTTAATTTATGCTGCCTTCCCTCGTACTGAACTTGCCTGAACTCCCCCGATTTACACTCACTGCAGATGCAGACCAGCCAGCAAACGAGTGCTGCACTGGAATAACAAAAGCCTCGGGAGTAGCCCAGAAAAGAGGTGAGAACAGGCTGGAGTGGTCGGGAGGTGATCCCTCCCCAGCGTGGCTCCCAGAAGGAGCCGTGCCCAGCGGCCATTTTGCAAAGGGAATTATCTGACCGTTGCACCAAAAGTGAGTGGGAACATGGTAACGGCAGCGTTTGTTTACAGCCCAGCTTCCTCTGAGTCATGTGAGTGCCCAGCCGGCAGCAGACGGCTGTTTGTACTTGTGCAACTCGCCAAACGGTGGCAAAGTTCTGCAAAAAAGCCTTTGGAAAGACACGTTAAAACTTCTGTCATCCCTCCCCGGCTCTTTTGCGACACGCACGGAGGTGGTGGAAGAGGATCCCGCCTGTCCCACAGGGCCACTGTCAGGCTGTGTTAGTAAACAAACGCCGGAGCACGTTACACTTGCAGCACATCCCACGCCAGCAGCGCTCCCGTTCACCGGGCACGGCGGCGGGGATCGCCGGGCCCATCTTCCGCACATCCCTGCGAGCCCGCCCCGCGCTCCCCGGCCGCGCACGGCTCCGTTCGGGGCGCATCCCGGCCCGCGATGGAGCGCCTGGGAACGCTGTGCCCGCGCCGGGGCCGGCCGGGCGCTGCTCCGTTACGGAACGAGCCCGGGACGAGGCGGGCAGCGGCCGAGAGCTGCCCCAGCCACGGCGGTGGCACAAACGGAGCCCGCTGCTCCCCGGCCTGCCTCAGACCCGCTCCAGCAGCGCAGCACAGACACTTCAATACCGAGGTGCCATTAGCGTCAAATCCATCAGCTCCAGCCCAGGGAGCTGCAGAACGAGAGGAAAAATCCTATTCAGAAAGCAATTTGCTGGCTACGGCCACCGCACTCCTCTTTGCTCCCTGCACCTCAGATCCGGGGATCTCCGGAGGAGCGGAGCACGCTGAAAGGCACCGGGCAGCTCCCCCGGCGCCCCCCGCCCCACGCGCGGCGTTAACCCCTGTCAATGTCACGGAGTATCCCGCCCGCGAGCGACAGCAAAAGGCGGCTGGAGCCAGAAAAGCTTTGACCTACAAAGTCTCCTCTCCCACGGCCGCCCGGGAGCTCGAACTCCCCGGGGCAGGGCCGTGGGAAAGGCTGCGCTGAGGTTTTCCAGCCCACGGCCACGCGGGAGGGCTGGGGCGGGGGGAACAGCGGGAGGCTTCGGCGGATTCGGCGCCCCCGGCCCGGCCGCGGTCCGGCGTGTGGCCCGCGGGCTGCGGGCCCTCTGCGCGCACCCCCTGCGCAACGTGGCCCCCGATCCCCCGCCCCGCGCGGC
>VZRX01005626.1:0-48834 GCA_013398075.1 Notiomystis cincta | reverse complement strand
TGGCTGGGCACAGCGTGTCCGTGGGCACAGCGGCGGCGCGGGGCCGGGCTGCCGGGGGCTCGGGGCGGGAGCGCCGCCGTGCCCTCCATCCAGGGCTCAGCTGTGCCGCCGTCACCGCCCGCCGGCCCGCGGTCCCTGGGGGGGCACAGGGGCCGCTCCCCACGGGGGAAATGTGGCCTCGGCAAATTGTCGGTCACCGGCGAGTGCGGCGGCGGCTGCTGGTGAAGGGAGAGCGACGGCGGAGCTCGGTGAGGACACGGAACAGAATCGCCTCTGGTCGAATATAGGATGGCGGAATTTCTGCGTGACAACCCCCTTAACTCCGTAAAATGGCAGAGGTTCTCAGCTCGGAGCTGTCGGGCTGACACAGCCTGCTGGGTGTCTGTTTTCCAAAGGGAACTGTGCTGAAGGCTTGGAGGGTTGTCAGTGCCACTTGGGTGCAGTTGGGATGAGCCCATGACTCACCAAGTCTTGGGCTGGCTTTTGAGTTTGGCCAGGCTTAACTTGTTTAAAGAGTTTTACTTATTCTTCTCAGAAAAGAGGTATTCAGGGAAATTCAGGTACTTTTCTCCCCTGCAATATCCATTTGCTTGCAGTTTTTTCCAGGTTTCAGTTCTGTCAGGGCTTTTCCAGGCAGGCTGAAGAATTTGCAGAGCAGCAGTTTGGGTCCCCTCACTCTCAGATACAAAGACTTTTCATTCAGAGATTGATGTCCTGTGTGTGTCCATGACCTGGTGGCTGTGGTGTCCTCAGGGCTGTGTGAGGGAGGGGTCCAGGAGCCCTGTTAATTTGGAGGGGGTGCAGGATCATCTCGAACAGAATCCTGTCCTCATTACACCTTGACTTGTTGCACATTGGCCTTCAGCAGGACTTGGGGTGTGGAGGAAATGGAAGGGGGAAACTTGCCTAGAAAAATCCAACAGCTGTGTTGGCTTTTAGAAAATATAACCTGCTTTTTTTAGGGGGCTGGGCACTAGGTTTTTTGGGCAGCTGGGAAAGGCAAGTGTCACAGCTTGGCTGCAGCAGGATCTGTGTGTGACAGCATTTTAGATAAGCAATGGATTAATTATAACCACCACATGCAGTGGACATTAAACTTCTCTCACATCATCATCCTGTTGTTCCTGTGCTGTTGAACTGGAAGTTTATGGTGTGTTGGGCTTTGGGCTTGTCAAGGTAACCCCATCACACACCTGAGGTTGGGTTTGTGTGTTCCTGTGCTCCCTGGAAGGGGATCAGGTGACCATAATGCTACCAAAGAGTCTTCCATGTGTGATACCTCCCTTGTAAAACTGAACAGCCAATGCTTTCAAGCAGCTGGTTAAATAAAAATATTGGTATTTCCTACAAAGGCTCTGGATGCAATTTGAGGCTTGTTAATTAATTCTCTGTGGCATTTTCTTGTGCTCTTTCTGAGAGCTTGCATTAATTAAACCAGTGCTTTCTCTTTACCCTCTTTGGGTTTATCTACCAAGGATCCTCTTGACTTTGGGGAGAGAGAAGAGCTGTTCTCTAGGCAGAGGAAGAGGTGGAGTTTCAAAGCCCAGAACAGTGAGGGCTCTTAGGATGGAGCTCCCCTCCCTCCGTCAGGTGGAGCCTGTTCAGAGGGACAGTGTCCTTTGAGGTGCTGCCATGTTCAGAGTGATTGTCTTGGAGAGGGAGAGGTTGGTACAAACCTGACAGTGAAGGTGCCTGGGAGTGAGTGAGTACTGTTTTGGTTTCAGGAAGCAAGCTGGGAGGAGTACAAAATGTTCTTGGGCCAAGTGATTGCTAATTATTTCTAACTGGACACTGCTGCTGTGAGGCCTGAGTGGAAGAAGCTGGTTTTCCATGGGCTGTGCTGGAGTGAGCCTGACAGGTGCTCCTGGCTCTGAGAGTTCTCTGAAGACTGGAATGAGTGGTGAGGGAGCATTACCTGAGGTCACCCATCCTGTGACACCGAGGGCTGTCCTTGTCCTTTTCCATTCTGTCCCACCTTGTCTTTAGTGTCAACAGATCTTGACTTCCTACAAATGTCTGGTCAGCTGCTGCCCATGGTTGGCATCACTCTGAAGGGTGAGGGAGCAAATGCCCCCTCACAGGACACATTGTGAGAGGAAACAAACCCTAAATACAGGAATTCTGGCTGTGACTTCAGCTGCATGTCAGCCTGCCTGTGGAGAGACTGTGCCAGGTCATTCCAAGTGAGGTGCCTTGTTCAGTCACAGCTGCAAGGCAGAGGTGAATATTCACTTCTCCTTTACTGGCTTTTGATGTGGTTCTTGCTGGGTCAGTCACGTGCTCTGGGGAGGATGGAGCAGATTGCTGTGGAATCCACCTTGGTGTGCACCAGCCAGTCCTCAGTGAAGCAGGTTGTTTAACAGTTTTGTTGGAAATTGTGTGCAAATTGTGTATAAAATTGGAAATTTTGTAGTCAGAAATCTTCTGGAAATGCTCTGCTTATTGCTCCAAGGCTCTGGGTGGGTATCATCGACTTTTTTCCCCCTGCATCTGGGTGACTGAGGCTGCTGTGAGGTGATATCCAATTCCCTTCTCTGACCCCTCTTTGCTGGTACCTTTTAACCAAAATTTCTTGTTTTATGTAGCCTATGCTGGTGTTGTGCCTGCCTGACAAGTTGGGAGCAAGGCCCAGTTTGTACAGAAGAGTAAATACTTCTGTGAAACAGGCTAAAAAAGGGTATTTTTGTCCCATTTAGCAGGGAAGAGTCGTGATCTCTGTGGTGCTTCAGAGCCTGGAGCAGTGAAAGGATCTCCCCATGCCCTTATTGCTCAGACCCGGTGAGCAATGCACCAGTGCTTCCCACAGCTCTGCTCCCGTTCCAGGGAGCTCCTCTGCAGCACAGAGCACGGCCCCTTGGGATGGCTCTTCTCTGGAGTAGGCTCTGGGAAGAGAATTCCCTGGAGATTTCCAGGAGGATAAAAAGGAAGCTGATGCTCCCCTGTGAAGCCGAACTGCTTTGTTGTTTGGGAATGAGGCTTTAATCAAAGAAAGAGTGGTTTTAGATAGGGGAGGAGTGCCCAGAGTCACACCCAGGCCCATCCCTGTGCTGCCCTGTACCGAGACAGTGTCACCGTCCCTGTGTGTCACACACTGCTGCTGGTTCAGGCCGTGCCTGGGACTGTGCTGTCAGTCAGTGGTGCTGAGTAATTAAAGAGAGCTCAATTTCCATCACTTTTAATTGTATTAATGGCGAGAAGCCTAAATGGACACCTAATTGCTTTCTGTTAATGAACGTTGTTCGACACAGCCCACGTTTTGATGGGATTACAGTTGTGCTCCTGGCTCTTGTAGGATGTGTCCCTTCCCAGCATCTCCCATGTGCTGCTTGGATGTGGGATTAGGATGCTGGCTTAGGGAGAGGTAATTATGACTGGAGCAGTCTGGTGCTTAATGCTGGTGCAATTATGATAATAAACCCCCATCACTATGTTGTACTAAATATAAAGTATTTTGGTGTCATTTAATGCCTTGGAGGAGCCTTGGGTTCCAGTTTGGTTTTGCCTGGGACAAACTAATGAGTCAGACTTGGCTGTTCTGGGTGTCCCAGTGGTCCCAGTTTTTCCAGCCACTGTACAATTTTCCACTACAACAATTTCTCTTACAACCACTGCTTGGGCTTCATCTACCTCAGCAGTGTCACTTGGCCATGTTCTCTTTTATGTGATGCTCCTCTGTGCTTTGTGCTGATTTACTCTGGGGAGGTAAAGCCACAGTTTTTCTTTGCTCTGGCATTTTTATCCTACTCCATCCTCTTTTATTTATGTGTGGTTCTTCCCTGGACAGCCTGTCACTGCATTTTCCTGGAGGATTTCTGTTTGTGGCATTTCTGTGGAGGGTTAATCCAAGGATGTTTTTTTTCCTGCTGAAGAGGTTGGCACTTGGCATCCTCCTCGTGCCCGAGCTCTGTGTAAAGCTGGCCTTGGAGCACCTGCTGGAGGTGGTTTTATAGGCTGGGGGGACATATGGGAACAGGATTCAAGAGTCATGATAGCCTGGCTCAAGTCCTAAAGCTGCCTTTGTAATGGGTTTGGAAATGGAACCTAGGGTTCTAATGCATAGAAAATATGCACACGCCTGTTAGAGACACTAAAAATCCTAAATGTCACAGTGACTGGAGAAGAGGATGCCTCATGTTTTCCATCTGGATGTTTCCTTTTCGTTTTAGTCCCTGGTGTGATATTTAAGAAATGCTTTCTTAATACGCTTTGCCTCCAACTTGGGCAAAGCCTGAGGTGGTTGTGGTAGTGGTTGAGAGGATTGATGTGTAACTTTGGTCTTACCTGGCGAGCTCTGAACTTCAGGTGTCATTGTAGCAAGTGGTTTCTGAGAGCTTGCAACAGAATATCTTTTTTTTAACTGCTGAAAACTGTGTTAAAAAATTGTGGAGACAGTTTGCTGCCATTCTGGTTTGTTTGTCTGTGGAGACCTGCTGTGTGTGGCAGCTTTTGTGTGTGCAGCAGCAGTGGCAGAGCCTCGGGGGTTGTTCTGCTCACCAATGTGATCCTCTCTGAGCTCCTCAGAGTGATTTTCCCTATGCTCCTTGTGCCTGGCACTGTGTTTCTTGTTTACTTGTGAAGGAAGGGCCTCGGGGAAAAAAAAAAAAACCCTCTCCTTCACATTGCAGGAGGTGACTTAGCAGGAAGATGAAGAGGGTTCAGTCTGAATGTGGAATGAAGCTGTGATTCCAGCCACTGTGTTCATCTGTGAGAAATCCCAACAATTTGGTGGAGATTCCAAAAGTAGTTCTTAGTGGAGCAGGGACTGTGGCAGGTGCCTTGGATGTGCTGGTTTTGTGTCTGGGTGTTCCAGTTTAACAAGAGAGACCTTTTCTCTCTCAAACCATGTCCTGGGCTGATCTCACAGCGTGGACAGAAGGAGAGAGGGGATTCTGCCCCTGTGCTCCACTCAGGTGAGACCCCACCTGCAGAACTGGCACAGCCCTGGAATCCCAGCACAGGAAGGACCTGGAGCTGCTGGAGAGTCCAGAGGAGGCACTGGGTTGATCAGAGGGATGGAGCAGTTCTGCTGTGAGGAAAGGCTGGGAGAGCTGGGATTGTTCAGCCTGGAGAAGGGGAGCTTTGGGGTGACCTCATTGTGGCCTTCCAGTGCCTGGAGAGAGATAAGAGGAAAGATGGGGCAAGACTCAAGACTATTTACAAGGGCCTGGAGTGACAGGGCAAGGGGGAATGGCTTCAAACTGACAGAGGGGAGGGTTAGATGGGATATTAGGAAGAAATTCTTCCCTGTGAAGGTGAAGAGGCCCTGGCACGGGTTGCCCAGAGAAGCTGTGGCTTCCTCATCCCTGGAAGTGTCCAAGGCCAGGTTGGGGCTTGGAGCAACCTGGGACAGTGGAAGGTGTCCACTGTCATGGCAGGGAGTTAGAACTATGTGATCTTTAAGGTCCCTGCCAGCCCAGGCCATTCTGTGATATTTAATTCTGTCTCACTCACTGGGTAAGAGGGAATTCTCTGACTCTGATCCCAGATAACCACCTGCTGTGGCACTGAGACATCCTGCACAAGCATTATCTTTCCAGCTGATCAAGTAAAATGTTCCCAAACATAATCCTGCTTGACCCATATAAAATCTGAAATCTATTCCTAACCTCCAGTGTTCATCATGGTTTTCTGAATCTCAGTGCAAGCACAAACCACTGTGCTTTATCTCAGGTGGAGAGGCAGTGTCAGGCTGGCTGTGCCTGGAGATTATATACTGATTATTTTTTTAATTTGTTGTTTCTGGGAGGAGTGGGAAAAGGTCCCCTGTCATTTGGAGCACCCTACATTTGTGTCCAGGAAATGATGGAAGTGGCACTCAGTGCTCTGGTCGGGTTGACAAGGTGGTGATCGGTCACAGGTTAGACTTGATGACCTTGGAGGGCTTTCCCAACCTGAATGATTCAGTGAATTTGTCATTCTGTTTCTGTAGGACAGATTCTAAGTAGATGCTGGAGCTGTGCTGAAGGTGGTGGCTGTATCTGGAAAGTGGTGTTTCAGTACCACAAACATCTGGGTGCTTGTAAGCTGAGCTCAGCAATAGCTGAGCCCTACCATCATCATTAAGGCACTGCCATCTGTGCAGAGTGAAAAGAGCCTTTCTTGAAGCATAATGGGAAAAAGCCTTAATGGAAAAAACAGGGCCATTCATGGAAACCCTTCCATTTCAGAGTAAATCCTGCTTGCTCCTAGCTAGAGGGACTGCAAATCCCTCCAGAATGCCTCCATAGCCAGTCAGATGATTATTTACTGCTTCTGGAATGACTCATTTTAACACAAATTTATGCCTTCTATGCATTGCACCCAGAGAAACAAATGTACATTTGGCTCAGTCCTCTCATCCCTACTCTGAAACTTGAAGGGATGTGGTTTGGATGGAGCCTTTTATTTTAGATCTCTCCTGATACTTATTTCTCTGAAGCTGTAACTCTGTGAAGTTCATATTTGAGACTGTTTCCCTGAAGTCTTTCTAGGAGGGAGCTATGTTTGTGGTGCTCTCACACACCTGAATTAATTCTGTTAATTTTGCATTCAATCCCATGCTCCAGAAACCCAGTGAGTCCTGAAATTTGCACTATGGTGCATCACCTTAAAGATGAACGAAACAAATTTGTGGTGAAACTTTCAGAGCTTTAATCAGTCCCTGTTTTCTTTCCCAGATATCCATGTTTCTGTATTTAGAGCTCTTGGTGTTATTAATTAAATCAGCATCAAGGTGTACAAGTCTCCAGCACTCCCACTAAAGGTTTGGTGTGGTTCCTGGATGGGATATGGCAGTGAAAGAGGGGACAAAAGGCAAACTTTGCCCAACAGGAGACCCTCTGGCTGTGCTGAACTTTGCAGTGGGAGGGAGCCTCATCCTTCTCTGAGTAGGTTCATGGTGTTTGTGGGACTGGGCTTCACACTGAGAAGTGGAGAAAACAGGAAGAATTCATCAGAATGGAGCAGTATTGGAAAGAGCTGACTTTTCCTGCTTCCTGTCCCTTCTCTGGAAAAGCAGTTGAAATGGAATTATCTCCACTGTAATGATTTATTCTAGGTTTTTGTTTTGTTTGGGTTTTATTCTCTCTTCTCCTGCTGTTGGCAGTGGCACTCTACTACAGGGAAAGGGTGAATAAGCAAGTATTTTCTGTGTCTTGTGGCTCTTTTGTACTTGTGAATTTAAAATTGCACAGACATCTGTGGGAAGCACTCATTTAGAGGTTTTTTTCCATTCCCTTGTGTTTTTTGTTTCTAGGAAACTACTTTGCAAGTCACTTCTTTATGGGAGGTGAGAAGTTTGACACCCCTCACCCAGAGGGTTACCTTTTTGGTGAGAACATGGACTTAAACTTCCTTGGGAATAGACCAGTTCAGGCAAGTTCCTGTGTTCTGTCTGTTTTACTCTCTTTTGTTTCCTGCCTGTTTTGGAAGATCTTGTGTAGGGTTTGTAGAGGGGGATGGCACAGACCTAAGGGGTCCCCACTGCTTGGGGAATGTTCCAGTCTGTTCAGATGCAAACTGAGTTTTCCTGAGAAGCTGAATTCACCTTTGAGGCTTATTCTCACTCAGGACAGAAGGAATTAGTGGTGGGGGAAGAACTGGGACTCAGGAGCACAGAATTTGGGGCTAATTCTGCCTGCCTGCCTGAGCAAGTGTAAAACATGCTGCAGAGAAGGCTGAGAAGCAGAGCCTGAACTTCCCAAGGCTCCTGGGTGTGTTGGGTGACTTCCAGCCAGTGTTCAACACATGCTGTTTCTGTGTAAATGAGTGGCCTGACTGGGTGTAGGGCAGTACTAAGACAGACCTTGATATTTTGTGGGTTTTATACCTTGGTGGGCTGCTCAGAAAGTCTCTCCTTCTCTCTTTTAGTTTTCCTACCTGGAACATAAAGGTATTTTTGGGCCCACAGGTGTCTATGAGACTGTGAAAAGCTACTTCCTCAAGTGATTGTTCTTGAAAAGGGAATAATGCTGTGGTGAGGGAAAGACAGGAATTTAATGCAAGTGTTGTGGTTTGGATTTCTCTTGCATCTCAGAACTACTCAGAACTCTTCTAAAAAGAACCAAAAGGTATCAGAGTAGGAGCCATTTGGAGATGTTTTCTGAGTGCTGGAGAGGAAAGGGAAGAGCTGCTTGCTTTGTCCACTGTTTTCCTAGTTGTTTCTGCAACTTCTAAGCATGAAAATGAGAAGTTGAAGTCATGGTTCTCCTCATCAGAAAAGCTGTGACCATTAATTAATTCATGGTTGTAATGTTTGGTGGCAGTTTGGGATCACCCTGGTTTTACAGGTGAGGGAAACTGAGGCAAGTTTGAATTGGAACAGTGACAAGCACGTTCTGCTTTCTGAGTTTCTTCTCAGGCTGTGCCATTGTAGAACCACACTCAGCTCACAGGACTCTGCAGGGTAGGACAAGGAGGAATATGGAAAGTCCTTATTTAAGCAGAAAATACAATTGGGCAACAGAATTATGAATGAGAGACTTGAGCTGGGAATCTGTGGTTGTATCAGTGCTGGGCAGGCCTGGGGGTGCTCACCACATCCCCTGTGCCATGTCTGCACACAGCCCCTCCCTGTAGGGGCTGACCTGGCAGAGTTAAACACACCTGCATGTCTCAGCCTGGGTTTCCTTGCTGACATCCCAGCACTGGGTTTCATCATTGCTCCGGAGGGGAGTGGGTGAGAGGCCATTAACACCGTGGGACATTTGCCAAGTAGGTTTAAGAGAAGGAGGCTGTTGTGGGATATAGTTTGCCCATGTAAAGTTAAAGCCCTTTGGCAGCTCTGATTAATCTTGAAGGAAAAAAAACCACTCAAACACAGAGCAGCATCACTGTTTTCTGGACATGGGCCCAGTTCTTGCTTTGGAGTAACTGAGGCCTTGCCTCATTTCTAAGGAAATGTGTGTTGGTGGTCCCTGGTGCCCAGCAGGCAGGTCTGCAGCTGTACAGGTTGTGATCACCACAATAAGCAGTTTCCTTTGCATTTCTCACTGGAGATCCTGTACCCACTGAGGAGAATTACAGTCTGAAGCATTATTGTCCCTATTTAAAGGACAATCTGTGAGAGAAGGTTTCTTGAATGTAGAATAGAATGAGGCCCCCTATCCCTGTCTCTTTTCTTTTCCAGAACATTTGCCCCATTGTTTCAGAATAAAAAGAGTTTCCCCCAGTAATCCAGGGTTTCAGCATGCTGATTAGCAGTCAGATCACTGCTTGCATGCTGTAATACACATGAAAGAGCTGCATTTCTTCTGCTCAGGCTGGAGATGGTTTCTTGAGTGGAAATAAAAGCTTGGGAGAGAGAGCAAGGCTTTTCTGAGTGAGAATTCAAGGTGGAGAGAAAGACCTTGTGAAAATGCCCTTTCTTAAAGTGTGTATTTCCAGGATGAGCTGTTGCTGGGCCAGGGCAGGATTTTCACCCCGAAACACACTTGATTTATCTGCAAATAAAATTTGCTATTGCTGTTCCTTATGGCTGCTGTGCTGAGTACTCTGAAAACTACATGCTTCTTGATCTGGGTAAATTGCATGCTAGGTAACATGCTGCTACCTTTTATAGTGTAATAACAGGAGAATTATTTGCCTTTTTCTTCCAGTTTCCCTACATAACTCCAGCTCCACACGAGCCAGTGAAGACACTGAGGAGTTTGGTGAACATCCGCAAAGACTCTCTGCGACTTGTGAGGTACTGCCATCCCCTGAACCTCTCATTTCCCTCAACACACTGAGCTGGCAGCCAGAGCCAAACTCTGCTGGTAAGGGTTTGGAGAATGGCTGATGTCCACATCCTTGTTGCTAGCTATGTGCAGAGGTTTCTGCGTTCCCTTGTGAGCTTTCAAGTGGTTCATGTGCTCCTTATCCAAACAATCTGTGTTTCCAAACAGGACCAGTGATGTGTCTGTTTCTGCAGGACAGACTGGAGTGGTAAACAAAGCCATGAAATCATTAGCACGAGCGGAAGATATTAGTCAGGTCAATAAACTCTACAGACAGATTCCTTCCTGCATTCCTGTGCAAGGAGAAGCCAGAAAGAGCTGATCCTGGTGCGAGTCACGAGCCAGGAAGACTGATGGGTGAAACTTCCTCAGGTTTCTCCTGCTGCCAAGATAAAGTTTGGGCCCAGTGTTCTGCATTTGTGTAGATGCCGTGTGTCCTGTGTGTGAGGGAAGGACCATCATGGGGATGTTACCTTTCACTGCCCCACGCTGAGATCTGAACCAGCAGAGCTGGATTAAAGTGCTAGCTCACACTCAGACCTGCAGCTGTCCCCTTTCCAGCAGATGGCTGAGGTACAGGGCCCAGCATTCAGTGCTTTGTTTGGGTCTGAGCACTGGGCAGATGTCCAGGCAGAGCATTTCCCAGCGCTCCTGGCTGGAGTCGCTCTGGATTGTGCGTCTCGGGGCTGGAGAGCTGGCAGGGGTCCAGCTGCAGCTCCCAGCCAAGGTGGCTCTGAGAGTGGGGTGTAACGTGAGCACTCTGAGTCATAACCAAAAGCCCTTTAGTTTGTTTTTGTGTGAAAACAGACGTGGGGATTTTTGTTTTGGTTGGATTTTTTTTAAATGAGCAAAACCTGTGGTTTCAAAGCTGATTGAACGTCCAAATAAGTGACCATTGGTGAACTGCCCTGAAAGCTCTTTGATTTTCCAGCTCAAGGGTGAAGTACTTCTCTAGGAAAAGAGGAGCATAAGCCAAATGGGAAGTGTTTTTTTCCCTGGAAGAGACCTGGCTGTGAATGGAGCAGTTGGTGAGGTTTAGTACATACAGTTCTGTCATTCTGCTTTCTGTGGTCGCACGTCCCATTTCCCCAAGCAGAGCTGGAGCTCTGGACTATTTGGAATGTAGTATCCATGCACCTTGACAGTATCCAGGTTTACATCCATCTAATTCCTGGCACTGTCTGTTCTTTTTCTGCCTCATGAGCTCTCACAGGCTCTTGTGCTGCTGCTGTGTCAGTGCTGACGACAACACTGCCAACATGACTATTTAATTTTGCACTGATGTAGACCCAAAATGAGTTTTTAATTGGCAGTCCCCAAGGGTACATTCTGTCTTGTGCTTTTCTACTCTTCTGACCTAGAGGCTTTGCCTTCCTCCTTCTGTGCACGTAAAGGACACTTTGTGCCCTCTCCAGCCTGGCTTATTCACAGCTGGTGGTTGAGGTTTGCACATTCTTTCCTGAACTAGTTCATTCACCACATCCTCCACCAAATACAGTGATACTGAGCCAAATGTCCAGGTGTAAAGTTCTAAGTGTATGTTCTGCTGGCAACATCAGCACATGCTTTTTGTTTTTCATAGAATCACAGACTGGTTTAGGTTAAAAGGGGCCTTAAAGACCATCTCATTCCACCCCCTGCCATGGACAGAGACACCTTCCACTGTCCCAGGCTGATCCAACCCCCAATGTCCAGCCTGGCTTTGGACACTGCCAGGGATCCAGGGGCAGCCACAGCTGCTCTGGGCACCCTGTGCCAGGGCCTCCCCACCCTCCCAGGGAACAATTCCTGCCCAATATCCCATCCATCCCCGCCCTCTGTCACTGGGAAGCCATTCCCTGTGTCCTGCCCCTCCAGCCCTTGTTCCCAGTTCCGCTCCAGCTCTCCTGGAGCCCCATTAGGCACTGGAAGCACTCTAAGTTCTCCCTGAAACCTTCTCCAGGCTGAGCACCACCACCTCTCTCAGCCTGTCCTCACAGGAGAGGTGCCATGGAGGAATATGGGGAAATGTCCACTCCAGCCTTCCTGCCCAGCTCTGACCAGACAAAATCCTGAGCTTTGCCAAATCCTGAATTTTTACAGGATAAACAGTAAATCTGTGGATATTGGTGCTGAAGTTCTGAGTCTTCAGTGTCACATGTGAGTGGTTGATTTCTGACAGGAAGAGATTGTGAACCTCAGAAGAGGATAGCAGGGATTTTGCTGTTAACCACTAACAGAAAGACTTCCTTGTGTCTGTCTTGTGTCCCACGTTTGGCCTTGGATTGGAAGCTTTATTTTGGTGTGCTGGTGGTGGCTGTTCCCCCTTATCCAGAAAGCACTTCCAGCTGCAGGACGAAGATCAGCTCAGGAGACAATGTCTGTTGTAGCACCCTGGGATAGCTTCTGGGCTTTGGATAGCGTCATGGACCAAAAGATTGAAGGAATCAGCAGCTGTAGTGGTTTGGGAATGTGTCTGAAGCATCAGAGTATCATGGAGAGTAGTGATACCACTGAGTGTTTTGGATAAAAGCCTGAGAGAGGTGGATGGTGGGGGCTGAGGGGAGACTGATGAGTTGCTGGGAGTGAGAGAGGACATCCCTTCTCTTCCCTCTCCAGCAAAGGGGGGCTGACCTTGATCCTTGGAGCTGTTTGTCCTGTGGTGGAGGGGATGAGGGGCTGGGACTGCCTGCTCTGCAGCCCTGGAAGGTGTTAAACTGGACAGATCTTTGCAGAAACCCCAAACAGGAGAATCCCTCTGGTGATGCTCTCCCATGTGAAAGTCAGTGCTGACAGGGGTGTCACTAGTTCTGCTCTCATTTAGTGCCTGCTCAAACACTGGGTAAATGCAGATCTCACAGCACTCAGTCAAGGGATACTTAACATATCCTGCATGTCTACTGTGTTGGTCAGACTTCTGAATCTCCTCAAAGGATGAAATTGGGTTCAGCTCAACCTAGTTCCATAAAACTCTCATGGCTGCTGTTAATGATATTCTTATCTTTTAATTCTTTAACAGACAATAAAAAGCACCAGCCTTTCCATTGTTTTATCCAGGAGTGGTGTCAGGCCAGGTGGCCTCAGCTCCCTTGGTCATCCTGCTTTGCCTTTTGCATCAGAATGTTGGATCAGCTATTTGTTCTCAAAGGTGGTCAGTCTCTTTCCTCTGTACCTGTGGTTGTGAAGGCTCTGTGATGCACCTCTGTGCATGACCCAAAGGCACACCCAGCAAAGTCACTGGTTCCCAGATTTGTGCATGCATCCATGGCCACATCACATGGACACTGTCTGTAGGGCTTGGCTAAATGGGCACTGTAAAATTCAAGTGCAGGTAGAGACAGAAGAGCTCTTGAAGCACCTGAACCACCTCATTGTCTGCCACATCCCCTGCAAAGAAAGAGGAATGCAGAATGTGTGATTTTTGTCTTGTTACTTCCCTGATGTTACATCCCATCATTCCTGCACCTTGAGGTGGGACATAAGATGTCCCTGCCTCTCAGAGTATGCACCAAAGTAGTCTTTGCTTGTACCTTGGGCCAGCTACCATCTGTGCAGTCTTTTCTCACCTGAACTCTTTACTCTGTGGCAGATCACAGAATCTGAGATTGGTTTGGGTTGGAAGGGACCTCAAAGCTCATCTTTCACTGCCTGCCATGGGCAGGGACACCTTCCACTGTCCCAGGCTGCTCCAAGCCCCATCCAGTCTGGCCTTGGACACTGCCAGGGATCCAGGGGCAGCCACAGCTTCTCTGGGCACCCTGTGCCAGGGCCTCCCCACCCTCCCAGGGAAGAATTTCTTTCTGAAATGTAATCTAACCCTGCCCTCTGTCAGTGTGAAGCCATTTCCACCTTGTCCTGTCACTCCAGGCTCTTGTAAATAGTCTCCCTCCATCTTTTTGTACTGTTCAGGTACTGGAAGGCTGTGAATTATCTGTGCCTCCAGCAGCAGGGATATTGCAAAAGGAGAGCCCAGCCTTGCTGTGACTGCCACCATTTAGGCACTTGTACCTTGCCCTCTGCTCCAGTGGTGCTGTTCCAGGCAGACAAGGCTCAGACTCTCCTACTTCCCAGCAGATGCATCCCTCAAGAGCTGCAGTGGCCCCTTAGTGGTTTCCCAGGGCAACAGATCTCGTCTAGTCTAGGTTTAACCCCTTGTCTCCTTGGAAGGATGGAAGCTGAGTGCCAGCAGGCAGGTGCAGGGTGAAGTTGGGATGCTTTTTGTGACTTCCCTGAGAAGGCAAACCAGGCAATGGCTGTGCCAGTGTCATGTTGTGTGTGAGTTGCCCCACACCCAGGTGTCCCCATTGTTAGCTGGTTCTGTCACAGCTATCTCAGTCTGTGCTGTAGCTCTCACATGTGCTGGGCATCTCTATTTAATACCTACCGGTGCATGAGGTGAGCCTTTGAAGGAGCCTCTGCCTGCAAGAGGTGCTGGTTCTCCCACCCTGCTGCTTCTGGAAGAAGTGGCAAGTCTGGGATAGCCTGGATACTTCCTTTCCAACCTCAGGTCCATGGAGTGCAGCACAGCAAGGGGTGACTTGTGCTGCTGCTCTCTTGGACACACACTTGTGAGTGGATTGTTGCCATCTGTGTTCTTGGCTCAGTCCAGCACAAAATGTTGATGGTCCCTGAGTTTTTTAGGCAAGCCTGCCCTTCTGCCCAGTATTTCTTCTTCACAGTCTTCAAGTGCCATGATTTTACTCTTTGAATGCAACTAGCTTGTGTGAAAATACCATCTTGCTCTGTCCTGTATATTTTGTCCAGGTTTCTGCAGGTGTTAAGACTCCAGTTCTTGGGATTTGGCTTTTTTTATACTGGCACATTGGGTGTTTTTAGCTTGATTTGCTGCTCTGACCTAGATGAACCTCTGGCAAAAGCCTCTCCAAACCCTTCATACAGGAATGGGGTGTGTGCTGTAGTGGCTCACTAGGGTTACATTAGTACAAGTATGTGCACTGGATATTTGATTGTACTCTTTTAAATTTTATTTTGCACCTTCTGTATTAAATTACTGAAACAGAACATTTCATTCTTGTTTGGTGTGGTGTTAAATAAAATTTATGCTGTAACCCTCTTAATTAGGCAGCAGTTATTATATGTCAGTGAACTTGGTAAATAAGGATTCCCCTGACAATTTTTAGGTTGAATTATGGAGGTATGTCTGACCCATTTCTGGCTGGTTTTGACAGTACAGTGTATTCATCAAGGCTGTTTAGTGAGGGAAGAGGCTGATCCTGTGAAGACAGAGACACTGCCAAGCTTTTCCTGAATAGTTCAACTGCTTGGCTTTGACCCAGCCATCATGGCAATTAAGGTATTACTGAGGAACAAGTGAGGCTGGAGCTGGGTGACAAGTCAGTGCTGTTACACCTCACCATCCCGACATCCCAAGCTCCCAGTGGTCATGGGATTTGAATTTATGGAGAATTGCTGCTGCCCTGACAGGGAATCACATCCATTTGTCTGTCACTTTGCTCTTCAAGGCAGGGAGAGCTTGGTCAGTTCAAGAGAAGAGGACATTGAGGGCAGAGCTCAGCTGGGGCTGCAGCTCCTTCTGAGGGGAATCTCCAATCTCTGCTCCCTGGGACAGGGAACAGCTGGAGCTGGGTCAGGGCAGCCTCAGGCTGGAGATCAGGGAAAGGTTCTTCCCCCAGAGGGTGCTGGCACTGCCCAGGCTCCCAGGGAATGGTCTGCCAGAGCTCCAGGAGCACTGGGACAATGCTCAGGCAAAGGGTGAGGTTGTTGGGGTGTCTGTGCAGGGCCAGGGGTTGGACTGGATGATCTTTGGGGCTGCCTTCCCTCTCAGGGTATTCTGTCATTCTGTAACTTTCTTGAGGTGTGTTGTGTTGGCTGCTTGTTCCAAGATCTGCTGGTTTCTGTGGCCACTCCTGGCACACCATAAGCCCCCCATGGCCATGGCCACAGCTCTCTGCTCCAGAGCTGGCTTCATTCCTCTTCTTCACTGGATTTGTGCTTTTTCCTGCAGTAGGGAGAAGGAGTGACCCTGGCAGTGGTGATCACACAGTGGGATCCAGCTGTGCAGGAGCCCATAGCCAAATTAGGGCTCACTTTTACATTAATTGAAATAACTTCTAAGCTAATTCAATGGGTTATCGTGTGTCTGTTTGCAGTTGGATGTGTTAATTTTTGTTCATCCAATAAATGCATGCAAGCTCCAATTCCTCACAGCACCAGAGGTTTAGTTGATCATTTGTACATTTAAAGGTGTTTGAAATTCCTATATCTGGATGCTTTCTGAGCTAAATACCATCTTCTGTGTGATACTGGAGGTACCTTTTGTTAAGCTTCAGGAGTTCTTTGTGTTACAGAAACCTTGGGGTTTTTTGCCTGTCACATACCATTTCATTGCAGAGTTTAAAGAATTACACTTTATGTTTCTCAAGCCCATGCAGGATTTCTTTAGCCCAAACACTGAGCCTAATGTGAAGGTTTAAAAGGAAGGAGAATGTTTCTTCTCCTCAGCATCTGACATTCAGGAGCTCCTTTCTTGTCTCCTTCTGTGTCCTGGCACTGTAAGGCTGGGTGAGAACCCTCAACACCATCATTAGTTCACTTTAATAACTTCAGTCAGAATCTTCCTCAGGGGAAAGAATGGAAATCTGGAAAGCCCAAGGTGGAAGCCCAGGCTGCTTTGCCTGCCCAGAACACCAAGGCTGGAGTACTCTTGTCTTTATTTCCAGAGTGATCTTGTTGCTATCTCATAAATATATATTGTAATCCTCTGGCATTGTCTTTCAGGTATAAAGATGATGTTGACAGCCCTACTGAGGAGAATGGGAAGCAGAAGGTCCTGTACAGCCTGGAGTTCACCTTTGATGCAGATGCCCGTGTTGCCATCACAATCTACTGCCAGGCTACAGAGGAGTTTGTTGGGGGCATGGCCGTGTGAGTCCTGGGCTTGTGGGCACGTGGAGGGGCACAGGAGCTGGGGTGATGAACTGTCAGACATCTCTCATTAATCACCCCTGAGGCAGTGCTGGCACAGATGGTAGAGGGGGAAATTTCTTCTTTTTCTGATAACTTTGATTATTACTTTCAATTCCCTCACATAGCCAATATCTTCTCTTGGTCCCTTTTTGGTTTGGTATCAGGGTGTAGGGAAACCATTCTGTGTGCAGCAAAGGAGGGGAACTCACAGCTCTATGTTTTGTCAGCGAGGTGTTCTGTGAAATTCATTCCCTTCAAATACCACCTATTTTTTTTCCCCAGATCACCCAGTTCACTGCCTTTCTGTGTTCTCTGTGACAGGAGCATCTGGGCCACCAAAGTAAAGTTCAGTTTAACATTAACAGAGCAAATCTGGAATTGAGGCCCACTCAAAGCCCATTTTGGGATAAATGCCTGCCTTTATCAACACAGGCTGTTGGGAGATGGGAGAGGATTCACTTGCTGAAACCCTGTCTGTCTGTGTGTGTTTCCTGCCAGGTACACAGTAGTCTTTGGTTAGCTGTGGAAAGAATGACCAAAATGTCATCTGTGGGAACCTTCTCATATCCCAATAGTACATCCCCCCAGATTTTAAAACCTTTTTATCTAAATCAGCACATTGAAACCATTCCAGTCAACACTGTCTCCCACAAGACTCTGAAAATTTCCTCTCTGTGTTCAGAGCAAAGGTGGCTGGAATGTGCTCTGCCTGGTGTGAGTTGGGTACACATGAGCTGCTGGTATGCTGTGGTGCACTTCCAATGGCCATGGGACAAAGAATTCCTTTGGCTCCAGGGGTAAAGGAAGATTCAGGCTGCAGAAGCTCTTGGCATCCTCTAGTAGAGGCTTTTGGCTGAGCAGAGGCTCCTGGACATAATGCTGATGGCTTCTGCAGTGATGCTCTGGAGCTGGGGCTAAACTTTGCCTTGGTTGAAGGGACCTGCAGAGGCTTCAGCAGGGAGAAATATCTATAACAAACCATAACAGGGCTTATTTGTTTTATGCAAAGTATAAATATCCCACTAATGACCAATGAATAGTGTATTTTTAGAAATGAGGCTCAATTCTCCAATCCAGATATGCATTGCTTCAAACTGGAGGATATCCTGATCCAGAATTTTTGTTTAGGCCTCTTTCCCTTCTGTTGAAGCCTTTATTTTGGGGAGGTAATAAATGAGCTCCTTTTAAAGTGCCTGAAAATTCTCTCTCAACAAACTCTGAGAACACTTTCAATTTAGATCCAGCTTTTCCTGAGCAGAGCTGAATGCAGCAGGATGCCTTAGAAATCCTGATAAAGTTTCCATGTTCTGTCTCTTAGGTCCTTAGGTTTCCTGTGAATTTAGTGCTAGTGAAGGTGTTGGAATGGCAGCCTTGGAGATTGAAGTCCTCTTTCCCTAACACAGGTACAACGTGGAGAGGTGGCCAGTGTCCCTTGTGCTGCCCTGCAGTGTTCCCTGGTTTTTGACCTAAGAAGGAAACCATCCATGGGCTGATGGGGAGAACTGAGGGCCTCTATGGCCAGGGTGGATGTATTTACATTGCCAGACTTAAGCTGTGGCTTAAATCAGCAAGGTTTGGTTTAAATCATTGATTTTAATCTTGTTTTCCCCTGTTGGTTTACCCAGAAGGAGAATTTCATTGTCACTGGTCAGTAGCAATGAAACATCTGCATTTACAGCACAGTGAGCTTCATATCAAACCTTGTGCTACATTTTTCTATGCCACAGGCTGTAAAGAATATCCATACAGTTTAAAATCTGTTTTTCAGACTCCCACCTTTGCATTTGATGCCAAAATGGCAATAACTCATAGTTATTCTAATAAGAAACATTTCAAAATTTTTTTAGTACATATCTTGAACCAGGCTGTGTTGGGCTGGAATTGTACCTGAGTGACCCAAGACCAGCAGTGTTTGTTCTTGTTGGTTGAACTGCTCATGTTGGACTCTTTGAGACTCTCTTGTCAAGTTGTGCCTTGAAGAATAATTGCTTAATAGAATTGGTTTAGTTACCAAATATAACCAGCTGTTTCTGGACAAGTGTGTTTTCAGTCCTCTGTAACTAGTAGCTTGTTTCTTGGTTGGTTGGTTGGAGGAAGAAAACACAGTTTTTGGTTCACTTAAGAACACTTTTATCTGAAATTTAGTGCCATGTACTGAGCCAGTGACTGTCACCACTGCTGTTGTCTGTCCTTTAAACTTGTGCAGGAAACATGAACTATCCAATTGCTTTGAAATTAAATTTGAGCAATTCCTAGGTAGAGTTTCTGAACGTGAACAGAGCTGTCGACTTCAAAGAATTCTTTTAAAATGTGGCTTTTTTTTAATCCACCCTGTCCATGGTTCAGTGAGAGAGGGATCTTTGTTAGATGGCAGAGCTGAAGCCTGTGTTCCTGAACCCTCTGCATGAAACCAGGATCAGCAGTGATTTCCCCACTAATGAAAAATTAGCCAATGGTTCTGTGCTGTCTTGATGCACTAAACCTTCTAAAAGGTCAAAGCATCCACATTCAGCTCTTTCTTCCACTTCTGGCCTTTCATTTAATAAATCAGACTTTCATTTCTCCATCATAGAGGAATGATGAATTGCCTGTTTCTGCTCTGGGGTGCCTGAACAATAAATGTTATGTAAATGTGGGTGCAGGGGCTGTACCAGAAGCCAGGGAACTTTTTGGAAGGCATGATCCTGATTTCGTGCAGATGTGTAGGGGGGAAGTCAGATACAAATATAGACTTTATAAGCTGCTTTAATTCAACCCAGGCTATTTTTCCATGTGGAAGTGGCTCCTGAAGCACGTCTTGGGGCCAGTGCAGCTGCCCAAGTAGGCATCTCTGCTTCTCTGAATTTGCTGGCTGCTAGTAAAAACCTTTTGAAGCTCTGATTTCAGCTTTGCAAAGCAATTCTGTAAGGGCAGTGCTGTAATTACTTTGATTTATTCTTTTCAAATTCTAGTGGAAAAAAAAATTCTGGGCTGCATTCTTAGAGCTCTGAGTGGAGTGAGTGCATTTTCAGTGCACTAATAGGAATGCAGCTTTCCCCTGCCTGGGCTGGTGGATTTTCCTTTTCCTCAATCTCTTTTGGTGCTAACAGCTGCATTCATGGAACAAGCATGTGCAAAAGCTGTCTTGTGTATAAATTAAAAACTTCTTCTATTGCACTTGATTGGGATGAAGATGCTCTTTAAAACAAAACACCTTTTTTTTTTCCACTCTCCTAAATCAATGCTGAATCCTAAAATGGGAGAAACTTTCTGGCCCCCTGTGAAAAGCAGGAATTTTCTCCCAGCCTGCAGCATGGCTCCTTAGAAATGCTAAACAAGTTATTCCTGCTTCTCTGCTGGAACAGCCACTGATCCTGATAGTATCAGCACTCCTGCAAAACTCCTGCCAGGAACGTGGTTCTGGTCATGCAGTTTGGGGTGAGAGGAGGGAGGGGAGGGGAGGAAAGGGAAGGTGGCTCTCCCTGAGCAGTGGCTTTGCTGGTTGTGGAGCCTCTGCTCACCTGGGAGCCACAGCACTGTGTCTTGGGCCTGCCTTTGGGATTAGCTGGGTTCCAGGAGCAAAGGGAAACCTTTCTGCAAGCCAGGGAGCTTCCTGCTGGAGTTACTTGAGCTCCATTTAAAAGCTGGTGTCTTTGTTAGTCCTGTCCTAACCTGTCCCAGAGTATGTTCAGCAGGCTTTCCCAGGTAGTTGTGCTGGGAGATACGCTCAGCTGCTCTGCTTCCTAGCCAAGATCCTGGGAACACGTAGCTCCCAACAGCTGCCTGCCTCTTTTCCTGAACTGTTCAACTCACAGGGAGCTGTGTCATCACTCTTGTGGGACCACAGATGACCAGCAAAGTCTGGTGAAGGTGACTGTGTTGGTGATTATAAAGGTGTGTTCACCTCTGCAGCCCCATGCCCAGGGGAAGGTACCCTGCACTTTCTGGTGCTAGTGCAGATATCTGTAGAAACCTTTTGGATGAAACAGGAATTAGTTTAAATCTGGAGGGGACTGCTCCTCTCACCTTTGAAATGTCTTTTGCTTGGTTACTTTGTGGTGAGAATTCACTCTAAAGATGAAACACATCAGTTCTCAGAGGATGAGCTGGTGCATCACCCCAAGGGTAACAGAGATCTACCTGTGCCTGAGGCTCTTCAGTGGCAAGGAATTAGCACTGCCCTGCCTCTGAACAGCTCAAGATTCCCAGTATCTTCAGTTTTATTTCTTTTTCTGGCTGTGTCAGTTTTCTTCAGTTTCAGAAATCAGCAGAAACATGGAGGTGTGTGAGCTGTACCTCAGCTACTCACTAGTGACTGCCCATAATGTAATTTCCCTCAAGTTAAAGGAGAGGGGACTCAGCATTGCATTTCCATTGTGGGGCTGGCAGCAGCTCATAGAGGATAATTTAAGGACTCCCAGTTTGTAGCCTGCCTTCTCCTGCAGTAACTGGTTCGTGTGTTTGTACCTTAAATACCCTTGGTTTGGGAGACAAGTGTGTTTTTGGAGCAGGCTGCAGAGATATTTGTGTTCTCTTTCTGTGAATGCATCCCTGCCTTGTCTGGCCAAATCCAAGATGTGCACACTGCTTGCCTGTTCCTGGGAGGGCCCCTGGGACTTTTCCAGCTGTAGGTGTCCTGCTGACTGGCAGGAAGGATTGCACAGTTCAAACATGACAGCAGCAGTTCTTTCCTCGGGGGAAGAAGTCAAACCAGGCCTGTAGCTGGAAGCACTTAAAAGAGCCAGTTCTGAAGGTATGAGCAATCCAGGCAGATCAGGAACTCATGATAAATATGATGTGAGAGCTTTGAGTCTTGCAGCCCATTCTTATGAAAAAAGATCTTCCTTTTTGGACAGAAAAGAGTCTCTCCCATATCCCAGTGCTGTTGCCAAGTTCTATTTTCTCAATATAAAGAGAAAACAGAATGAAAATAGGTCAGTCTAGCTCTGCAATCCTTGCCCTTTCCGGGGCTCTGCTGTTTGTGTTGCTGATGTGCAAATGGATTTATTAAAAAAATAAACCCCATTTCCTTGTTTGTTTTGCAATGCCTGCTGCACTCTTCCCAAACCTCCTCCCACATCTCCTGAGCTGATGGGGGACGTGACACTGCAATGATTCCTGCTCTGCCTGCGTGTGGAAGTCTGAAGAGCTGGGTCACAAATGAAATCCAGCGGGTAGCTCAGAGCATGGCTGTTTTCATTCAAGCTTGCGTAGGAGACAGAGGCACTCAGATATTCCTCTGGTTATTTAATAGCCTCTGACTGTTCAGGGCCTTTGAAAGGTGCTCTTGCTGCTTTTGGCTGTGGTGACTAATATGAATTCTTTGTGCAGAGATCTCTTCTGTGTGAAGAAATCCGAGGCGAGTGCAGGGTTTTGCTAGGAACGAGCCTTTACGGCTTTGATCCAGGCACACCCCAGTCCCCAAGGGAGCACTGGAGTGTGCAGAGTTCACAGGCTGGACAGCCAGATTCTATAGATTTCAGTGAGCACACAAACCCTCTCTCTGTCTTACGAGCTGTGGCCTTTGTGCCTCTCTGTGTAGCTGTTGTGTGAGCTTTGAAGCCTGGCTGGAGCCAGGAGCGTGGTGCTCCCAGCAGCTGGAGGCAGAGCTCTGCAGGGGCTGCAGGGAATGTGGGCACTGGGGTTTCAGCTGCACGGAGAGGGGCTTGTCTTTGCCTGGCTTGGAGTGGAGACTCTGTCCTGAAGGAAGCAGGAGGGACAGAGAACACTCTCAGAGACTGCAGTGCAGTGCCTTAGCACCTGGTTAACCTCCATACTCCTTGTGGGAGTCTCTGTGGGGTGGATCTTGTCTAATTCTGACTGAGACACAGGGCTATGGCCTTCCTGTAGTTTGGTAGTGTTTTCTTTTATCAGAGAAGTCACTTAGAGTTGAAACGTTTGTTCAACTTCCATCTTCCCCAAAAGCTGACCCGTGGCATCCTGCCTCTGAATGAAAGGGGAATGGGCAGGTGGGAGAGAGAGGAGGAGAGGATACTTGTTCCACATCACCTCCTGTCCCCTTTGAACACCAGCAGAGCTTGACTGGCTTCTTCCTCATCACCTGTAACAGGACATGGAGCCTGCCAGGCAGTCACAGCCTGTGGCAGTGGCAGAATTGTTTCCTGAGTACCATCTGAAGCTCTCCTTGTCCTTGGTTCACTGCAGATTGCCATGAAAGAAGACTCTTGTTTTGTCCACAGGCTCCTCAAAGCACAGATTCTCTCAGACATTTCTAGTCAGAAGTGTTACCTGGGGGCAGCATTGTTCCAGGCATCCTGCTTTTCTAAGGAATGGCGTCTGGACAGTTCTCTGTGTCAGCCAGGCAGCCTGGCAAGGATCCTTGTGTGGCACTTCTTAGTCAGGGGTCCCAGTGTGCTTGTGGGAACAGGAATTGTCCTTTGAGTGCCCCTTTGAGACAGCCCCAGTGACAGTCACAGCTGAGTGTGAGCACAGCAGGGGAGAAATCAGCAGGAGCTGGGACTGGTGCCCTGCTGAGAACTTCCCCAGGTACAGACCAGGGATGAGGGAGAGGGAGAGACACCCCAGGGAGCTTGTAGCAACAGAAGTTTAACTCTGCTTAAACTCCAGCATGGCACTTTTGCCTGGGGAGCTACGTAGGGTCTGCAGGTGCCAAGGGCTGCATTTCTCCATGCAAGCTGTGAGTGCTTCGCTGGTAGCAGGTATTCCTGTTCCTGTTCCTTCAAAAACCAATGGGATATAGTCACAGGGCCTCTCTTCTGCTGGTTCTGTGATACACAGCTGGCTTTGGAGGTGGAAGGGTTTGACACGAGGGAAGAAGGAGTCAGTGCAGAGTGTAGTTTGCTTTTTGTGAGTAAAGATGTGGCACAGAGCTCACAGGAGGAGCTGGGCTGCATGGACCCTGAGGACAGAGCTGGGGGCTGCTGCTGCAGCCAGCAGTGGGGTACCTCAGGTTCTGTGTGATTCTCATGCTCAGGGGTACCTGAGCAAACAAACAGGTTTAAAATGATGTGACCAAGGATTTCTATTTGGTCCTGACCTCACAGGACAGACTCCCCTCACTTCTCCACTGTCCTGAGCTGCCAGTGGTCAGGAGGTGGTTTTGTCCTCCTCTGGGTGGAGGCCTGGCCCAGTGCAGTCTGAGCAAAGCAGCCCAAACATTCAGCATGCAGAGAGTGTTGCTTCCCTGCTGTCCTTTAGTCTTTGATGCATGCTCTCTTTTTCTCTAACACATCTGCACAGCTCTACAGAGCTTCTCTGCTGTTGTTTGCTGAGCCCCCAGCAGCACAGGCAGGGAATAGATGACTGTGAATGCAGCAGATGCCAACCAAAGGGGCAGGGGATGGCTAGAGGCCCCTTAGACCCTGATATGCAGGATATCAGCTTTGAAACAGCTTGTCAAGTTTTTCTCCTGTGTAGCACAGGCTGTGTTGTCTTGTGCAGAGAACCTTTGCATCACCTTGGAAGGATGATCCATTTCTGTGAGTCAGTCAGGGGTCATCAGACTTCCAGGGAGTTCATCAGCCCACTGGCTGCTGGCTGGAGGTGTCCACAGTTATCTGAGTGTTCAGATCCAAGTCTGACATGTTTTGGCAATGGGGGCAGGCAGTCTGAGGCATGAAGCTCACTTGGGGAAGGCTCCTTAACAATTTTGTCCTACTCTTCAGCTCAGAAAATCTATGTGCCTGGTTTATTTCTTTTCCCAGGGACGGTGAGAGCAGCAAGTCAATGTGAGTATTATTCTGCCCTCTCCTCCTTGGAACAGTGTTATTTGTTTTCCTGTTGTAGCCTAGTTTGGGTTTCTGGTGTTGTAAATGCAGGTCCTCCAGCATTCCTGGCACTCAGCAGCATCATGTTTACACCCCTTTCCCAGCTCCACTCTCTCCTCTGCACTTTATTTCCAGTAAGTTCCTGACTTGCTGTCACCTTAGATAAGTCACTCTTCCATCTCCTGCTTTCCCAGCTGTGGAGGGAGAATTGTGCCTCTCTGCAGAGCTGGGAAGCTTTGAGAGTGCCACAAAAGGAGCTAGATACAGGCTTGCTCTATTCATTGTGCTTGACAACTCAGTAAATAAAACTTCACTCAATTGCTCGCTCTGTAATTCACATATAAAAGAGCTGTCATTCTGATCTCCCCCACGCCATGCTTGAAATGCAAAGGATGGAGTGAGACCTTCTAGTAAAGCAGCACAATTTCAGCACAGTACAGAATGGGCTCTGAGGGTATTGGCATAAATAACTGAATGCCCCTGCCTTGGCAGGAGGAGCAAGTGCATGTGGTGAACCTGCCCTTTGTCACAACCTTCCAGCATTTGACGTGGGTCTTGTGACACTTGACCTCCTGGATCCCCAGAGGGTGCAGGAACTGTTGTAGCTTTCCAGAGAAAGGCAGAGTTTTTTCTTGTAGAGCTGGAGCTTGTCTTGTCACTGTGCTGAGGGAGGAGGTTGCTGCAGTGTCTCTTGGGCAGGGGATCTCTCACCTTCTCTCCAGTTTGTCAGTGTGCTCTGACAACACAGCTGGTAGTTTGACTTTGGTGGTAAAGGCAGTTTCAGATGTTCCCACCCTGCTTTGGGCTTCACTGCCTCCTCTCCTGTGCCAGAGCTGGGAGAGGCTGTGCACATCCAGCTCAAGACATCACCCTCCAGAAAGGAGGAGTGGGCAGGGCAATGTCTCCTGGGGCAGACAGCACCAGGTGGGCTCAGGGTGCAGAAGATGGTGGATGGCAGCTGTGGTCCCATTCCAGATGTTTATCCCAGCCTGGCACTGCTGGTGTTTCAGTGACAGGCTTTGAGACAGTGGAAGAATCGTGACTCTTCTCTGGGTGGAGGCGTGGAGGATGGTTGGCGTCTCTCAGGTGGTGTTGGTGGCCCTGCACCACCCCTGGGGAAGCCCAGGAGGGATTGAGGAGTGGATTGGAATGGCTTAGCAGGATGGTGGAAGCCAAGCAGCATTTCCCTCTGCAGAGCTGTCCCACGGAGGCTCAGGAGAGCTTTCAGCACCCTGCTGGGTTGTGTGCCCCCACTGTTAGGTCAGAGTTTGTTCTTCCTGGGTTTTCTGCAGAAATCAGGGCTGGGCTGGGGTTAAAGCCAGCATTGCTTAGGCCATGGATTTAGGGAGCCAGCCTTTGCCAAGCTGCTGCACCCCCCCTGTACCCCAACACCCAGGCAGGTCAGTATGGACACGATCAGACCTTGCCTGTCTGCGCTGCTTTCTCTTTCCTGTGCTCACCTTCTTGCTTTGACCTTTCCCTTCCCTGTGTGTCCCCACTGAATGGCTGCCAGCCCCTGCCAGCTCTGCCCTTAGAGCTGCCACCTGTGACTCCTGAAGGGCCGCCGGGCGGGGGTGAGCGAGAGCCAGTGGGGAGCGGTCCCTTGTTACAGTGAATTTCCTTTCCCCTTCTCCAGATACAGCACCAAGAATCCCTCTCTGCAGTCTGAGACAGTTCATTACAAGAGAGGGGTAAGCCAGCAATTCTCCTTGCCTTCCTTCAAGATTGATTTCTCAGAGTGGAAGGATGATGAGGTGAGTGTCTCCTCAGTGTCCCCTTCTTTCCACACCCTGTTGTCCCAGAAGCACTGGCCTCTGTTCAGTGCCATGAAGTTATGGCTGGAAGACACTTTCTCCCAGCTCCTACAGTGTGTTTTGTGGGTGCTGCCCTGGGAGGAGCAGTGTGGGAACTTGGCAGGCAGATCAGGCCAACTGGGACCAAATCCAGAGAAGTAACTTTTGATATCACTGATCAGCTGATTTAGGAGGGAGGCTGCAGAGATTGACACTGGAGCTTTTCCTGAAAACCTGCTTTCCTCAGCCTTCCTCTCTGTGCCAGCCAAAGAGCTTGTGGGAACAAATGCCTGTCATGATCTCTGTTTTTGTGGGTTTTAGTTTTAAGATTTGGGGGTTTTTTTGGGTGGTCCTCTAGAACAGTGGTCTCCAAAGTGAGGTGCATGCAATACAATTCATTGGGGTGTGGGAAGGACTTCAGAAATACATGTATATAATCCACAGATTCTAAACACACATATGTTGGGAATATGTGCTCAAAGCACATTACTGATGGGATGAAGAGTAAGAATAGTTTGGAGACCACTGCTCTGGAGGAGTCCTGCTCTGTTGAAGGGCCACATCCTGCACTATTATCTGTAGCAGTGCAGTGTTGTGAGGGGATATTCTCCTTCTGGGGCAGATTTACACTGGTGCATCAATGCTGAATAAGGGAATGTTTTCCTCTTCTTAATTTAACTCGTAACTGCAAACAGACCAGGACTTGGTTTTAATTAAGCCTTGTGGCTTTTCTGCATACCAAGATTTGTAGAGTCCTGTTAATTTTGGTATCTTTGGTATCTGAAGAATTCCAACATGGGCAGTAACCCTCTGGTTTCTGACCCTCAAAGCTTCCCCTGCATGTGGCACAGGGAAGGAAAGCCTTGGTGTTTCCCCTGCTCTGTGCAGAATTGTGATAAGAGATTTGAAAGGCAGAGTAGTTGTTCTGTAGCTGCTGATGATGTATTTGTTCCTGTGGACCCCTCTCCCAGGAAATGCTCACTGATAATGGTGTTCATTTCCTGACCCAAGCCTGTGCAAGTGTATTGTGTATGTGAAGCCTGGTAGATAACTCTATCTGTTAAAAAAAAAAAAAAAAGAAAAAGAAAATAAGAAAAAAGGGGGAAAAAAGGAGGAAAAAAGTAATTTTTCATGTATTTGAAAGATTGAATAGCTATTGTCCTGAAGTTACAGTGACAACTATAATCAGTCCCGTGCCTTAACAAATGCCTTGGTGGTTACCAAGAGCCTGCAGAGTCTGGTCTCCTGATGTCTTGGCTTCTCTGCCAATAGATGATTTCACAAGTTCAGCCTACAAAAGCCTGGAAGAGCTGCTTTTCAGTCCCTTCTGTTGTCTGAGAGAGCTCTGTTCCCTTTCTTCTCAAAGAATTGAGAAGCTTAATTTTCACTTTTGTTCCTGTCAGCAAGGTTTTAACTCAAGTACTAAAGTCATATCCCTTTGACAGCTTAAAGGAAACATGAGTTTCCAGCTCTCTTTGCTCGTTCTGCTGCATCCTCTGGCTCCTCTTTTTTTTTCATTGGTGTTACTGGGAGATGGAAAAAATGTGGAACAAGCTCTGTGATTCCAAAGAGTTTCCCTTCCCATGTCAGCTCTGGGTTACATATTGGTCCTTGTCCTAAATTTTCCTAACTGGCCACCAAAATGCAGCACTTTTATCTGAGACAGCTGGCAGTGTCTTAGCTGTGTACAATTGACATTTCAGATTTCTTTCCAGCTTTGTTACTGGTGTCATTCAAAACCCCCAGATTTATTTCATATTTTTGCTTAGTGTGATACTCAGATATGACGTAGGTCTTGACTGGGGAAGAAGGAAAACTGATGTTATGTTGGGTTGTTCTGTAAAAAGCTTTATAAAAGTTTATTTTATCTTCCTTTTTTAGTGCTTTACTTGGAAATTACAAAGTATGGCTTGTGTCAGGGCAGTAAAAATAAATGTGAAATGGTGCCTTAAGAGATCTTTTGTTCAAGAGCACTGAATTTTCTGTGGCAAAGCAACCTCAGTTCTGTGATGTGACTTTTCCTTCAAATGGTTTATCTTTTGAGGGACTGGAGCAAATCAGGCAGCAGATGATATTGGGGCTGTGGCAAAGTGGTGGAAGCCCCAAAGCACTGCCTGTAGCACTTGGAATTGGGTCTCAGTTTTCATGGCAAAACTGAAAACAGAATACCTGGTGAAATGACATCTTTTTTTTCAGTCTTGGCAAGAGATGAGACAAAAACATCCAAGTCAGTTATCAACAAAACCAACAGAAATCCAATCCCTCAGCCTCCTCCATTCCTGGCATAGGACAGTGTTTGTAAGGTTGCCTTTTCCTTGTATTTCTAAGATGACACAGAGCTTTTGATGTGCTTTAATGAAGTGTAGGGCAAAGGGAGAAATTGAGACTGTTTCCCTCACACTCACATTTTCATTCTCATCAATTAGAAGGTTAAGGACCTGCATTTCATAACATGCCAAGAGATGGAAATCAGTCTGGTGTTTCCTAAAGTGTTGTGTGAGCTTGAAGTTTTGCAGATTTTCCTCTTCTGTCTTCAGGAGCTTCATACCAGAGCCAAGGGCTCTCTGTGGTGTTGGGAGCACAAAGTGCTGCTGTGCTGAAGCCAATTTACCCTGTTGTACCTAAGCAAGACTGTGGCACTGGATATATTTTGAGGAGCTTGTCCTACTAGAAATCACTCAGAAGGCTTTTAGGATATGTGAATTAATGAGAATTAAATACCATTTGCAATTCAAGCTGAGATCCTTTGCCTTGCTATGCACAGCTGGTGTTCAGTGCCACGTCAATGTGTGTATGTTGTAGCTGACTCCCTTTTAAAGCCCATGGAATTTTGAATCCTCCTGCTCTGTCGTGTCCTTTGGAGACCAGGGGCTGGGGACCTGTCAGAAGGGCCCTTGGTGGATCTAAGGTGATCTCCAGTGCTGTCTCCAGGCAAGTCTGGTCTGAATTGTGTAACCTCAGCTCGTTTCTTTCCCTCAGCTGAATTTTGACTTGGACCGTGGCGTGTTCCCTGTGGTCATCCGAGCAGTGGTGGATGAAGGGGATGGTAAGAATTGATCCTCTGCTCCCATGGCCTTCTCCTGGCTCTCTCTGAGCTTATGTGACCCCTTCAGGACTGGCCTCCTTGGGGAGCCTTTCCAGAGTAAAAACATTCCAGCAGTTCATTGTAACTTCCCTTTATTAAAAGGGCCAAGCTAACCACATAAAAAAGATACTTTTAAGAATAGTCTTCATTTTTTACAGGAAAAATGGCCAGGTATTTAGTGTTGGAATAGTTTTAGGAGAGCTCCTTGCTCTGCCACCAGTGCCAGGCACACAAATTAGAGCAAATGACTTCCTTGCTTTTTGGGTTTTTCTTTTGGAGTTTATAGGTCAAGGAGTGGGGGAGTTGGTCTTTTCTCCCTCTTAGAGGAGTAAATTGTCTTCCTAAAAACCTGGAAATGGGCAGAGAAAAGGAAGTGGCTTTAAAATACTCAGGCCACTCTTCAGCCAAATGCAGCTTCATTCAGCAGTTTGAAATTGTGTTTTTTCTGAGGATGCTGAGTGGTTATGATAAAAGAGCAGAACCTCTGAGGAGGTAAATAATTGTTGCTTATTTAAAAATAATGAATAACTAATCATAATTAGTAATTATGATTAATTGGTGATTATTTTTAAAGCACGGTGCTGTTTTGGAGAGGGTAGTCCAGTGAATATTTAGATTATTACTTTTAGATTATTACTCACCTTATACAGTATTTCCCTTAGGGGATGAGTGCTTTTGGGCTCATTTGGAGTGTCAGCAATGAAAAGGGCACAAGGAAGTCACATTTTCTTTGAAATTGGTGGGGTTTATGGTCAGCAGGACCAGCATTTCGCTTCTGTAACATTTTGTACAAAATTTAAGATAATTAGAAAAGAAAAAAAATCCATTGTTAATCACATTGTTCAGGTCAGTCACTTGCCCAGTTTCCTATGTTGTAGATGTGAAAAAGCCCAGAAACTCATTAAGTTATTTTACAGTCTTCCAAGCAGACAGAAATAGAACTGAATAAGCCAATTTAAAGTGTGACTAACAAAGCACAGTGCAACATAAAGGAAATTACTTCTAAAATGCATCTATTTTTAGTGATTTCAGACATTAGTAACCTGGACATAAATGTGTATTTCTTGACCATAAATATAAAACACCACCCTCTGTTTATGGAACTTTTGGCAAGGTATTTATATTCTCTAATGCTGGACATGTCTAGAAGGATCAAAAATAGAACAGGAGGCAGTATGGGAAGCATACATTTATGCACATACCATGCCAATAGTGTACTCCCATTTATTTTAATAACCTAGAAAACCAACTGCTTTTTAATTCCCTCCTGGAAAGAATATCAGCACAAAAATGTGTGACACTTGAGCAAGATTGGAGGAAATTGTGTATTTTGATTCCTTTTTTAACTGATGGGACTAAAAGGAGCTGGCCTGGTGTGTTTGGAGCACCTGGAAAATTACAGCTGGCCTGGAACTGCTTGTGTTAAATAAGGTTGAATGGTAAATGAAAGTAGCAGTGAGGGAGATGCTGGTTTGGACTGGACTCTGCCATGGCTTGCAGTGTTGGGCCTGTCCAGTGCTGCCAGTGGGATTGTTCCCAGGGAGAGGGACAGAACAGGAGGGAAGGTGCTGCACAGAGCAGGTCACACCACTCTGGCCACACACACACTGCTGGAGTGCACAGAGCATATGAACTCTCCTGCCTCTTCCTTGGCCATTCACACTGAGGAGAGGGACCTCAGTTTTGTTTCCTCTGAGGGACAGAGCAGCCTTGCTCTTGGCTGGCAATGGGAGGGGCAAGTGGATGAATTCCCAGTTTTAAGCCCCTTTTCTGCATTTCATTGTGTTCTGGTTCCACCCAAATTGCTGTGACCAACCTCAGGCTCCCAGCACATCTGCAGGCAAATCTCCCCTCTCTCACCCACGGCTGTTTCCAAACACAGTCTGTGTGCCACAGCCCAGGGAAGGGGTCCACTGTTGTCTCTGCTGTTCTGGGAGCCCAAGGGAAGCTGTGGGGCTCCTTTCCCTTTCAGGTAGAGCAGGAATTGCTTCCTTGAGCTGCACCTTCCAGGCAGAGCTGCCCACCAGCTCTCCTGCCTGTGCTGGGCACAGCTCTCATCACTCCAAGCAGTTTGAGGTGCTTCCATGCCTTCCTTCCCTTCCCTCTGTGGTTCCTCACATACTCTGTCTCCCATTTCCAAATGGGAGTCTGAAAAGGATTCAACCAGCTGGAGCTGAACAGAACCTCAGAGTGCTGAGTGAGAGAGGCTGGGATTGTACCTCGCCTCCTCTCCTCCCTGTTCGCTGAGGGAGCCAGGAATGCAGTTCTGAAACCTCTGCCAGCCCCTTCCCATTGCTGTGGGATTAAGGGGGAACTCTTGATTTTGGAAGAGGGAAAATGCTTGTCTGTGGGGAAAGAGCTGGACAGAGATGTTTCAGATGTTTCAGAAGTCAGTATGAGAAATAAATGTTTTATAAGCATGTCTGACTAGACTGAAATAAAGTGATAACTAATAGAGCTGGAAGTGCTGCCAATTGCTGTTAAACCAGATAGATCTGTGATAAATTCAGGTAATTAAGCCCAGAAACTTGAAGGGACAGGAGAATCCCACTGAGTGCTTTGTTTTACTGTCCCTTTCCAACCTCTGCAAACAAAGTGGGATAGTTTGGAGCACCCAGGACAATGAAGGCATGGTTGTGTAGGGCCCACCACAGAGCCCAGCAGGATTTTGTTCTTGCTGTGTTCTGAACCAACCTGATGACAAGCTAAGAAAAATTCTAAATGCAGGAGAAGGTGAAAATAGAACAGATGGCAGCTCAGAAGTTGTTAATGGACTAAAATTCCACTCAGGGTACTTTTATGCTTGTGCTGTTTGAAAGGTTTAACCAGTCCTGCCCTTTCTCTTTTTGCAGTGGTGGTTGAGGTCACTGGTCATGCTCATGTTCTTCTGGCTGCATTTGAAAAGGTGAGTGAGGATGTTTTTATCCCTCTGTCCCTGTTCTTGTGTATGTAAACATTCCCAGAGGTCATTAGTTTATATTTATGTAACACTTGGCACAGCAGAGTCCTGGCCTGTGACTGGGTGCTGCTGTAGTACAAAAAATCATTTGCAGCAGCTCCTGTGCAGCCTGTAATTATCATTTATACCTGAGTGGGCACTCAGGGAAAGGCAGGGGTGTTTCCTGTGTGTTCCCATGGAGGATGGAAGGTGTTGGCCATGGCCTATGCAGTGTTCCAGGGCCTCGTGGTTTTTGCAGAACTGGATCTGCTGTGTCCAGACCCTGTTGCGCCATTGTTAGGCCTGAGTTCACACCCAGGACCAAGCCCTCTTGGAAGGATTGGGATGCATCCCCTGTAAAGACTGAACTCCACTGCTTTTGAGTGGTGTGTTGATGTAACTGACCCCAGCCTACGTGGTAAGGCCAAGCTGTATGCACAAGCCTTGATAACAAACTCTCTTCCCGTGGTAACTGGACCCTGAAAACAGTTGCAATCTCCATGGAGCTATCCATAACATAAAACATAACCCTGCTGTGTCTGGTTGTGGTGATACTGCAGACACATTTCCTGGACAGGTGATATTTGTAGTGACGTGCTGAGGTGAGGCAAGGAGTGCTGGAGCAGAGCTGGAAATGTGGAGAGGAGCAGCATCAGTGCTGTGCTGTTGGAAATTCCCCACTTCCCAGCTGGCAGGTGGCTGACTTCTGTATCTCAGTCTGCCTGGTTGCTGCCAGCTCCTAATTCTGTTCCTCTGAGGTGGATAATGTGGATGGTGACAAGCTGAGTCAGAGGGCATGGCAAGCTCAGTTAGTCCTAAGGAAGCCATATGGCTGGAAGATGCTCTAAGTGTTCTAGGTTGCTTTTTTTGTTGGACTTGGTCTGTGAAGAAAATGAGTTTTTCCTTGTTAGAAAGGCTGCTCTGAGCACTGGCTTTGTGTAGGTAGTTTTATTCCTGGCAATTGGACATCAGTCAGAAATGAGAAGGAGTCAACTGCAGCACCCCCAGGACCAGGGCAGGGATGTTATTGTAGTTTCCTCTGGCTGATGTTAAAAAACAACACATTAGAATCCTTCAGTCATAGTTCAGCCACTTCTTACCTCTCATCTTCTGCTGAATGTTTAAAACAAGATTAAAATCTCCCTTCTAGTAAAAAGTCACAAGGCAAAGTATATGTTCATCCTCCCTGTTTTATTCCCCATCCTTAAAGTAATTGCAGCTTTTGAAGTGTAGGTCCATAAATCCGGGGGAGGTCCTTGATAAATGAGCACTGCTGATCCCCAGAACTTGTTCAGAGGAAGACAGACCAGCAGGACTTGGTAACTTGCTATTTGTGTGTATCTGTAAGATCAGAAGAATAACCTTGATCCTGTGTGTAGTCTGACCTTGCAGCTCCTCCAAAGGCAGAAACTTGTTTGCCTGAAAACAGGACTGTTTTGTCTGTGGTGTGATGTTGTTGTCCCTTCCTTCAGCAAACAGATGCAGATCTGCAGCTGTTCACAGGACCTGCTGGAGCATCCCCTGAGTCTCCTTTGCTGCTCTCTAGGCTGTAGGAGGAGAGTTGGTTTCTTTCAGCTGAGTGGCCCTTGGGGATGATGGGGAAAGGAGCTGGCACACCACTCCCATCACTAATTCTGGCACCAGGCATGCACAGAATGGTTCCAGCTGCGCCTGCTGCCCCTGGGTAAACGAAAGGATCACAGCTCTGAGGTTGTGGAGCACGTGGGATTGTTTCTGACTCCATCCAGTGGACAGAGCTTGTTCTCAGCCTCGTGGCAGCCCTTTGCTCTCTCAGGGCTCTGGCCTCGAGTGACTCTGTGATGTTATTTAGAGTTAACAAATGTCCCCTGCCAAGTGTTGCTGGACTGGCTGAAGAAGTGTCTGCACCCAGTTGCACTGCTGCAACCTGCAAGCATCCAGTGTGCCAGGGGAGTTTTGTGTGGGCTCTGCCCCACTTCAGCGAGGTTTAACTTAAGCCAAGTCCACCTGGCTGTGCACTGGAGCAGACCAGTGCTCTGATACCCTGTTCCACTAACTCTGCTGCCATCCAAGCTGTCCTTCTGATACACACCCCACCCTCCCCTTAGCTAGCAGACACCAGCTCTGAAATGAGCCTTCAGCTGTTTAATGCTTTAATTTCTCTTTTTTCCTGCCAGCACGTTGATGGCAGTTTTTCCGTGAAACCGCTGAAGCAGAAGCAGATTGTAAGTACCTGTTTCCTCTCTGCTCTTGGTTAAAGACTTGCTGGTGTCCCACAGGTGCCTGGCTCTACCCAGTGGGAAGGTTTGGTGTTCACTGAGAGCCTGAGATCTCATCTCCTTGGCTCAGATGTTATAAGCAATGGCAGTGAGGTGCTGGCAACCCCTAATTTTGCCATTTTGTCCCCCGTCCTGGTGTGGTGTGATGTGCAGAAGCTGAGTAGTGCCTTAAGACTGAGGTTGCATCCAGTCCTGCATAGCCAGAAATACATAAACAACTACAAACTGCTAAGATTGCCAAGAATTTCAGCTTCTGAAAAGAAATCTGGTGGTGATTCTGCTGCAAGGATCAGCTTGAAATGTCTTCAAGAAAGAGATGAAATTTTGGTGGTTGATCCTTTCAGCTTTAGCTGTGTGCTATGTTTTAGCTTTAAATGAGTTTCACTTCATCTGTTTACTTGATAGCTAGGGATTTCTGATTTGAATTAAGTACCTTTTGCTACCAAGAAAGTCATTAAGTGCCTTAATAAGACACTCTTTGCTCTAAGATGTTCATTCCAGTCCCTGGGTCAGAAAAGAGCTACAAGCACTAATCAGTAATCATAGCTCAAGGTGGTATTTGGTAATTCTCTGTCTGCCTCACCAACACTGTGCAGAGACTCCTTCTCTGTCCTTCAGACTTGCTCATGAAAAGCCACTAATTTATCCCACAAGTGGGGTTTTTTTGAGGTGGGGGCTGTTAATTTTTTTATCTCTCAACCTCTGTTTACATGGTGTGAGTCAGTGTTGGGTTAATGTACACCCTGAGGTAATGTGTGCACCCTTCTCCACTGAGCTCTCCAGACTCCCCAAATGGAGGGTCTTGCTGGGAGTGCTGTCCAGGGAAGTTCCACCCTACCACAGGATGATGAGCTGACTCCTGCAGTGCAACACTGTGTGCTTGTCTGTCTTCACTGGCCCAGTGTAACCTTCCCACTCACTGTTTGGCTCTGGCTACTTCTATTTTATTGGCAGTTTGTAAAATGTAATGCTTGTAAGTTCTCTCCTGTGGCTTTTGAAAGAGAAGGAAGCTCTTGTTAAAAGAAAAACACACAGCACCACTGAAACTGAGATAGCATCTGCACCCTTAGGAGCACAGAGCAGAGGTGTAAAGTCTTTCTGGAGTAAACCAGCTGTATAACACTGCACATTCTTTGCCCTCCCTGCTTTTCTTTTGCCTCTCCCTCCCTGCCATTGCCAGGGTTGTGGGTACCTTTTGTGGCCATTGATCAGGAAGCAGCAGTGCATGAGCTGAAGTGCTCTGTGCTGAGGTCAGTTGTGGTGTAAGCACCAACCTGTGTGGAGAAAGTCAGCATGGAGGAATACAAACAGATGGATCAGCAGAAAAACATGACCTGGACTTGGCCAGTGGCTCCCTGTGCATCTGCTGAGGCTGTAAATAGCAGCAGAAGCCTTTGGAAGGATGACGTGGTGTGGGATGGGTTGGAGAAGCACGGAGGTGAAGCACTGTGTACAGCTACCTACTCCTTAATTACACCCACTCTGAAACCCTGGAGCTCTTCCTAGGAACAGCTTTGTTGCGCTGCTCACCCTTTCCACACTGGGACAGAAGCTCCTCAGGATTTTTAGAGGCAAGCAGACTCCTGCAGAGACTTGGGCCTCTCTCTTCCTGACCTCTTCAATGCTTTGAGCTGGTGACTTCTGCACTCACTGTCGCTCTTCATGATCCTCTGAGGAGTCAGGATGCTGGAACAAGGCTCTCTTTGAAATGCCAAGTTACAAAAGAACATCTCCCACATAATTGTTCCCAAACTTCCTGGGTGAATTGTGAGCCACTGCAGAGGGTTTTGCTCAGCAGTCCAACAGCTGATCTCATTGCCATGAAATGCAGGCCTAGAACAGATTGTCTGTGAGCTGCACGCTGAGTTACACAGGGAAACTCTGGAATTAGTTTGTTATCACTGCTGTGTCCCAGCTCAGAGCATTTCTGAACTGGCAAATGGGCTGGATACAGCCAGCTCCTGCCCCCACCTTGGCCTGTGTCATCCTCTGCAGCCCTGGAACCCCATGGCAAAGCCGTGGTGACAAGAGCAGTGACGAGAGGGGAGAGGCCAGTTAGACATGGAAAGGACAGAGGCCCTGGGACTGGCGAGCTCTTTTTAGCCCTGGGCTGCTGATGACTTGGCTTCAATGTGTGTTGTGAGCTGGGCAGCTACTGGAGATGGCAGGAAAGTGTTTCCTCCACTTCTGTGAGATGTTCTGTGCCTGTTTGGTACCTTGCAACCCCCTCACGAGGGTTTCTGTGGAGGAACACATCCTGCTCTGGGGAAGCTGCTGTGTGGCACCAGATCAGAGAATCACAGAATCATTTAGGTTAGAAAAGAGCTGCAGGATCATCAAGTCCAACCTGTGACTGATCACCACCCTGCCACCCAGCCCAGTCATTCTTTGAACACCTCCAGGGATGGTGACTCCACCACGTCCCTGGGCAGCCCTTTCCGATGTTTAGCAGTCCTTTCTGTGAAGAAATTCTTCCTGGTGTCCAACCTGAGCCTCCCCTGGTGTTACAGATCTTTCTGCAGAGCCTTCCTACCACCCACAGATGTCTGTGAACTTACTGAGGGTACATTTGATCTCCTTATCCAGATCAGTAAAGATGTTTAACAGGACTGAATCTTGACTGCCTCAGTGCTCTAATTCAGATGCTTGGAGGGATTTACAGGCAGCTGCCAGTTTGCAAAGTCATGGCTTGGAGTTGTCCCAGGTTGGGGCTCTGAGCAACTTCCACCTGTGCCTCAAGCACCTTCTGCCACCACACCCCAATTTAGAGATGCCACCAAGGGCCTGAGGATGCCAGTAAATGACACTGCACTGACACAGGGTTATTCCTCGAGTGCTTCTCATGCTAAGGGACGTGGTTTGTCTGTCCTCAGTAGCTTAACCTTTTGCTCCCAGGGGATGAACAGGGAGATGATGTGCTGCCCCTGGTGTGCCAGCAAGGAGCTGTTGGCACAGCCCATCTGCTGAGCTTGCAGAAACCGGTGGAAGTTCATCTTGGTTAAAGTTAAGCAGGACCTCACAAAGGAGAGGATTGTGGAAGGCTGATTGCCTCTGGATTATTTGAGCCATGGGTGTGTTTTCCCTCTAGATGCCTGGGACAAGCAGAGTATTTGTTTTGTAGATTATTTTGATAGCCCAGCCAGCCACTTTTGTTACTCTCTGCTCAGACAGGATGGGCTCTACTTTTTGAGCCAGGAGGGACTATCCTTTGCGATATTTGTTTCTGTTAACTTCTTCATGTCGCTGTAGGGGAGCTCTGGGTGTAACATGGGCATTTGACACAGGGAGGGAGGGAGGGAAGGTGGTCATAAACCAGTAAGGACAGAGCAGCTGTCACTCCAGCTGTGGTGTTCTCCCCTAGGTTGACCGGGTGAGCTACCTGCTTCAGGAGATCTACGGCATCGAGAACAAAAACAACCAGGAGACCAAGGTAAAGGTGCCCAGGAGGCTCCCTCAGCTGGGGCTTTCCAGCCTGCAACTTCTGCTTTATGAGCTTAATGATGGGGATTGTCAGGGCAACGTGGAGGTGCTTCCCAAAGTCGAGGCTGTGTCATTCCTGTACGCACCAAAGAAGCCCAGGGATGACAGATCATCCCTGGTGTGAGGCCCAAACAGTCAGTGCAGTTGTGCTGAGGTCATTTTAGGCAGCATGAGGCTCTTGAGGATGTTCCCTGTGGTTGGGATTGCTAGGAGAGAAGGGTATCAGTGTCCCAGGGGTGTGTCAGAGCACTGATTTTTAGGGCTTGTAGAGAGCCAGTGTTGCTGCCTCTCTGCAGTCAGGGCAGTCGTGCCTGGTGTCTGTGCTTTGCTCTTGTGGCTCCTTCGTGTTCTGGTTGGGGGTTCTGCATGTTCCTGTATTTTTCTGCATGTTCTGCTCAGAAGTTTCAGAGAACTGAGCTCTCTGGGGTCTGCCAGTGTCCAGAGACATTCCTCTTGCATTCCTCTTGAATTGCCCAGCAGGAGGGAGCACAGCACCCCTAAGGGATGTATATGCAAATGCCATAACCAGAAACATTTCCCATCTTGAGGCAGGAGCTGCTGCTGGATTCCAGCCTGCTGCACAGCCCTGCAGAGCTTATGTGACTGCTTTATTCTTCCTTTAGCCTTCGTAGAGCTGCTCTTTGCTGTCACCTGGGCTGTGGAATGTACCCAGTGCTGGCCTGCTCCAGGGTGGGACTCCATGATTTGCAAATAATGGAGTAGCCACAGAGCAAGACAAGCAGGATTTCCTCTCCAGTGTCCTGCCCAGAGCATCCTGTGATCCCTATCTGCCTGTGTCAACAGGTAGCACCTGAAGAGGCAGGAGGGGGAAGTCTTTTTCCAAGATTTTTCTTGCACAGGATCTATTTAACAGGATTGAGGGCTTCTTTTTGGGCCTTCCAGGGTCTTGTGATGATTCTCTTGATACAGCAATCCCGTCAGACAAGTGACCTGGGGCCAGTTCTGTTCTTCCTTATTCAGTAAACCATGTGAGTGGGACAGCAAAGAGCCTGCTCCCCCTCCAAAGGAAGGCTGGGTGAGGATGTGGCAGCAGCACAATTGCTGTTTACACTGAGGTCACCCATGGTCTGGCACGTGTGAGCCCTGGTGACCAAAGGAGCCCCAGGTGAAGGGTGCCCATCCTGGGTCATCATGGTGGGCTCTGGCACAGCTTGATCAGTGGCTGTGATCCAGTTTGTGGGCTCTGAGTGACCCAAAGATGGGTCTGAAGCACGTTCATGGTGAATGGGTGCACACTGAGCCTTTACCAGGGTAGCTGTGGGCACGTGAGCATCCTGGGCTGGTTCTCCTGCAGCTGCATCAGAGACTGTGCCAGCACAGGAGCTGCAGGAGAGCCACTCACTTGCTCAGGGGACCTGTGGAAGCTGGGCTAGACATGGCTGGAATGACAGGCAGAACAGAGCTCCTTTTGGGCCTGCTCTATCTGTGGGGAAGAAACACCAGAGTGCCAAAGAATTCACTTCCCTATTGATCCTGGAGCCACCAGGATGGGAGGCAGGAGCTTGTTCCTGGTCAGCCTCAGTCAAGGGGATCCCTGCCCCAAAACAGGTCCCCTCTGGACAGAACTGGCTCTGGGGAAGGACAGCTCTGCCATGAATTCACAGTGCAGTGGCCTGAGAGGAAGTGTGAGCAGGGCTGTGTGGGCTACAGCTTGTTCTCCTTGAGGAACCCCTGCCGAGAGCTGCAAAAAGAGAATTTCCACAGGCTTTTGGTGGGAAATTCCCACAGGCTCCAGTCCCTTGGCAGCTTGGCATAGCCCCCACCATTCCCCTGCCAACCTCTGGCCTCTCCTTGCAGCCTTCAGACGACGAGAACAGCGACAACAGCAACGAGTGCGTGGTTTGCCTGTCGGACCTGCGGGACACCCTGATCCTGCCCTGCCGCCACCTCTGCCTCTGCAACTCCTGTGCCGACACCCTGCGCTACCAGGCCAACAACTGCCCCATCTGCCGGCTGCGTGAGTGCCCTGCCCCTCCCAGGCTCCTCAGGAGGCCTTGAGTGCCCCACCCCAAGGCTCAGCATCGCACGTGCTGCTGCTCTCACTGGCGTCTGGAGACCCCCAGCACCTAAAAGAAATGTCCTCAGGCAGGAGAGGGGAATGGCTCTCTGTCCAGTGCCTCCCTGGCCACTCAGCCCCTCCCTGGGGTGGGTCTGAAGGTGCAAGTGCTCTGGGCTGTGCTGTGTCAGCAGTTCTTGTGTTTTGGTGAAGATGGTGGAAAATCCCCCAAAGGAGGGGATGGAGAAGTTTTATCCTGAGGGTATCTGGCTGAGAGACCAGCCAGCACCACTGGAGGGCTGTCCAAGTACATAGCATGATTGTTTTTACCTCCTGACAACCTTACCCAGGTTTCACCAGGAGGTACAGATGAGGTAACAGTCAGTTTGGAGTCTTTTACTCTGCCAGGAGTTAGGAGGATTTGCTTAACCCCTGCATTGCTCAGCTGCCAAAGGATAGAAAAAGTTAAATACGTGTTTTGTCACTCAGGCAGCATTTGCTGAATTCTCTGTCTTTTCTCAAAGCACAGAGGCACAGGAGGCCCTTGAGAAACTTGTGTTTTTGCTGGAAGGGGCAGAGTGTGTGTTTTACCCCCTGGTCTCTGAGGTATTTGATTATTTCTAACTGACAATTCTCAGGGAAAGAAATAAAGAGCCTAAGACAGACTGAGAAATTAAGTCCAAATAGTCCAAACATGGCAAAGAGCAATGACCAAAAGCAAGATCTCACCAGAGGAAGTGCCAGACAGCTTTGACTATAAGTAGCACACCATAAAACACAGGAACAGCAATGTCTGATCTGCAGGCTGCAGGGGACTAGGTTGTATTTGTTTGGAAAATGTCCCCATCTCAGACTTCCTGGGAACCTGCTTCTGGGGAGTGCAGAGACGGCAGGGATAGATTTGTGCCTCTGTTCTCTGGCTCTAGGCTGATCTTGAAGGGGCTGGGTGCACCAAGAACTGGGGAGATGCCTGGCAAGTTCTCACAGCTGCATCAGAACAGATGTCTGGCTCGTTTGTATGTGCCCTTGGCACAGAGGAACAAACAGTATTAAAGATCTGCAGATAGAAGGGATCTGCAGGGAGTGGAGATCAAAGCTGTGGTGGTGGGAGGCCTGAGGGGTGGCTGTGCTGGAGACAGGAGTACAGCCACACTAACCCTGCAGCTGGAGCCTCTCACCACCACAGCTGGACCCCAGGGCTGAGGTCTGTGGGGCCTGAAGGAACCCAGAGGGTTTTAATGAGGCCCCCACCCAACCTATAGCATGCAGTGCACTCCTGAGGCCAAGCTCATGCTTTTCTTACTGTGCTGTTGTGACCTGCCCTTAAGGGGATCATTTCTGGGCCTCTGCACTTGTACAGTAGCTGAAGTACCCTGTCCATGACTGTTCTGGGGCAGGCAGTGCCTGTTCTCCCCAAGGGCTCTGTGTACCCAGACTTCTTCAGGCAGCAGATCCCCTCCCTGTGTGGATCAGTGGACTGGAAGCCCGACCCTCATGGCTTGGCTTTGGGGCACTCCCCATGCACAGGGGAGCTCCCTCATGCCACCAGTGTGTCTGTGGCAAGGCCAGGAGCTCTGGCACAGCCTGGCCCTGCTGGGCTGTGCAGTGACCACCTGCTGTTCTCTCCTAGCCTTCCGTGCCCTGCTGCAGATCCGGGCGGTGCGGAAGAAGCCGGGGGCTCTGTCGCCGGTGTCGTTCAGCCCTGTCCTGGCACAGAGCGTGGACCATGATGAGCACTCTGTAAGTACTGGTGGCCCCTGTACAAAGCCTGGGTGCTGGTCTCAGCCTGAGCAAGCAGCTGGTGGGTGCATGAGTTGTTTGGCCTGATGGCTGATGGCCCTGGGACCTCAGGAGGTTTGCTCAGACCCTCCACTGAGGGCTTCCCAAGCAGTGCCCCTTCCTTATCAGCCTGCTGGACTGCCATGGGTTAGTAACACAACTGGATTGGAGGAAACAAATCCACAGAAACCTCAGGATGAGAAGGTTTCTAGTTGCCTGGCCCAACAGAAAAGTGGCAGACTCTGGGCATGACAGGGGGAGCTGGGAAAAAAGGCAGAGGGGTTCCAGTTTGACTCACACACACACATCTCTGTGGCAGCACACTGATGAAATGCCCTTGGGAGCATGGGAGCAGAAAGGCCTCCTTGTGCAGCTTCCCTGGGTGTCTTGGCATGCATCTGCAGGAGTGTGGGATGGAAAGTGTTGTGCTGGTGGCCTCAGGGCCCAGCTGCATGTCCCCAGTGTGCTGAGGCAGCAGCTCATTGCCTGAGCAGTTCTGTTGCACAGCTGGCTCGGGTGAGACTCCAAGAGTAGAGTGAGGAGAAGGAGAACTGCATTTAGATTATCCTACAGGCTTTCATGGGCTGTCACAGGAAAGGGCTGGGTTTGCCCATCTGCTCTCTGCTGCCTTCAGCTGGGGCTGAGGAACAGGCTGGTGGAGAAGCCCCAAGGGCTGTTGTGAAGCAGAGCGTGGTGTGTGCAGGTCACGGGTGCTGCCACATGCAGCGAGGTGAGGAGATGCTGTGTGTCTCTTCCTGTCACTGACCTCTAGAAACAACCTCTTTAAAACATGGTTTTCTCTTGACAGCACCCCTTTAAACCCCTTAAGGTGAGCTCTGTCTCCCTGCCCAGCAGGAAGCCTAGAAGGGAAGTAAGCACAGTAAGTGACTCGGCTGGTGGCACCTGGCAGCTCTCTGCAGCAGTGTCACCTGCACGTGGCAGTGTCACACACGAGGGCTGCTGGCACGCTGGGTTTGGCCTGGGCCCCTGCCAGGCTGGGCACTCCACGTCCTTCACACTGGCACTGAGATGCTCACACCCTGCACAGATCATCACTGATATCCCTGGTTTGCCTGGGGAGCAAGAAGGAAGCAGCTTGGCACAGGGGTCTGATGCTGACTCTCAGGGACTGTTCCCTGGCTGATTTATGGTCCCTGGCCAAGATGTTTTTACAGCTTCATAGACTGTGGGCAAGCTGCAGTCCCCACAGCTCACCCAAAAGCTTCCTTGCACTTACCTCATCCCCTTGGCAGTTTGGTGTGGGCACATCTTGGTGTGGTTTCTGGTGCTGGGATGTAGAGGTGCAGCTGGAGCTGGTCTTGCACTCAGGAGCACTGGCTGTGACAGGCTGGTTTGCTTTTATTGGGACAGGAAGGGTGGAGCTTGTCTTGGTTGGGACCCTCTGAGCTGGTTTGGGAGTGTGTAACTGGAATGCTGTGCTGGGTACAGCATGAATGGCAGTTGTGGGGGTTCAGGAGCTGGGAAGGGGAAAGGTGGGAGAGCCCCCAGGCCAGGAAGGCTGTTGGTGCCCTCTCTGTTTACTCACATCAAATGCAGCCATGGCTGTCATCTCTGTCAAGGAGGTTGCAGTTTTCTCTTGCCCAAGCCAGCTCAGATGCTTGGCCTTGTAGGAGCATGACTTGGTGGGCTTGTCAAATCTGGAGAAAACCTGGTGCTGGCTTCAGGTTTGAACCCATTCTGGCAGGACCTGGCTCTCTGCAAGCCTCCCACAGGGACTAGCAGTGTTCCTGGGTGTGTGGTGTGAGTGCCCCAGAAGGGAGTGGTGTCTCAGTGAGGGTGTTGTAGCCATCGGCTGGGAAATCCTCCTCCAGCCTCTGAGCTGTGCACCCTGAGCTTTCACCACAGCAACCCCACATGGGGCAGCCTTTGAACCCTCAGGGCCTGGTCTGCACAGCCAGGAGGAAAAATCCCAAACATGAATCCAAGGGGGTTTGTCTCCCTGACTTTTCTGTCCACAAAATAGTACAGCTGAGCTGCTTTCTGCAGATGAAAGGTTTTTTGGAGATGGCTTTTGGCCCCACCACCTGCAGCTGGCAGCAGCTGGGAACACACTCCTTGTTTAGCTGAGCTGGTTGTCTTCAAAGCTCATAACCCTCACAGGAGCAGTGCTGGGATGGGGGTTGGTGACTGACCCCAGGTGCCACTCATTCTTTCCTCCCCATCAGACCTAACTCCTCCTGTGACCACAGGTGAGTCAGTTCAGCACTCAGCTCACACCAGATTAGGGCTGTGTTGGAGCAGGCTGCTGGGCAGGCTCATCTGCAGCTGTGTGACTGGGACTTGGGGCACACAGAAGCTCTGGAGGTTCATGGCCAGGCTTAGCAGCACCGTGCCATCCTCTGCACAACTCAGAACCACCTCCTCGAGGACACAGGGCTGAAACAGCTCAGTTTAATGTAGCCTGGGCTGCTGCAGTGTCACCTCTTGATTTACAGGCTGGGCTGAGCTGCCTGTGGCCTCCTGGGCTGCAGCATAAACTGCACTTGTCCCTGTGCCCACAGGGTCTTTATGATCAGGAGGAGTTTTGGAGTTAAACCAGTGTTGATTTAATGGCTTTGCAGAGGTCCCTTTGAGTGGCAGCTTTGTGATTTACAGAGGGGATGGGAATTGCTGTGGTTTCCCTTCCTCCTTAGGGGGTCAGTGGTTCTGTGGTTCCTTTCCTGCCTTTTAGCAGAGGTGACTGTGCAGGGAGCCAGTGTTGGCAGCTGGGAGGACATGGGAGAAGTGGAATTGGAGCAGGCTTCAAGACCCATCTCTCAGGTGGTGCACACATGCTCCCCTCCTTCAGCTCTGCCTGGGTGACACCGGTGGTGCTGTGAGACAGCTGCATGTTCCATGGCTGGGAGCACAAGTGGGTTGTTCATTGAGCTGGAAGGGTCTCTGAACCACTGGAGGGAAAAACCCAAATGTATTTTATGACAGCTTTTTAGGAGCATGCTTTCTCACCCTCCTTGCCCAGCTCTTGAAAGCACATCAGAGGATGCCCAGTCTCTCAAGCACTGCTCTGGGAACTTGCCTGGAGCACCAAGCCCTGAAGGGAATGTGTGGCTGTTGCCAGGGAAGGAGCCAAGGTGTCCTGGAGAGGTGGCTGCGGGGATGGGCTGCCTGGGGGGCAGGGAGCTTCCAGCCTGGTGCCTTTTCCTAAGAGCCGCCCTCTCTGTCTCCCGCAGAGCTCTGACAACATCCCCCCAGGCTACGAGCCCATTTCCCTGCTGGAGGCGCTGAACGGCCTTCGCTCGGTGTCGCCCTCGGTGCCCTCGGCGCCGCTGTACGACGAGATCAGCTACTCCGGGCTGGTGGACGGGATGGCGCCCGCCGGCCGCCCACTGGGGGGCATGGACAGGGCCCTGGAGGGCGGCCACCAAAAGGGCAAGCGCAGCAAGTCTCCAGACAGGTCAGCAGGGCGGGGGCGAACTCCTCTTGCAAGCCCTGAGGCACTGAGAGCCAGGCTGGTCCCGGCACTGCCAACACAGACAGCTCAGAATTTTAGGGGACCAGCAGGTATTTGAGCCAGGGAGAGAACTAGGACATCGTTCCTGTGTTCCACCTGAGGTTACAGCTTGTGTCTCCTAAGGGCTGGCTCTGTCACCAGAAGAAACAGGATTTTTAACAAGGAGAATTTAGTCGTAGAATCTGAGAATGGTTTGGGTTGGAAAAGGCCATAAAGGTCATCTCATTCCAAACCCCTGCTGTGGGCAGAGACAACTTCCACTATCCCAGGTTGCTCCAAGGCCCATCTAACCTGGCCTGGAACACTTCCAGGGATGGGGCAGCCTGTGCCAGGGCCTCACCACCCCCACAGTAAAGACTTTGGATGGAAATGTCTCCTTCCCAATGCACTTGGTCCTTGAATTTACATTTTATGTCCAAAACTTACTGGATTTCAGCTTTCCATGGAGCTCCTCAGGAGCAGAGGAGTGGGGAAAGGACTAACTTGAACTTCAGAGCACAAAGTGCTGAATTGAGATCCTTGTTCTTGTCTGAAGACTCTTCTGTTGGCCCTGTGATGGAGGGTTTAGGTGAGGATACAGGGCTGTTCAGATCAGATCAGACTGGGTTTGTTCCTGGCACTCCTTACTGTGCTGCAGCCCAGATTTTCCCCTGGGAAGGGAACCCTGGTAGTGTGAGGAGCAGTGTGGGACCTGGGCCTCTTGTCACTGTGCCAAAGTTTGGCACCACTTGGCTCTGTCCCACCCTGCTGCTGCTGCTCTCCGTGTAGCCAGTACGAGAGGCCCTGGTGAATTCAGCTCCCTGCTCTGAGCTCCTGCTCACCAGAGTTGGTTTGTGCTGCCCCCAAGTCCTGCAGGCTGCAGGCTGTGGCAGCTCCCTGCAAATGGGGTTTCTCTTGCTGCAGCACACTACGGTCTCCCTCATCCCCCATCCACGAGGAGGATGAGGAGAAGCTCTCCGAGGACTCTGACTCGCAGGCGGTGCTGAGCGGGGCTGAGCTGGTCCTCAGGGAGACCAGCTCTCCAGAGGTAGGTGTGGGCTCTGCTGGGGGCTGCAGGGACAGGGGCAGGACTCCTGAAGGGCCATCACCCAGAGCCAAGAGTCTTGGCTGCTTTACTTACCCCTAGGGCTCCATGGGGAAGGATGTAGCCACTCCCTGTGCTCCTGACACCACTTTGGGAGTGGAAAACCACTCAGCTGGAGCCATGGCAGAGCTGACCTTCCCCAGCATCCTGAGCGAGCCCAGCAGTGTTTGGGACAGGGGTGGGAGCTGGGCCTTGGGAGCTTCCAGTGCCCACTGCTGGTAAGGCCCCTCCATCCCAGTGGTGCTGCAGCACTGGGGGTATCCCCCTGTTCCTGCCCTGGAACAAGCCCTGGCCCCGAGCACAGCTCCCTGGAGAAAGCCAGAGCAGGAGAGTGGCACAGCAAAGGCCTCCAGCTGCAGAAGTAACCTGTGCTGTCCCTCCTTACAGAGCGTGGCAGGGGAGGAGATGGAGGAGGCCTCGTCGGTGCAGCAGGGTAGGTGTGGGTGCAGCCAGACTGCTCAGTGCTGTTGTGGTGGGACAGGGACAACTGGGGAATGAACCAATGAGCTCTGGAACATCCAGCCCCCTGAGTCCATCTCTGAGGCTCTGTGCTTCACCAAGGGAAGGTCCTGGGGTCTTTTTGGGGAGGGGGGGCAGCAAAATCCACAGATCTCCCTTTGGTTTATTTGCCAAGCAGCTCACTTTGCTCTGAGTTTACTCAAGTAGAGCCTTCCATGCCATGGGCTCTCCTTGCACCACTGAGGACACCACTGGGGTCCTGGTGAGAGCACACCCACAGTACTGGGCACACAGGATGGGTCTCTGGGATGGGTCTCTGGTGCTCAGTCAGCACCCAGAGGGGACAAGGATGTGGTGAGAGAGGAGTAATGGGCACGTTTTGGGCCACAAGGCTGCACGTGAAGAGGTGTCCTTTGGCACTGTGACCTGGACCAATCTGACCATCACTCCTGGGACATCAGGGGGGCCCTGGGGACCTTCCTCACATGGAAAAGCTCGCTTCACCCTGGCCCTGAGCTGTGCTGGGGGCTGAGGGGCCGCGCTCTGGGCTGGTTCCAGGTAGCCGCCCGCCCTCGGTGGAAGACGTGCTGCAGGACGGCGGCTGCGGCGAGAGCCGGAGCCTGAGGCGGGCCGACAGCGACCCCCCGGTGGACGTGTTCCTGCCAGGTAACGGCCGCCCCGTTGGGGCTCCGGGGCTGAGGGGCTGGAGCTGTGTCTCGCAGCCCTGGCGTGGGACTGGAACGCTCCTGCGTGGTGCATGAGCTCCCTCCCAGTGGGCAGAGTGAGCTGTGGGCAAGGGGGGCTCATACGGAGGTAACTTGGCCCCGTCTCTCTCCTCCTCCCTCACCCTTGTGTCTCTGTCCTTCCCCTCCTTTCCTCTCCCTGGCACGGTTCCGTGTGACAAAGGCCTCCTGTGCGCTCCCAAATGTGCTCCTGCTTTTGGGGGAGGGAGGGGAACCCCGTGGGCTGCTGGGGACTGGGGCAGTGCTGTCACGGTGGGGAGGGTCCCGTGTGCCGTGCCCTGCTGGCGAGCACGCCCGAGGGGCAGCATCCCGTCCTCACCTCTCTGTTGTCGTTGCAGCCTGTTTTCTTCTGTAGAGTCACAGTCTGTTCTGAGTTACCTCTCTAATGTCTCCTTCCCTCTCTGTCTGCCTTCCTCCCTCCTGTCTTGGGCAGCACTGGGTCCTGATTCCTGCTCTGTTGGTATAGAGGAGTAAGCTGGTACGTCTTCTCGTTCTTCTTACACATCCTGTTCGTGGGGCAGCAGGGCCCTCCTGGCAGTGCTGGCAGAGAGCGGGGATGGGGCTGTCCTGCTCCTGGCCCTGGCCATCGGGGCAGGGAGGGAGGGGCAGCAAACCAGCGAGGCTGCACTGCTGGCTCTGTCCTCGCTCCCCTCCCGTTCCTGGCACAGCATCGCTGCTGCCCCTGAGTGCCGGGGGGCAGGGCAGGGCAGCAGAAACCCCTCCCCACTGGCCTCTGCCGCCTCCTGGGCACCACGAACATCCAGGCCTCTGCTGGCTTCTCCCCGGCTGTGGCAGAGAGTGTCCCCTCTCGGTGTCCCGTGTCCCACCTGTGACACTGAGCCTGCATCTGAATCGATTGGCTCCAGCCCTGTGTGCTGTGGGCAGGGCAGGGTAGGAGGGATGGCCGAGCACCCTGCCAGGGCTCTTTGACGCTGGGCTCCCATTACTGAGGCTGAACTCCCTCTCCTCCCCCAGGCTCATCCGACTTCACCAAGACGCTCCCCGTCCGCGGCACCGGCAGCCCCACGCAGCCCCTTCTCTTCGAGCAGACCCGTCTGCACCTGGAGGACGAGCAGAGCCTCTCGTGAGCGGGGCCGGACCCGCCCGTGCCGCCGGACCCGCCAGGCTCTCCCGGGCCCCCCGCGCGGCTCTCGCACCGACGCGGTTTCGGCACAGCCTGTGCATGTTTCCTGGCGGTGGGTAGGGGCTGGTGTCGCGTTTTTACCGGGAGGTGTCTGTGGGAGCCGGGCCGGGCCGGGGGATGAAGGACACTACCGATGTATATTTTGTACTTACCGAGCACAGCCCTTTGCTGTCACTGCCCCTGTACATAGCTGTGGCCTCCCTGCCTTGCCGGGGCGCGGGGCTCCGCGGGAG
>VZRX01005625.1:0-53338 GCA_013398075.1 Notiomystis cincta | reverse complement strand
TCCCACTGCCCTGGTCAGCAATGGCCTCCCATCACACCACCGTGGCCCAAGCTGGAGCCTGGAACTGAAACACCCCACAGCCCATGGCCAGCCCTCTTCCCACCCCTCTCCAGTGCCTGTGCCCCCCGTGAAGTCCCAAACCACTTCCATCCCCAAGCCAGGACTGCTTTGTGTTCAGCCTCCAGCACTGCTGAGACTCAGTGCTGCCACTCCAAAGCCAGAACACTTCAAGAGTCTGGAATCAATCAGGGATTTCTGGGAGCCATTTAAATCTTTACAGCAGTTTGTATCCTCTACCACAATCTGTGTTGCCTCCCTGTGACCTTACCCAGACCTTGCAGGAGAAAATTAATTAGTTTTCTGCATTTCACATCACTCCAATTACACTCACCTTGCTCCTCACTCATTAGGATAATTTTGCTTGGAGAAACTTGACTTACTAAAGTGAGTCCCTTGTAGGGTTTAGTGTGTGATTGTTTGCTGCCTTGTTCCTGTCACTGAAATGCAGATGAAGAGCAGCCTGACCTGGCAGTAATAACGGGGTTTGTCATTTATGCTGCATCAAGGTCCCACTGAAGCAGTGAGGACCCTTCTCCAGCAGGCCCCCCACGAGTGCCCAAAGCACTCACAGCCTGCAATTAATACAGTTTTGCAGAGGCACAAAGGAGACAAGAGATTTATGATGCTTTTGCCAGTCCTGAGCATCCAAAACTCACCCCTTCAAATGATGAGTGATTTAAAAATTAAAATATGCTTTGGGTCCTTCCTAGCACCCATTGGCAGTTAGGTTTTTATTTGCCTACTCTCCTCCTAACCTCCATTTACTGCTACACTTTAGGCATTCTGTGCAATGACAGAGAGTAAAATATTACAAAAATGAAAACTGAGACATTCTCTTGACTCCAGGTGATGTGACTTCAAACAGAGTGATAAGTAGAGAAAGACTCTGCAGAGTAATAACTCCCTTCCTGTGAGTGTGGAAGGAGCTGGGAGTTAAATATCTCCAGTTACATTCTAGTGCAGGGGCTCTGTATTCAATGCCCAAATCTTTCAGAGTGAAGAAAATTCAGAAAAATATCTTTATTTCCTGTCATTCTTTTTATCCCCTGGCTCAGCAGAGCTCGAAGTTGTATCCTCAGGGTCTAACACAGGACAGCAAAATCTCTCCCTGTGCTCAGAGCTGCCTCTCCCCAAAAGGAGAGTGTCCCTCAGATAAATCCCTGACAGGATCTGGGATTCCCCACCCTGAGCCAGGAACCGTGCTGGGCCAGTTTTGGTAAAGCTGGAAGAACACCAGAGCTGGAGTTGGCTCTTCAGCTTGTGCCTGAGATGGCTCTTCACTTCAGCTTCAGAACAAAGCAGGAATTAATCATCTCCTTTTGGTTTTTGATTAAGGAGCCTTCATTCCACGTGGCATATGGCTACATCAAAGAGCCTTTTCAGCTTTGGGTAAACAAACAACAGCCACAAAACCCCTTTAGAAGCTGGGCTTTGGAGCAGGCAGAAGAAAGAGCTTCCTTTGCAGTGTGGCTGCTCCCTCCCCACGGCTGTTAATGACTCCAGCCTCGTTAGCTGGAGCAGCAGCTCTGTCCATTGGGACATTCCTCTCATCCAGGCTGCTTGGTCTCTCTCAGTGTGGAATATCAGCAGCACAGCAGGTTCAAACACACCCAGTGTCCTTGGTGCAGAGAGCCTGGCTGCAGCTCCTCAGCAAAGATCCTGTGCCAGCTGGGTCCGAGGGGGGAGCACTGGGATGTGGATCGTGGCACTGGGAGTCCCAGGATGGCTTGGGTTGCAAAGGACCTGTCCCATGGGCACCTTCCTCTATCCCAGGTTGCTCCCAGCCCTGCCCAGCCTGGCCTTGGGCACTGCCAGGGATCCAAGGGCAGCCACAGCTGCCCTGGGAACCCTGTGAACCTCTGGGAAGGAAGAACCCAGTGATCCTTTAGGGACAGGAGCCTCCATCCAAACACAGCCTTGCTGAAATGGCTGCAGCCTCCTTTTCCTCTCACATCTAACAAATTAGAATAGAGTTTCTCCCTGCCTGTTAATGTTTTCCAGCTCTTTAAAGCTCTGACACATTTGAAGTTAAAAGTCCTATTGAGATGAAAGGCCCATTCCATGACAAGTGGTATCTACAGAAGACAAAAGCAAGGAGTGAGGCTTTGGGGGTTCTTGCTAACAGCCTAAAAACAGAGTTTGCACTGGCTGCAAAGCACCAGTGTGTCTGACTGCTGATTATTTACACTGGTTCCTCACCAGAGAAGTGGGCAAACAAACCAAAGTTGAGCCAGGCCAGTTTCTGGGAGGGAGAAGGGATGGATCAGCATGGAAAGAGTCTGTCCATAGCAGCCCTCATGGCTCCAGCACATCTCTGGGTCCCTTGTGGGAGAAGGGCCACCTTGGAACCTTGGTTTCAGCACCACATGTGCTGTGACAGCAGCTCTGTTACACACCCAAGCCAAGCAATAATCTCGTTTCATTTTCATACATCCCCTTCTCTGCCCCTAACATGAATACTGTCGTAAAAAACTGGCATTTAAAAAGCTTTTTGATAAATATTCAAAGTTTGAATTCTTGTAGCCCACAAATAAAATTGGTTTGGTTCTGAAAACTGCTGTGAATATCTTTGGGAGCTTCTGCTTTCGCTTCCCAGCCAGGCTTTGGCCTTCTAGCAGTTGCCATGGGGTGTGTGGAGGGAAGGCTCACTCTGAGCTGGGGGCAGTGACTGCTCCCAGGGCCACCAGCCAGGTCTGCAGACTCTTCCCCAGTGCTGCTGGTTTGGCTGCCAAGGACAGCTCCAGGAGAGCACAGCTCTAACCTGGGCTCAGGAGCAGCTCAGTGGGCACTGCCCTGACTCATCACAAGACCTGCAAGGAGAAGAAAATGAGTGGGAAGCTTGGCACCTCCCCCAGCTCTGTCTTCTCTAATCACTGCAAGAATCACAGAATCACAGGATGAACCAGGTTGGAAAGGAGCTCTGAGATCATCCAGTCCAACCTATGACCCAACCCAACACCTCCTCATCGACCAAACCCTGGCTCTGAGTGCCACATCCAGGCTTTGTTAAACACCTCCAGGGATGGTGACTCCACCCCCTCCCTGGGCAGACCATTCCAGTGCCCAATCACTCTTTCAGTGAAGGATTTCTTTCCAACATCTGACTTAAACTTCCCTTGGCACAGCTCGAGACTGAAATAAGAATATTAAGAATATTTGCCATTTAAGGCATCCAGTACCCCTTTCAATCCAAGTTGCTTCGAGCTAACATCGAGTACAAATGAAACTGTATTGGCAAAATTCCTTCTGCTCCCTAAACCAGCTGTGGCACAATCAGCAGCCCCTTGTTCTGTCCCCTCTCCAAGCCACCCATGCTCATCCTGGTGGCCACTTCTGCCTCTGCCCAGGTCCCTGTGGCTCAGCTGTAGCAGCCATTGACCTGAATTAATGGTGTGGCAACCCTTGCTGGTGCTCAGCCACAGGTGGCTCCAGCTCCAGGAGGATGAGCCCCAATGGGGAAGGGCAGAGCCCAAGGCAGAGTCCCCTGGCCCTGCCCAGAGCTCTCAGGGCTGGGTGAACATTGGCTCAAACCCCTTGTGCCCACAGGATGGACAAGAGCCCACGAGGGATGACCAGGAATTCCCTGAGAATACAGAAGCACAGGGCAGCTCACTGCCTGAGACCACCCAGCACCATCAGGAGGGTCAGGCTGGCTCCAAGGACACTACCCTGGGAAGCCAGCTAGTCACTCCTGCCAGCTTTCACAGCTTGGCTCTACCCACACCAAAAAACCTCTGGTGACAACTTTTCCACCTCTCCTGTGCTCCCAGCCCTCAGCAACAGCTGTGGCCTCCCACCTCCCACCACACCTCCTCCTGCCCATCCTGCTCTGCTTCCACTCCAGGGATTTCCACCACACCTCCTCCTGCCCATCCTGCTCTGCTTCCTCTCCAGGGATTTCCACCACACCTCCTCCTGCCCATCCTGCTCTGCTTCCACTCCAGGGATTTCCACTGCTCCCAGTGCTGAACTCCAAACTGCTGCTGTTGTTTCTCCTTATTCTGGTGTCTGTCATGCACAGGAGCTGACAGATGAGGTCAAACCATCCCTTCTGGCCTCCCAGGACAGGAGTCTGCTGAGGACCACCCCTCCTCCCTGGGAGAAAAACCCCAGAAATGTCTTTTTTTTCCTTTGACTGTGTCACTGTGGAGCATCCCTTGCAGGGGATATTATGGGGTTTCCTTTGCACGACAGCCACGGGAAGCAAACAAGGATTTTTCCTGCTCACAGGCTCCTCCTGTGATATTGAACCCCTGGAGTCCCTGCTCACAGTCAACACTAAAAGATGTTCTGATGGAGGCAGAGAAAAATGTGTTTCCTGAGCTCCCTGTGCTGGGAGGGATGTGTGTGAAACCCTGTGTTACAAGGAAGAAGAGATCAAGATAAAGGCAGAACCCCCGGGGAGAGTCTCCAAATTGATCGGCTTTTCAACACAGGACAATTAAGTGTCAGGGCCCCAGAGGCCTCTGTATCACATCATCTCACTCCTGCTGCTCTGGCAGAAACGAGCTCAGGGAGCAGCTGCTGCTGCTTTGAAAGGCTCAGCTGCTGCTCGGGAAGCACTTAAAATGTGAGGGCTGCTCACTGAGAGGTCGTGGTGATGATGATGATGGTGGTGATGGTGAGGAGGGGGGAGCTCACCAGGGTCTGCAGCTCCAACCTCTGGCAAAGGGACAGCACCCAGGAAATACCTGGAGCTGTGCCAGGGAGGCTCAGGCTGGAGCTCAGGAAACACATTTTTCTCTGCCTCCATCAGAACATCTTTTAGTGTTGACTGTGAGCTGTGACTCCAGGGGTTCGGGCCCGAGGCTGCCAGAGCTCCAGGAGCGTTTGGGCAGCGCTGCCAGGGATGGACAGGGTGGGGTTGTTGGGGGGTCTGGGCAGGGCTGGGAGCTGGGCTGGATCATCCTGTGGGTCCCTCCCAGCTCAGGACATTCTGTGACTTTCTCACCCAGCTGGTGGACAAACAGGCCCTGGGGGCTTTGGGAGCCCTCTCCAAAGAGGAGGATTTTAACCTCTCAACAGCTGCCTTTCTGCTGTTTACCCAGACACTGGAACTCTGCGAAACTGAGCAGAAAAGGAACATTCCTCAGTGCCCTGGAATGGGGAGATTACCCCAAACCCTCTTCTCTGGACCCCCTCTCCCGAGGGAGCCCTGGTGTCAGTGCCCTGAGCAGTGGGGACAGAGGTTGGCATAGCCTTTCCCTGCCTCAACCATCCTTGTCTGTGCTCCACGAGGGAAAAATCCCATCCTGGGGGTGTCCATGTGCCACTCAGCCTAAACACAACCTCAGTGGGACTGGAATTTGCTGGGTGAGGTCTTAGAAGAGCCACGCTCGTGCTGAAGGCAGGAACCCCCTGCTTTGGGGTCAGGGTGTTCATCATCAAAGTCTCCAGAGCCCCTGATGTAAAGGCTGATAAAATAAAGGATAAACTGTGCAAAATTATTTTTAGCCCATTACAGCAGCCCCTGAGCAGCTGTGTCACTTGCTTTTGTGCATGGATGAAATATACTATTAATTAAAAAATGCAATTACCCTGAAAACACCAACTTGGAGCCATGCTCTCCTCCACCTTGAATCCTGCACTTGCAGGGAAGGACTCTGGGCTGAGACACTCTAGAAATATTTAGCTCCAGAACCTGTTTTTTCAGCCACTTAAGATTCCATGAATTGTTAATGAGCATTTAAGTGCAATAATAAAGGATGTATCTACACCATTACAGAGAGAAAAAAAAAAAAGTGATTGGGCTCTGCAAAACTGGTGCCAGGAAATAGTTCAGGGCCTGGTTATTTTGTGGGCAAATAAATGATTGTGGAGATGAGCTGGAAAGAGCAATTTCGAAGCAAATAAGAGAAATATACAGCAGCTTGTGTACAGTAACTGTGGCATCAAAATTACAGCCATAAATAAGAGACAAAAGGAATAGCTGGGAGAGGCAGATGGATGGAACTGGGGAGAAAGCTCTGCAAATGGCATTTTGTGCTGCATAGGGAAAGCGTTAAAGCTCCTGATGAGCTCCCCACCTCCACAGGCTGGCACGGTGCTCCTGGGATCCCATTAAAGTGTGGAATAGGTTCTGGAGAGATACCCTATCAATTAGAAAATACCAGGTCTGTCCTTCCTCGTGGTGATAAATCCCTGCCAGGGTGGCTGGGTGGGTGAATGACACAGAGCTCCAAGCTTTTATTAATAAAGTGCAGCCCTGCTCTGGCTCTGGGAGGGACTTTTTGTTTCCCGAGGCAGCTGGGGCCAGGCAGCCCCAGGGCCCGGGGGTTAACAGCCTCATAAAGTGGATTTTAATCAGTGTAAAGCAAACAGCACAACTGCTGGGTGCCAACTGGTGTTTTTATGTGCCCTCCAAGGAGCAGGCTGGGCCCTGAGTGCTGGAGGGAGGGAGAAAAGGCAGCTGGAAGCAGAGGGCAGTTCCAGCTGCTGGGGGAAGTGGGAGCTGGACAGGGCAGGGCACAGGGGCATCATGGAAACCTCTGGGAACACAGGGGCTCTCTGCACATACCCCCTCCCAGGATATCAGCCCTTTCTGGCATCCAAGTGTCATTGAAAGTACCCATATTTTGGTATTTTCCTCCTTATGGACAGTGGGGATCAGTTAATATGGATATGAATCAAAGGGGTGAAAGGATAAAATAACTCAAAAAGAAGCTTTTTAGGGAACCTCGGGTTTAGTGGGTTTCCACACAGATTTTATTGAGGGATCTCTAAAAAGCAAATACTCCAAAGTGACAAATTCCTGTCCCCTCTTGCCCGAAGTGCAGAGCAGGCTGTCAGTGCACCAGGATTCCCTCTCTGGGCAGGCCCTGACAGCCCAGCTCTGCTCTGGTTTGTACAATCCCCACTTGCCCACACACCACAGGTGCCCACAGCTCAGATTTTCGGGGAACAGCTTCAGGAGCCCCCCCCAGTCTCTGCCATCCACCAGCAAATCAGATCCCAATTTCGGGGAATTCTGCCCTCGTTTACCTAAGCAGATTCCTAAACAGAAGGTTTGGACATTTATTTCTGCATCAGCCTCTTTTCCTTCTGGAGTCTTGGATGGTGCTTCAGCTTCCCAGGTGCTGGCAGGGACATCAGGCAGGTGACTGAGCCCACCTGGGGCACTTCCAGCTGGGAGCTGGCAGCTCCCTTCAGAGGAAACCAGCACTCTGACACTTTCCCCAGAATAAACACCTCTGCCCTTGCACAGCAGCATTTCTGCCTTCCCAGGTACTCCTTTCCTTGCTCTGCCTTTGAACCACACGTGGGGAGCCAGACCAGGCATGCAAAAGCAATCTGGATTTTCCAAACTGCCACACTCTGAGTAAACTGCTCATCATTTCAAAAGCTGAAGTGTCTGAATGCAGGCAGCCAGTGCCAGAGGGATGGTTTGCAGAACAATTTCAGCAAAACAAGGGCATTGTGTAAGAAACATCCTGGGGATGTTCTGCAAACCTTTCAAAGCTATCAGTTCTCAGGTGTTATCAGCCGAGTTCAGCTCTTGAAAGCTTTGCTGTGCTTCCACCATGGCCCCTGACACTGAGAGAAACTAGAGCCTGAACAGGTTATAAAAAATAAAATTAAGGCGTTTATCAGGGAGCAAGGGGTAGTACTATAATTAAAGCATTTTATGGCATGAAAAGCCCTGGCACAGGGTGTCCAGAGCAGCTGTGGCTGCCCCTGGATCCCTGAAGTGTCCCAGGCCAGGCTGGATGGGGTTTGGAGCACTCTGGGACAGTGGGAGGTGTCGCCTGGAGGCAGAGCTGGAATGGGATGAGTTTTAAGGTCCCTCCCAACCCAAACTCTTCTGTGATTCCATGATAAATTGAATTTCAGGAGCTGCAAAACTAACAATGGGGAAAACATTTGTAGAAGTTTGGAGGTGATGTTCTTGGAGGTCTTTTCCAACCTTAATGAATTCTGTGGTTCGGTTTTCGTGGTTTCAGAAGAGATCAGCACAGAAGAAATATCCATCCTTGGAGGGCTGCAAGGCTCAGCTAAATAAAGTCAGAACCAGCCCAACGTTGGTCACTTCTTCTCAGGAGGTGTCACAGGAGCTCATGCTTAAAATGTGGCTGAAATATTTTCTTCTGTGTGTTTTCAGAGGTCCCTGCTGAGAGGTGTCACCCGGAGAGGAGAGAGAGCCCCCGCAGGATTCACTCTGGATTTATTCCTCCCATTTGGCAGCCACTTCTCACTTTTGTTCTTCTAACTGGAGAGCTGGGAACTGCACAGCATATTCGGTGATCTTTAGCCTGTCAGCAGCAAACAAGGGCTCTGAAATCCTCGGGAAGCCTCTTTTGAAAGCCCTGATTATGCACTGACCTCCTCATTTACTGCATGTGCCCTGATTCTTGGCAGTTTCTCCAGGTTTGTCAGGAAATCGATGATCATTTGCATGGAGAAACTCTTTCTCCCAGCAAAGCTGGCAGTGGGTGCTGCCCGAGCTGTGTTTAGGGCTGACCATCGGTGCATTTGCTGCAGACCTCACAGAGCTGCACCACCCTGGGATCAGGTTCAGTGGGAATATTCAGTGATGTGGCCATTTCTAGCACAGGTTTCAGGGGCTGCCTCCTACAGGGTGTGAACCCATGGAGTGCCACCCCCTCTGCTTCCAATTTCTCTTCAGGTTGGTGATGCTCCACTAATGCAGCCACATGTGGGGAAAGAGTTTTTCCTTTTGTCCCTTCCCCCCCTTTTTTCCCTTTCCTCCCTTTTTTCCCTTTTTTCCTTCCCTCTCTTTTTTTCTTTCCCCCCCCTTTTTCCCTTTTCCCCCTTTTCCCCCTTTTTCCCCTTTTTTCACTCTGTGGGCTAATCAGAAACTCCACAACCACTCAGGCACTGGCTGTTCTGCAGCACATTCAGATGCCATGCAAACACTGAGCCTTGGTGGCACCCATTCCCATGGATGGCACTGCCCACTCCTCACCAGAATAAGGAAAAATGCTCTGTTTTTCCCTGTCCATTCCACCACTGGACCACATTCCAGTTTCCCTGTGCTGGGGGCAGATAATCAGCATGTGGCCACATCTGCCCCAGGATTATCCAACATTCCAAAGGGGGAGGAGAGAAGGTACAGCATGGGACTGTGCTAGAGAGGGTCAGAGAATCACTGAGGCTGGAAAAGGCCTCCAGAATCATGGAGAGCCCAGACACTGACCCAGCACTGCCTCTCTCAGTTCCTGTCCCTTCCAGGGGCTTTGGCTCTTTACAGGGCAATGGGAAGAGGGTGAGTGTAGAGTGGGATGAGGCAGCAGTGCACAGAGAGTTTTCCTTAGGAAAACCACCCCTTTTCCAGGGCTGGCTCCAAGTGGAAGCTCCCCCAGCCCCAGCAGCTTCCCCAGGGGTTCCTGCTGGTTTGGTCTCTGTTAGAAGAAGAACCATCACTTGCTCTCCTCCTCCTCACCTGACAGCCACCACAAACACCTGATTATCCAAAACCAGGGAGAGCCTGCAGCTCCATGGAGTTACTCCTCCTGGTTTATACTCCCAAGAAGCTCCTGCACTCCCTAAATGCCACCATCCACCCTCCTGCACTCCCTAAATGCCACCATCCACCCTGCTCCTGCTGGGATCACTGCACTATCTTCCAGGAAAAGTCTCATAATCATACCCAAACACAGCAAAAAATTCCTGGTATGACAACCTGCCACTAAAAAAAAGCAGATTTTCCTGGGATCCTTCTCTTGTTCTTATCCTATCTGGGAGGAGAGGCACTGACAGCATGCATACCTGTGAATAAAGTTGTATTTTTATGAAGCAAGGTGCCTTTGGGTTTTTTGGAGCATCATGGGTGTTCCACAGGTTGTCAGTGAGCCCCTGCATGTTGATTTCAAGACTGGAGGGTGTGTGGTGGTTTTGGAAAGCAAATCACTGCTCATATTCCATTCTTTCACCCACTCCCAGTTTTGCACTCCCAAGCCTTTTTCAGCTTATGAAGAAGTTGCCAAGGTACCCTTGGGGAGCTCAAGCCCACGGTCTCAAGACATCACTTTGCTCTGCCATCATTGAGATTCTCCTCACCTGAATTTGGGATCAGCTTCATGAATTCATTATCACACACCTGCAGGATTAGGGAGACCTGTGCTCTCCTTTTGAATTCCCCACTCCACTTCCCTGTGTCTGTTGGATTAATGAAATGGATATTTTATGGATGAATTATCAGATCCAACAATCTGGGAGCAAAGAGGGAGTGAAAAAAATAACAGATTAGTCAGTGAGTGATATTGGGCAAGGCAAATATTGAACCAATTTTCCCTTTATTACAGATACAGGGTAACAAGTTAATAAGAGAAGCAGCAGAATGTGGTAATGGCCATCACAGTGCTGGGATGAATTATATGAGAGTATAAAATCTTACATGCACTGCATACATTTTTTAACGTTATAATGAGCTGCACTGGAAAACATGGAAAAATGCTTCGTGGAATTTAAGTCTTAGGAGTCAGTGGCACTTTTGTCTTGCCTCTGCAGCTGCCAGAACTGCTGTGCTCATCAGCTTGTGCAGGACATTCCCTCTCTTCCTTACAGGTGAAGCTCACACCTCCAGGGGTCTCAGCCCAAAACACGAGATGGGATTTGGGAGACCTTACTGAATTTTGAGGGATAACCATCTGGAGCACAGCACCTGGACATCCCTCCTGCCACCTGGGGCCAGAGTGTGAGAGCTCAGACCCCAGATTTGAAACACATGTGAGGATTTCTGCAACAAACATTTGGGGTTTCACCTGGAAGAGGGCAGAAAAGCACTATTTTCCTGCACAGTACTGGACAGCACAGGTTGATGCATTTTCATTGCAATCTTTGCTCTGAGTTTAAGGCAGGGAGAAAGGTGGGTTTAGTATCATTTGAATTCTCCTCTGTTTCTAAGCACTCCAGGCACTGATGAGACTTAATTATCTCCTGAACAATTTTAGTAAAAAAAAAATTAAGACAACTAAACCTAATAAAATATTAATAACAGGTTTTTCCTCATAGGCTGGGGCTGACCTTTTGCTGACATCAGTTAATGTCTCACTGATACTGAAATACCAGGTGAGTCTCATCCCTTTGAAGCCGAGCGTTGCTGGAGCTGCCTCGTGGGCAATGCCAGCCTAAGTGCAGCAGTGAGAATAAATTCTTGCTAACCCTTAATTATAAGATCTCCCATTGGCAAAAAGCTGTCTGAAACGTTTGTGACACGTTATAAAACACACTCCAGCTCAGGAGACGCTGCAGCTTTGATCTCTTTGCAGGTGGTCGTTTGCATCCGAAATGTCCGTGGTGAGTTCTACTCCTTTCTCTCCTCCCCTCTTGCCTGGCTGAGAGCAGCACTGACAGCTCCAACCGATTGAGAATGAGGGGTCAGGTCTGAAAAGCATGAGCAGAGTGGTTGGAAAGTCACCTCTCCAAACGACGGGGTTGTTGAGTTGTCTGCATGGAGAGGCACAAAGCTCGGGCTTCAATCACCGTCGCCTCCTGCTTTTCTGAGCACTTCTGCGTCCTGCCAGGGGCTGAGCAGGAGCCTGAAGCTCCTGGTCACAGAACTACAGATCACAGGTGCCCCTTGGGTGAGGCTCAGGACAGCTCAGGACACTCAGGACAGCTCAGCACACTCGGGACAGCTCAGGAGCCGTGCGCACCCTCCGGAGTCGCCGCTGGACCAGCGGCTGTGATGGTCCCTGGGAAGGCCAGAGGGAAGCAGCACAGGGGACTCAGGGCCAAAACTTCCCGAGAGGCTCTGCCCCCGTCCACATCTGGTCAGTCCTGCTCCACTGGGGGACACCGAGGTCCCTGTGAGATTTTGTCACCTGTGGGTGTGAGGCAGTCGCTGCCTTTGGCCCTCCAAGAAAGGTGACAGGGAATGGAGCTGGGAAGGGTCTGGAGCCCCAGGAGAGGCTGAGGGAGCTGGGAAAGGGGCTCAGCCTGGAGAAGAGGGTGATCAGGGGGGACCTTGTGGCTCTGCACAACTCCCTGACAGGAGGGGAAGCCAGGGGGGTCAGGCTGTGCTCCCAGGGAACAGGGACAGAACATCGAGTTGTGCCAGGGAGGTTCAGGTTGGGCATCAGGAAGAATTTCTTCATGGAAAAGGTGGTCAGACTTTGGAAGGGGCTGCCCAGGGATGTTTGAAGTCCTCATCCCTGGAGGTGTCCAAGGAATTCCTGGATGTGGCTCCCAGTGCTCCAGGCTGGGGACACGGTGGGGACTGGGCACAGCTGGGACTGGATCCTGGAGCTGCATCTGAGGGCTCTGTCCCATGTCCCTCTGTCCCATGGGCTGGTTCTGGTGCCCATACCCCAGGGAGCTGGGCAGTGGGAGCAGAGCTGATGGATAAGAAAGGCCACAGCTTTGGCCAGATGAGCACATTGTTGCCAGAGAGGTGGGAATCCCTTCCCTCCCTAGGAGTCTCCACGATTTATGATTCTATGAGAAGTTGGAGCCGTGGGCACAAGAAAAGCCAGGGCTGGGCATGGCCAGGCTCTGTCTGGCCCTCAGGGGCTGGGGCTGGTGCCAGGGCAGGACCCAAATCTCTGACAGAGTCAGGGAAGTGCCTTCAGTGATTGTTTTACCAAGTGCAGAGGGTTGGAGCACAGAAAAAGAACATTGCACAGACTGTCCACAAACAACTCTCGTGCTCCAAAACCTCCAGCAGTGGCTGAGAACAAATCTTTGATGCCCTCAGGGGCGAGACATTGCACACAGAGGTCACAGGCAAGTGGCAGCAGTGCTGCTGTGACTCTTCTCTCCTCTCTGACACCAGGGCCAGCCCAGACACCAGCCAGCCCTCCCAGAGCTCCCAGCCAGCTGCCAGGGCTGAGGGAACACAGCAGCACACTGACAGATGTGCTAGGAGAATTTTGCAAGCTCAAGCAGCTCCTGGCTGAACAGGGCACCTGGAAGACTTTGTGGAGGTTTTCCCAGGTCAGGTGCAGAAGTGTGAAAGGCAGTGCTGGTACAAGCTCAGCACTTTGTGGTTCTCAGGTGGGTCAGCTGTGGCTTCCTGCTGCCCATGGCTGTTGTACAGCTGGCAGCCAGGTGTTCTCCAGCATCCTCAACACCTGTGACAGTGATAATAGCTGAGACAATGCTTTTGGGGTGCCTTGGAGCCTCCCTGGGTATCCATCCCACCTCACAGCCTGCCTGTGACTGTTCCCAGCCCATCTCCTGTATTCCTTGGAAGGTGGGATGGGTCCCCTGACAACCCAAACACTCCATTCTGTCACTCTCAGAAACCTGGAGACAGCACTAATCTCAACAGTGGGTAGGTAACAAGAGCTGAAATAGCAAACAAGGAAGAAAAAATCAAACAAAAAGAAGCGAATTCAAAGAAATATTGTCTGTGCTGCTTCAGGAGAGCACTGTCTGGAGTGTAATCCTGTCATCATCCAGAGAAGGGAGGTGAAACACGGCCACAAAGAGACCTTTAAGCCTGGCACAAAATCTCCTCTCTGAGCCTGGCTTTCCCCTTCCAGTGAAAGTGGCCTCACTCGGTTTCTTGTGCAGGTTTTCATCTCTCTTAAGCTTTTAAGGAGTGCAAAACAAACCCTTTGTCTTGTGCCAGCAGCCCTGATCTTCTCAGAGCTGTTACAGGAACAGGGCTGGGGGCATTCCTTGAGGATGGGAATGACCAACAGCAACACCAATGCCTGAAAGAACCTGGGGAAAAAATCCAGTCCCCTTCTGCCTCTGGGGCAGCTCCAGAGATGAACAAATCCTAGGGCTAAACTGGGATGTCTCTGCCCTGTTCTGCCTCTGTGCCAGCCTGGGCTCTGGCTTTTGTAGCTTACAGAGAAACTCTGGTTAAAATGAACCTTTAGAGATCTCTGACCCCAAACTGAGCTGAAAAAGGATCAGGTGGATCTGGTTTATATGAGTCTTATTTTGAAGTGTCTCCATGTCGAGCCCCTGCTCCAGTATTTGATGGATCTCACAGGAGAACAACCCTGCTGTTCAGAACCTTTGAATGTTGCAGAAGAACTACAGGTGATGAGCAATGCCTGGAGCCAGGGCCAGGCTGTGCCTGTCTGGAGGGCTCTGGCAGGTTCAGTGCTCACCATGAGCCCTCCCTGGCTGCAATCCCCAGGCACTTTGAACAGAGGGAGCTGCTGGCACAGCAGGAACAGATTCTTCCTGCCCACTGCCCAAATAACCCCAGAGGTCAAACTGCCCAAGGCTGAGCTGGGCCAGCTCCCTGTGAGCAGGGGAGGAGCCCAGGATCCTGAGGTCCTGCTACAGGGGGCAGGGGGGCAGCTGCTCAGCCAGGGCTTTAGAGCCCCCTGCCCTGCATCTGTCCCCTGCAAGCACACAGTGTCACCCCAGCCCAGCTCAGCTGCTCACCCCCTTTCCCTTTCCTCACCTTGATCTGTCCCTCTGCTCTGGGGACACCTGGCCTGGCCTGCCCATGGCAGGGCACACCTAGGACAGGTGGGAGAGGCTGCAGGGAAAGTCCCAGGTGCTGGGGAGGTGCTGGAGCCCCCAGCCCTGCCCACTCAGCCTGGGGGAGCTGTCCCCACTGCCACAGCACCTGCAGGCTCAGCCTGCCCTTTCCATCCTCCCCCAGCAAACCAACCCCAGCCAAGTGCTTCTTCCAGCATGCAGCCAGCTCCCAGCCCTGCCTGGGCAACACGGCCTGGAACAACTCCTGAGCTGTTTTTCCTCTCGGGGTCAGGGCTGGGACTGGCAGCTGCCTGCCACAGGGCTGGCTGTGCTGGGTAGCACAGGGAGCAGCCCCCCTGAGCTGGCCCAGAACTGTCCCCCTGTGCCATCCAGGTCTGATCAGGGCCGCACATACTAAAAAAACACGAGGTAGTGCTACATGTCTGATGCAATAAAACATCTGCCAGGCACCTTCCTCCACTTTCCACGTAACGTTACCCACACTGCAAGGTTGTGTTCCCTGAAACCCCAGCAGCAGCACGTCCATCCTTCTTTATTACTCTGCCAGATCCCCCTGATGGCCTAGTAAGTGAATTATGGAGGAGACATTACCCTGGGAAGAGCTGACCTTGTCCTTAACCTCAGCACATTCTTCAATTAATGCCCCACAAGACAAATTAATTCTATTAATCTGCAGAGGCCTCTAAGCAGATGAACTGGGATTTCTGCCTTTCTCTGTAAACCCACTTCTTCCTTCCCTTCCCTAATGAACCTTTGCTTGCAATCAATAGTTAAAGGTTTGGCACTGTTTGAAAGCAAAAATAAGCAGAGCTGTGCTTACAGCCTGGTTGCCTCCTAAACCCTGCTGGGAAGGAGAAAGGATTCTAAAAGCTGATATATATTTTATTTTCCTGTCCCCAACAGGCCCCACAGCTTTTTCTGACATGGTTGGTATTGCAACAGCCAACATTTGCAGGAGGAAGAGCCACTTCCAGATCAGCTCAAATTTGTTCACTCTGCCTGTACCTCAGGCAACAGGCTCTGCTGAAGGAGTGAAAATGGAAAGGGTGGCTCTGTAAAGATTCTGGGCTGGAAAGGATCCATGCTTTGGGGAGTTCCCAGTGGCTTTCTCCAGGAAAGCTCTGTAATCCCCATTCGGTGCAGGAGAACATGTGAGCACAGCTGTGTCCATGGGGCTTCCCTGGAGCACGTGGAGGTAGCTTAGGATCTTGTCCAAAAATCCCGATTTATCAGGACAGGGCATTGTGCTCCTGGAGAGCCCGAGGGGCCAGGCTGGAGGTGAGAAACTGTCAGGGCCACGGGAAAGGTTCTGAGGTGAGAGAGGGGCTGCAGGCACAGCCCCACGCTGCCTCCTGACACCTTCCTGGCTCCCAAACCCATCCTGGGCTCTTCCTACAGCATTCCTGCAGGTGCAACCCGTCCTGGGAATGCTGCTTCCCTCTGGCTTGCTGCTGGCAGCAGGGTCAGGAGGGCAGTCAGGAACAGGGATAACCAGCTTGGGGAACAGCCTCAAAAAACACCAGAAGGAACCCCAACTTCACCTGGACCCTCTGACCACTGGTTTGTAGCCAAGAAAGTCCCTGCATTGTGCCTTGGCTCCTAAATCATCCTTCAGACAGCTGGCCCTTGGGAAAAGAGGGATATGGGGTGTCCAGCTGAGACCTCCTGGGCTGCACTTCCCAGGCCAGGTGCAGCATTCAAGGGACTGCTTTAAGGATCTTTTCAAAAACTGTGCCTGACTGGCATCTCCAGCAACACTGAGCACTTGTCCTCTTTGCAATCTCAGTGTTTTGGTTTATTTTATTTTATTTTATTTTATTGCTGTGAGTACTGTTAGTGTCTGGACTATGCCCGTGGTAAAGGGGGAGACCATTTTTTATGGCATAATAGCCATAATTAAGGATGGAGTTCTTCAAAAGCAATCAGAGAAGTCAATGAGAGTCAATAAGAACTGGGTGCCTCATTTCCTCAAGGTGCTTTTGCAAATCCTACCCTAAAACATTGATATTTCATGCTGGCACATCTAAGTCTGTGTGGGAGAAGCCTCAAATCCTTTTTGAAAAGTGCTATGCATATTGTAATTGGAACAGATTAATGTGAATCTCTGTGGCAGCTTAACCTCTTATTCTCCTTATTTCAGAAAACACTGGGTATTTCAGTCACAAGCAACTGTCTCTTCAGTTAATAGGGCCAGATCCTGCCATGCCAGGGAGCATTCTGACCAGAGCAGAACAATCCTGACCCAGCCCAGCCAGGGATCGGAGGCGGAGGATGAGGAGCACCCGGAGCCAAATTAACGAGCTGCAAATGTCTGCAGAGAAATGTGCGTTATCCGGAGCTCAGCATCTCGGTGTCTCTGCAGGCAGCCAGCACCCAGCCGGGAACGGGGCACGGCTCCTGAGGGCCGGAGAGGCTCCGGGGGAGCAGCTTCAGCCGGGGAGCTTCACCTTGAAAGGAATGAGAGACTTGTCTTTACAAACCAGCTGTGGGTCTGCTGGTAGATAAAACCAGCACTGAGAGATCAAAGAAACAATGGGAAAGATTCCATAGGAATTCCACTGATTAACACCAGGAATAGACAGGAAGACGTGTGTGTATTTGGAATATGCATTAGAAAGGGGTTTTAGGTATTAGGCATTCCGGGAAGTCTGCACCTCTCAAGTACTTCACCCAGTGGGGAAAGAGAGAGGGAAATGCGGCTGGGAAATTGGGATAAATAGGAGGCTGTGTCCTCCAAAAATCTGAGAGACTCCAGGGGAAATGCCCCATGGCCTCTCCCTTTATTCCAATAAAGTTACAGGACTCCTCTGTCTCCTTTTTGGACACAAACCTCTGGTGTTCGTGGATTAATTTTCCTGACAACCTTCACCTGCACCCGGGGAGCAGCAGCTTCCCCGCGGTACGAGCTTCCCAGGCAGGGGCGGAGATCCCTAGAAGAGAGATGCTCAAGAGCAAGCAAACAGGGCGCTGAGCGCAGGGATCGCGAGGGAGCCCAGCTTTGAGAAAAGGAGGAGTTGAGAGCTAAGACAGGGATGCTGTGAGTCCTGCTGCTGCCCAAAGGCAGCCCAGCCTTTCCCGGACACGCGTGGGTGTTCCCGCTCCTCTGCAGTCACTCGCGCTCGCTCATCACGGACCTCGCTTCATTTGGTGCCTCTGACAAAGTCGAGAGTCTCGAAAGAAGCCTGGCGCAGCAGAGCCGCATCTGCCCGCTGTCACAGCAGGGCTGGGACCCCCAGCCCCGTCCATCTGCTCCCGTTCGAGCCCGTGGGACGGCTGCGGGGGCTCGCAGCTGACCCTCCGCATCCGCTCCATCACTTAACCCCAGCCAAATCCCTCTGCCCTCAGTGCTCGGGAGGGTTCCACTCTTTCCCACCACCGAAAGCAACTACTCGTAACAAGCGAGTGCCACACCACACAGCGGTAAAAAAGAGGAGGAGGAGGTGTTTGGGCTGATTAACGAACACAGGGTGGCAATTAATTTCCATTTGAATGCTGACAGACTTCCAGCTGCTGACAGCGATAACCTCTGCATTCCAGAGGGCAGCGCCTCATCAGATGCTCCTCAGGTACTCTGGGCTGGATTTATGCAGCAGGCGATAATCCAGCTGGAAATGGAAGTGAAACAGGGCGGAAGGTAAATCACCGACTTGCCCTGAGTAAATAGAAACTCTGTGTTACGGCTGGCACGTGGAAACGAGGAGGGCGGGGAGTGCCGGGGGTGGCTCATCCCCCGGGCTGAGGGGCCGGAGCGGAGCTCGGGGACCCTTGGGAGCGGGAGGGGAGGCAGCAGGAATGTCCTGGCATTGCTGCAGGCCTCGGGAGCAGCTCCCCGAGGGCTCGCAGCCCCTCTCAGGGGTGCTGTGAGCTGGGCCACAGCAGAGCTGCACCGAGCCACTGCCCTGGCCCTGCCGGAGCCCCGGGCAGAGCGGGGCAGGCGCCGGGTGCTGCTGCGGCAGAACAGAGCTCGCCCCGCAGCAGGATCAGCCCTCCCGGGCAGTCCGGGCTCCGGGAGAAGCAAAGCGTTCCCACATCCCTCAGCTGAGCACCTCCCGAGGCCCTGGAGCACTGACCCACTGCGGAGATGAACCCTCGGTGCTCCCGGTGTGGCCCAGCTTTGCCCCTTTCCCAGCCTGGGTTTCCCTGCACAGCCAAGCTCCCCCAAACCCCACTGTGCCCAAAGACCCCCGGATCAAAGTTGCCAACTGCAGCTCCCCTCTCATGCCAAACCTTCCTCTGACCCACACCTCGGAGCCAGCTGCCTGGCCCTGGATCCCTTGCAGGGCCCATCTCTCCAGCTCCCCCTCCTCTGAGCCAGGCTACAGCCTCCTGAGCAGGCTCCTGCTGCCACCAGCCCTGGGCTAAAGCCACCAGCACTCTGGGGACAGACAGGCCCTATGGAACACCACCCATGGATTCCATTCCTCTGCAGCACAGCACAGACATGGGTGGGACAGCTGCAGGAGGAAAAGCCTCAACAGCACCTCCTGAGAAGGAAAAAATGGGTGAAAAAGCATGTCCTGGACTGTGCAGGGCCAGAGACTGAACGTGATGGTGACCCCCATGTAAGCACCGTGAGAGGCAGCAGAGAGTCAGGTGTGAGCTGAGCTAAGTCTCAGCAATCTTGCACGAAAAATTAGACAGATCCTTCTGCTTCTGCACCAGGCCAAGCTCTGGGTCCTGATTTTCTCCAGCAGGAGGGACAACAGAGCTGGGCCAAGAGCTTCAGTTTTGCCTCCCCGTCTCCTTTTGGTTTTGTCATTCTTTGAAATATTTGGGGGCTGTGAGAACAGTTCCCATTAAGTGTATCACTGACTTTTCCTCTTGGTATTTATGATTTAATAATTCCTCAATCTGTCACAATCAGTATTGAAAGAGCGTGGCTGGCTATAATGGAATAATTTGAAAGGGAATGCTGGAGTGCAGGAACAGCCTGAGCTCTTTTCAGCAGATGCAAAAGTGAATAATATTTAGGGAGGTGTTTATAAATCAGCATACCCTTTAATTAAGCAAAACATTTTGCAAAGAAAGAATCAATTAGCAATTCATGGCACTAGGCCTGGCCTATTATCAAAGAGCTTGTACACGATAAAGCACAATTGCTCGTGTGTCTTTCGAGCTAATTATCAGTAACTTGTTTTAGTTGTCTTTCAAAGCTCCCCGTGAAGAGATGAGATAAAGATCTACACGAGCAGGAGGGGCTGGTGGCTCGCCTTTCCCTCCAATCCCTTTGGTGTTTGTGCTAATTGCCAGGAGTGGGAAGGAGCCCGGGGATGGTGTGAAGCCCTGGATGGAGGGGTAGGGCAGGGAAGGTCACTCCAATCCAGCCATGGGAAATTTGGGGTCGGGCTCATCTCATAAATTCTCACATTGATTTTAATGTCCCATTTTCTCACCCTTACAGCCAGGCCAGCACCACTGCTGAGGGGCACAGGTGAGGTGTGAGGTGTTTGGTACTGGAGATGAGGCAGGGCAGGGCCATGGGGAGACAGGGAGGAGTGGCTGAGAGTCTGGGGGTTCTCAGCGTGGCTCCCCAGCCCAAAGAACAGCAAGGGCTCACTCGGGGCTGAAGGAAGGGGCAAAGCTGCCTGTTCCATCAGAAATCCATAGAAATGGCAAGGGAGGCTCAGATCCCGTCTGAGATCAGGGAACATCGCAGCAAAACCTACGGATTTCTGTGCCTCCTGGGCACGTGCCAGCTCGAGAGCTTAAACACACCATGCTGGCACAAGTGACAGGATTATGAGCAGTTCCAATCTGATGCAGATGGTCTTCCCATTTGCTTCCTTGTTTAAAGAGCAATTTGGCAAGTTTGTCATTCATAAAGCTTTTATAGCACTCAGTGCACAGCTCCCGGTGGCACCGGGAGCTGCCGGCATCTTTGTGGCTGCCTGGAACACACATCAGTCTGTAATGAGGCTCTGTTTTCTCCTTGGTCAGAGGAGCCTGGGGAATTCCACTCCACACAACAGATTTCCACTTAGAAGCTCCCTCAGCCAAGCTGGAGTGCCCTGAGATGTGGCAGGGCTGGGGAAAAGTCACGGGTGGCTTTGCAGAGCCAAGTGGGAGGGGGCAGGAGGCTGCTCTGCAATGAGCCTGCAGAGAAGGAGAGGCTGCAAAGTGTCACCATTCATGGTGATCAGGGGTCTGGACCATCCCCCCAGAGTACTGGGAGAGATGGGGGTGTCCAGCCTGGAGAAGAGAAGGGTCCAGGGGGACCTCAGAGCCCCTTCCAGGGCCTAAAGGGACTCCAAGAGAGCTGGAGAGGGACTTGGGACCAGAGCCTGGAGTGACAGGATGAAGGGAAATGGCTTCCTACTGCCAGAGGGCAGGGTTAGATGGGATATTGGGAAGGAATCCTTCCCTGTGAGGGTGGGGAGGCCCTGGCACAGGGTGCCCAGAGCAGCTGTGGCTGCCCCTGGATCCCTGGCAGTGCCCAAGGCCAGGTTGGATATTGGGGCTTGGAGCAGCCTGGGACAGTGGAAGGTGTCCCTGCCCATGGCAGGGGTGGCACTGGAGGGGATTTAAGATCCCTCCAACCCAAACCATTCTGTGATTCTGTGATTTGAGGAGAGGCTGAGAAACCAGCTCTGGGCATGTTGTGGTCCAGCTTCACAAACCTTGGATAAAGCACCCTTTGCTAACCCAGGCAGATGGACTGTAGGAGTAGGAAGGGCTTTGTTTGCCCACAAGTATCCAAGCACAGCACAATGGAAGTTTAATCTATTAACAGCTTCCATGTGGTTTTGCTGAATGTAAAACAAGGAGGCATCGTGGCTTGCATTGGCATGAGCTGCTCACATCTTAAGACAAGTAAATATTTAGCCAATAATTCTGATATTTTTTTGGCAACAAAAGGCAGCTTTGTTCTTCATCTGTTTACTGGTGGTTTAATGGTGGAAATTACACAGCAGGGTATTGGATGTTAACTCAGCCTCCTCTCTAATGGGATATCCAGCATCTTTGCAGGGGCTGAGGAGAGACTTGGGGTGCTCTCAGGTTCCTGGGCAGGGATTAATTAGTGTGTAATTATCAGCTCTAGAGCTGCCTGTGCTCATACACACTTGTGGTCCTTGCTGCTGCGAGCAGGACCGGCTGCCACAGTCAGGTTCATGGGCAAGGACTCCTCATTTCTCCTCCAGCCCCCACAGAGGAAGCCCCCCCTGTTCCACTCCAGATCAGGGCTATCCATAGGCTTCACTCCATGATAAAATGGTCATTTTCAACCCTTTTCTTCTCGGAAGGTGCTACTATGAAAAGATTATTTCACGGGGCTTGCCAAAAGTGTGAGATCGAAGAAGCAGGGCTGGGGGACATCTGGAGGTGACACAGCTGGTTTAGTCTGTCCCTGTCCCTAGCTGTGGCACCTCAGACAAGTCCTTTCACTCTTCTGATTCTACAGCGTGCTGTGAGACAACAGAAGAGCCCAGGCAGGTGCAGGGTGGGAGGCCTAACAGCAATTAGCTAATGACAGCCGGGTGATGAGCGCTGAGGTTCACTGAGAGAGAATGGTGCCTTAATCCGGGCTCAGGGCAGGGTCACTTGAGCCAGGCTTTGACTCTGGGCTCCTCTTTGGCAGCAGCAGGCCCTGGGCAGGCTTTGCAAGGAGGTGGGAACTGCTGTGGGTGGCCAGAGGTTCCTCTGGTCGCTCCATGCAGGGCCATCACCAGGGGAAGGACATGAGGACAGGGGTGGAACTCACTGTACACCCAGGCAGGGTCAGCCTGGGCTGGGGCTGGGGCTGGTCTGGGGCAGCTCCCGGGCCAGCTGTGCACCAGGAAGGTGTAATTCCCTTGTGAGCAGCCTGAGAGCTGGACAGGGTGCTCGTGGTGTCCTGTTTTGGGGTGGCCCTGAGGGGTGGACACAGTCAGACAGAGCCACTGGTTGTACTCAGGAGCAGCAGCTCTGCTGTGGCTGCTTTCTGCACCAAGAGGATAAAAAGAATTGGGGAAGGCAACTTTCCCCCCTCCCCCGGCATACAGAGCTCCTCCTGAATTCCTGGCAAGGCTCTGGGGTGCTGCTGCCATACAAATGCCTCTCTTTCTCCGCTCTGTCTGTGTGCAGCTCCCAGGGACTATGTTATCAGGAGGATGAATTGTGACATTTCTGCAATTCCATCCTCCCTTCCATATTCCAGAGCATCTCCCTGACAATGGATTTCCCTCACATGCAGCTCCTGTTGTTTGTGCCCTTCCCAGGGAGATGTTCTCAGGAATGATGGCTTTGAAAAGCAGTGACAACATTTGGGTTATAAAAGGGGACAAGAGGTTATGCAGGAGTCTTAATGGATTTCAATGGAGACAGGGCTGGAAGCACCACTCATCTCCATTATTGGGAAAACACAGCCCCAGAATTCACACTTAGCCTGGGCACTTTCAATTTAGTTATTTATTTATTTTTGACATGCTATTTCTTCTCTGTCATTTAATCTGAAAGCAAATTTGGTTACGAGGTAGAACTGGTCAGGATCTTTCTGTTTGTCTCTATTTCATGTTTGATTTTCTTCCAAATAAAAGGAATCAATTTCATTTTTGAAAGTATCATAGGAAAGTCATGCACACACCAACTCTGCAAGGAAAGCTGCTACAAATGCCTTGATTGTACTTCTTGATTGTGAGTACAAATAGAGAGCTGATAGGGAACCCTGGAATGGAAAATCTCTTCAGTTCTGTGCAATTCTGGTCAAATTTCCTATTAGAACTTGGCCTGGGACATTGCCTTGTGTTGGTGAGGGCATCAGAATGTGTTTTTCCAAGTGCTTTAAGGCACAAATCAAAAAATAATCTTAAACATCTGTGGAAAATTGGATTATTGAGCCCAATTTGGCTGAGAGCTCCCTTTGGCTGGAGCTCATCCACAAGACCGATGCAGGAGGTGATTTGGTTCTTTGTGTCGACTCCAGCATCCTGGCTCCTCTCTTGCAGGATAAAAGGATTGAATGGTGCCTGTATTTACCATCACCTCTGCAAAGACTCTTAAAAATGCTGGGCTCCAGCTTTTCAGGTGGCTGGCAGTGCTTGCAGAGGTGTTTGAGCTGGGAAGGAGAAGAGTTCCCAAAATCAAAGGCAAAAAAAAAAAAAAATTCCAAAAGTTTAGGGCTGCTGGAAAACCATGGTGTTCAAGAGGTTTGCCATTTGACTCTTTTAATTATGAACTTCAAGGGTGATTCTGGGGAAGCAAAGATCATTGACTGGGGCAGATGTGGAGGCAGACAAGAGTTCCTTGGGCTCAGGAAGAGGGCACAGACTGCTGAGAGTGCAGAGGGAGCTCCAGCCTTGCTGCATTTCCTCTACAACCACCACAGCCACGAGCTCGTTATTGCTAATTGAAATCTCAGATGCAAGCGAGGAGAAAATAAAAAAAATAATTAAAAAAAAGGCATATAAAAGCACAGCCAAGAGCTGAGGGTTCTGAAAACCACCAAGTGATGGGAAATAAAGCAAAAAAAGGGAGGGGAGGCACCTGCAGCACCCCCCAGGAGAGGCAGGCTCCCTGCCCTGCCCCATTCCAGGGCTGGAACATCTGACTGCAGCCAGTGCTGCCTGTCCCACGTCAGGGACAGTGACTGGGTGAAAAGAGCAGGGATTTTGTCATATTGGAATTCAGTTTCCTTTGCATTGCCATGGCAATGCAGGCAAGATTTTGATCACTGGCTGAGACACTTCAGTAGATATTAATACAGCTTTTGCCAAGGAGGGAGCTGAGTGACAGCTCTGTTTGTAAGGCTGATTTGAACCTTCTGCTTTTTAGGCTGGATCAAAAGCCATGCACCCAGAGAAAGTGGAAGGGGGGAAGAAAAAGGGATCTTACATAGGGCAACTTATGAAAAATGCCTGAAGTTGAGAGAATACATTTAATTCCTACTAAATTGGCATCAACATCTTTGGCTGACTGCAAGGCAAGAAAGTGCAAACTCCCTTGAGGCAGCAAGTTCTAAAATAACCTTCTACTGCAGCACTCTGCTGTCAGAAGTTCTAACTCGTGTTTCTACTGCTCTGTCTCCTGAACGTCTCCTTGCCCGTGGAGCTGCTATTTTATCCCTTATTTCTATAAGGTGTGACATAATAAGAACACCAGACTAATGTCTGAGACCCCTCAGGTCAGGAGAAGCACTCCCAGCCCCAATTTGTGCTTCTAAAGGCATTAATTTCACCTATTCCTACTCTTTCATAACTATGAGAATGTTAATTGTGTCCCTAATGAATGTTTTAAGCCTGAGCAGAGGATGCCCAGCAGCAGCCAGGGGAGGGTGGCAGGAAATCAGGTGAGGAGGCTCCTCTGAGCACAGCACTCAAAAGCAAAGGGGCAAAACTCATACAGCAAACTCAGCACAGGCAAACTCAGCTACAGCTGGCCCCTACAAGCCCTGGTGACCACCATGAGCAGCCAAGGGGCTCCAAGGGGCTCAGCTGGAGCTGAGGAAAACTCTCACCACGACACAGGGGTTTGTTACTCCAGTTGTTATTCCAGAATAATTAAAGTTGGCTCAACCACTGGAGGTAGAAGTGCTCTGATGGTGAAATAAAGGCTCCTGGAAGGTTTGGAGAGCTCCAGGACGGGCTGGGTCCAGGCATGCAGGATGGACACCACGTCCATCCCACAGAGCGCTCCCCTCGGTCAGGAGAGCCCGGGCTGACTCAGCAGCTGGGACAGAGCTTTGCTAATGGTCTCTAAATGCTGGGAATTGGAGCCGTTTGAAGGAGCTCCTGCCATGGAAATGTGCTCCCTCTTCCCTGTCAGATCCCATCGCCCCCGCCCCACCTCCTGCTGACACTTCGGGCTCTCCGGGCAGGGCCCCTCGCGAGGAACACGCCGGGTCTGCAGCCTGGCTCTCTCAGCTGGAACAAAGCCATAGCGTGTCCAGCCCGTGGCTCAGAGCTGGGGCAGTGCCTGGGAGGCAGTGACATCCCTCCCACTCGGATACACATCCCTGTCAGCTCAGGGAACCTTGGCACGCCGGGGAGCTCTGCGCTGCTGCTCTGCTGCTGCAGACTCCTCAGCGTTTCTGCAGAAGGGCATTTTGTTCTCCAGATCGTTCTTTTTCCCTACTTAGCACTTCATCCCAACAGGAAATGTTCTGTAAGGCCACCAGCCTAATTAAAAAGTTCTCATGCCGAGGCTGTTCTGAAATCTGCGCATTTAGAGCTCGCTGCACATGCAGAACAGGAATGTATGCATATGGATATCTGCAACCATCTTCCTATTTTTGGCTGAGTGAGCATATTTTCTGGGATCACATTCTGATCTCTGACTAATTAGTGTGCAGGATTAATATTTTTCAAGGGAGTTTAGCTGTGAAAAAACACATTTGGCTGCATGTTCAATTTGCAACCGTGCTCCCTGCACTGCCACGGACTGATCAGGAATTGTCTGGGGAAAAAAAGGTCTTTTTCCATTCACATCAGTGGTTTTTGGTTTACCAGCACAAGGAGACAGGTGGTTGAATTTAGATTTTGTGAATGCTTGTGCATAGCCAAATCCCTTGGAAAATCTAGGTCAAACTGTGCAGACAACATTTGGGCAGACTTCTGTTTCCACACACCCTTTGCTCTGCAAGAAATCAATTCGAAGCACATGAGAGAAGGGAAGTGGCAGCAGAAAGTTCTGCTCAAGCAAAACGGATTTGAATCCCCCAGTCTCCCCCAAGTACAGGTGCTAAGACTTCCTTAAGGGCAGCACTTCCCATTGTGGTCAAATCCATGGAAATGGGGTCCAGCAGTGCTCACCACCCCAGCCCTGCAATCTGCCCATGCCCTGCTGCTGCTGCTCCCCTCGGAGCTCACACTGGCTGCTGAGCTTCCCTGGGGATTGATCCTGTGCTGGCCACTCCTTCCTTCAACTCCACCTTGCTCTTGCCCTTCGTTCTCTGGAAATTATTTACCTGGTGGGAAAAAAAACAGACCTGAGGGAGCTGAAGCATCACCTTGTGGTCCAGCAGGATCTGAGTCTTTGTCAAAGCTCAGCTTGAACCATTTTGGTGAGGGGGGGAAAAAAACTCCAAAACTTTCTCTTCTCTTACACGCCTGTCACAGTTTGGGGTCTTTGATAAAATGACACCTCCAAATGTTTAATTTTGCTAAGCCCATCACACATCTCAGCATCATCCCTGCAATTTGTAAAGCAATTTGAGGAATATACAGGCAGAAGTTGTTTGAAACAGGGAGGTGGTTCACAGATAGCTCTGGCTTAGGGCAAGTGGGTGGTGTCTAGGAGAGAAACAATGTTCTCCAGCCTTCCTGTTTGTGTGACAGTGATCACTGTCAGTCACAGCTAAAATGACTTCAGTTTACAGTGACAGGACCCTGCTGTCACTGCACTTAGCTCTGAATAATGTGAGGAAAGCAGAGAACCACCAACATAGAGACTGAGCCCATGGAGACAGGGACTGACAAGCTCGGAGAGAGGCAGCGATCCCAGACAATCATGGCATTGACCACCACTCCCACCAGATCCAGGGCTGTTTCCCTCTGCACATACCCACCAGGCTATAAAACATCTTCCAGGAATCTCAGGAGTGTCACTGAGCAGATCAGTGGCAGAATTCCCTGAAACAAAGAGCACTGAGTACACTTACCCTGTGTGGGGGACACAGAGAGCTGCTTGGTGTCTGTGCTTCCTGTGTCCCACGGTCCCTGCACAATGCCAGGGATGGGCTGCAGCACTGGGATGTGTTTGTGCAGAGGGTATTTCTGGTGGCCCGGGGACATGACCTCCCTGAGAGGAGGAGCCTCTGTCGCTGAGAAGGGCACTGCTGAGCACATCACAGCACTACTGGCTGTACTGGGCTGTATTTCCACGAGAGCACAGCAGAGACACGGCTGTCCAAAGGGAGGAACAGGCAAAAATGGGAGCTCTCAGCTCCTGCTCAGAGCTGTCCCTACTCCGTGTGCCCTGATGCAAAGCTGGGGCACAAAAACTCACTGAGCACAGCAGGAGAACCAAGATCTGCAGGGAGGGCAGGAGCAGGCAGAGGTAAGGAAAGAGCAAGGGGAAGAGCTGGTTCTGTGGCACAGAAGGGCTCCTCTCACAGAAATGCCACCTCTGAAGTGTCCCAAAGGCACCCACTGAGTGACAGCTGAGCCCTGGGCTGAATCACACCTGAGTATTAATGGTGAGGTTGATTATTGGACTCATGTTTTGCTTCCTTCCTCGCAGCCTGACCCAGCCAGGAGGAGTCTGGGGTGTGCATGCAGCCACGGAGCTGTGACCCCACTGGGCTCAGAAGGACCTGCTGGGGTGGCTCTCAGGGGTGATGTGCTGCCAGGGATGGACACAGGCTCGTGGGAAGCACAGGGGGAAGACAAGGAGAGACAGGGACAGCAGCTGGTGGCAGAGGGACAGAGACACAAAGGTTTGGAAGCTGATGAAGAAGGGAGAAATCCCTGCAATCACACTGAAATTCCCAGGTGAATTTCCCGTGGCTCACACCTGTGCATTATCCGTAGTTTTCATCCAAAAGTTCCCCTTAAATCCACTCATATCCAACCCCTCACAGAGCCCAAGAAATGAGCATGGAGGTGGCAAACCCAATATTTACCCAGAGGCTGGTCCTTGCCTTCTCCCAGCCCTAGATCCAGCCCCAGGCAGGGCAGAAGCCTGCAGGGATAACTCAGACCTTTGGCTGCAAGTCTCTCATTCCTGCAATAAACCCCACACTGGCAATAAATCAGGTAGCAAGCAAATGTGATAGCAGGCAAATAGATCCTGCCAAGTCATTTTAAACTGCAATTGCCAGGTCTTTTTTTTTTTTTTTTGCAGCATTCTGATGTACATATTTGGCCCATTAGAAAAACAACTTCATTTTCAGCCACGGTTTCTGTAATGGAGCAATTCCCTGCTTCAGTGCAGATCTCTCCAGACACTTAGGGTGAAAAGCACATGGTGCCTGGCTGGGGTGGAGGTGTAAAGCAGCTGGCAGTGCAAAGAAGTCCATTTTTCAGAAGCGTGGCGAGACAGCTGAGCCCCCTCTGAAGGGCAGCAGTCATGAGGGCTGGGAAGTGGAGGCAGCAAACGCAGCAGCATCGTCAGCCCTGAGCCCTGGGACAGCAGAGCCAGCCCGAGCAGGCAGGGATGGGGCAGGGGACACACACAGGAGGGTAGCTCCAGGCAGCTCCCCCCAGTGCCAACTGGGATTCTGTGCTGGAGGAATCTGTAGAAGGATTTTATGTAGAAGGATTCAGCCTGTCACAGCCCCCCAGCTTCGTGGACAAAGCTGCTCTGTGGAGCCATGGATACAGCACCAGCCCTTGGGGCTGTACCAGCAAACTCTCCCCTGGCAGCAAATCTGCTGAGAGAGTCAGGGATGAGCCCTTCCACCCTCCATCCTCATCACAGCACCTCCAAGGATTGTCCTCTCCCAGCCTAGGGGGCCAAACCCAGCCCTGGAGCTGTGGGGTGAAGGGGCTGCAGGGTCTGGCTGACCCACCTGGAGGGTGACCCACAGAATCATGGAATGGTTGGGTTGGAGGGACCTTAAAGCCCATCCAGTGCCATCTCTGCCATGAGCAGGGACATCTCCCACTGTCCCAGGGTGCTCCAAGCTCTGTCCAACCTGGCCTGGGACACTTCCAGGGATCCAGGGACAGTCACAGCTGCTCTGGGCACCCTGTGCCAGGGCCTGACCACCCTCACAGGGAACAATCTCTTCCCAGTATCCCATCTAACCCTGTTCTCCTTCACCCTAAGGCCATTCCCCCTTGTCCATCCAGTCCACAGCCTTGTGAAAAGTCCAATGTGTCAATGCAGCCTCTGGAGAGATGATCCAGCTCCACTGAGCCCAGGGTCCTCCCAGCATAGCCACCCACCTCACAAGAGCAACATGGACATAAAAATAGGAGCAGCACCAAAAACTGAACTTAAAGGCAAGAACAGAGAGCCTGAAATACCCCAGAACTGATCCCAGACAGCCTCTGGGGCTGGGAGCCCCCTCAGTGAAATGCACTCGCTCCTCTTCCCTTCCAGCCTCTCCAGTGTGGCCTTGGGAGATGCTGCTTAACATTTTTCAAGCCTAGGACAAGGCAAAGAATCATTTGGTTGAAAAATGGCCTTTAGTAGAACATGAAAGATTTTATGAAAAACTATTGGCTTTTTAGAAGTGATTCCCCCTTTTTGATTTTTTTTTTGTGACATCCTCTATTCGTCTTTTTTACTGCAGCCTGCAATGTAAACCAGCCTTTGCTTTCTCTTCTGGAATTATTCTATGTTAAGATACTTTTTCAATCAAAAAAACTATCAAAATAATTCATGTACAGAAAATCTGCTGTGGGGAAGAAGCAGCAGTTTGCATTTTCTGGAGGGAGTTCCATGGAGGACAGGCATGGGCTCCTGCTCATTCCCTCCTGGAGCAGAGCAGAGCAGAGCAGAGCAGAGCAGAGCAGAGCAGGCTGCTCCCACCCTGCCCCTCCACCCCTGCCCAGCCCTACCCAGCCCCTCATTTTCCTGCTGCCCACTGCAGTCCCCTCCTGATTTCCCCAGCCCAACCCCCCGTTCTTTCTCTGAATTCCTGAGGCAGGAGCAGGAGCCTGCTCTCCTCCAGGTGCTCCCCCCACCCCAAACCTGCCTTTCCCCAGGGCTTTGGGGAGAGCAGAGCCAGCATGGAGCCCTGAGAGGGGCAGAGAGCTGCAGCACAAAGGGCTCTGTGCCGAGATTTCAGGAGCAGTATCTGAGCAGAGATTTGAAGAAGTGCTTATGTGATGGTTTTGTTAACAGCACTGAGAACATGCACAGGGCAGCTGATTGATCCCTTTATTGGGCTAAATTTGCTTCCTAGAATTCCGAGCTGGAGAAGGGCTGTGACTGCAATGCCAAATTGCTGGGAGGTGCCTGCGTGGAGGAGCCAGCCAGAGCCCACAGGTGCATCCTGACCCCTTCCAAGGGTCACGAGAGGAGCAGGGGGGCAAAAATCCCAAAAAGAGAGCAGCAGGAGAAGGTTTATGGCAGGTGACTGTGACATCCTCTGTGTGGAGAAAGACCTACCCTGGGAAAACTGCCCCAGTGACCTCAGGATCTGCAGTGGAGATGGGGAAAGCTGGGGCCACAGCAAAGCATTTTCAGGGAGTGGAATACACACAGGTTCCCACTGTAACCCCTCCTTATAAACTTAGAGCAGATGGGAAAGCTGAGGTGCAGCTTGTGATTCCAGGAGCCTGGGAATACTGAGTGTCCCTGTTAGGCTGGAGCTGCCCTTGGCTGGGAGGAGACACCTTCCCCTCAGCCTGCTCACAGGTTCCTGTGCCTGAATAAAACCTTGGGAATTGTGGGGGCTGGTGCAATGACAGAGACAGGGAGGGAAATGGGATGTGTGCAAGGAAAGGGGGAAGAATCAAAGAGACTCTTGGAGCTGAGTCAGCAGCAGGAGCTGGAGGGAAGAGGGGGAGAATCACAGTCACCCTCGGAGTTATCCACAGCAACCACAAACCTCCTCTTCTCCCACTCCTGGAAGTGTTCCAGGCCAGGCTGGACGGGGCTTGGAGCAACCTGTGCTGCTGGAAGGTGTCCCTGCCCCTGGCCATGGGGTTGGAACAGATCCATAAGGTCCCTTCCAACCCAGCCCATCCTGTATTTCTGTGACATTAATTTTAAAAAACTCTCAAAATCCGGTGTTCCCTCACCCTGCAGACCCCCAGCAATCCTGAGTCTGTGTTTTAGGAGTGTCCAGCCCCCTGCCCCACTGCCCCAGGGCTCAGCCCAGGGTTCCACAGCTGGGGTCCCCCCCCCAGCCCTGCCCAGCACACACACGGATCATCCATCTGGTGGGTGCTTTAGGGCTGCTCTTCCCCTGCTCTGCAGCTCCTGCCCCCTCAAAGAGGAGGGTCTCAAGTGCCCCAAAGTGCAGAAAAGCAGGATCCTGCCTGCTCCTCTCCTGCTGGCTCCAAAGCACATTCCCACACGGCTCAGCTCCATCTCTGCTCCACCCTGCACAGGTGTAGCCCAGGCTGTGCCTCCCTCTCCCAGCAGCTCATCCCTGCTCCATCCCAGCCTGCTCCTCAGGACAGCCAGTCCCTTGTGCCCCTCTGCTCTACGGCCAAGTGATAAGCTCATCTTGCACATCCCCTCCCAAGTTACCACTCTCCTCCTGGAGCCACAGCTGGAATTTCTGTGAATTTCCACATCTTTGTTAACTCCTTGATGAGTGAGCATCCTGGGATAACATGGCTGGGGACCTGAAGAAATGGATAACTTGATAACAGCCTCTCACCTGTGCTGCTTCCTCAGCTGTCCTGCAGGGGAAATCTCACCAGCACCTTAGAACTCATTCAGTGGGGTTTTTTCCTTTAATAACTCCCCTTATCCCCAGAACGATTTGCATTTAGCAGAAGCTGATCAGTAACAAACCCTGTCTCCTCACAGGAACCCTCGTGTCCATTGGGAGCAGTGGGAGGAGGAAGTGATGGTGTTCAGGAGGAATTGATGGTGTCAAGGGCTCACCCCAGCCCATCCCAGCTCCTGGAGCAGAGGCAAATGCTTTGAAAAAGGATATTTCATTGTCATAATTTCTCTGGAAAGGTGAATGTTCAGCATAACTCAAAAGCCTCCCCAAAGGGGCAAAGCAATTCCACAGGATAAACCTGGAAGGGAAGCGTTTGTGTGTTTCTATGCAATAGGTGATTTGTTTGTTCTAGCTTCTCTCTGTTCTCCACAGCAGAGTAAAACATCTAGATAACACTGTAGAAGCAAAATAATTTTTTAAGAGGCAAATTCAATTAAAATATTAATTTAAGAACATAAAACACCTATTATAGGCGTGCTCTGACTTTATATTTCTTGTACAGTACTTCTAATTTAATCCTTTCAAAGTTAGTTACAACTGTGTTAATTTTAACTGATCCATTTCAAGGTAAAAATGATTTCTGAGCTTGTAAACATCCCTCAGGCTAGGGGCGGAAAGCCAAGGAACACAAGGCCAAGAATGAAAACTGAACTCATGGGTTTGCTCCTCTCTGCATTTTCAGTGTCTGTCCTCATAACAGCCAAGAGTAAATTAGTGAAAAATGTCTTCTTTAAAACTCTTTTTGTTCAATCTGTAGGAATAAACATCATCATAATTCTGTGCCCCAATAATGGGAATTTACCAAGGATTTACAGTCCTTAATAATCTGGATGTGACATATTTCTCTATTTTCTCTCCACTAAAATTTAATTAATTCCTGAGTTTCTGATGCTTATTTCATGGAATCACAGAGTGGGTTGGATTGGAAGAGACCTTAAAGCCCATGCACTTCCAGCCCCAAACCTTCCACTATCTCAGGATGCTCCCAGCCCCATTCAGCCTTGGACACTGCCAGGGATCCAGGGGCAGCCACAGCTTCTCTGGGCACCCTGTGCCAGGGCCTGACCACTCTCATAGGAAGGAATTTCTTCCAAGCATCTGAATCTCTTTTAGTTTAAAGCCCTTTCCCCTTGTCCTATCCCTGTCTGTCCATGTAAGAAGTTCATGGAATCATGGAATGGTTTGAGTTGAAAGTGCCCTGCCAGTGCCCCTTGCAGGGTTGCTCTGTGCTCTCGCTGCTGCCTCGTGCCCTGTCTGCTCTGCAGCTCTTCCAAACCCTTCCCAGATGGGAGTTACATCTTTTAGGAAGTAGTATCTTGGAGCAGAAAATGAACTTAGCACCTTTTTGCTCCTGGAGTCACACCAACTTTCCTTTGTGGTTTCATGCCCAGCACAGTGGAGGCTGTGGAGGCACGTCAGCCTCAGCGTGTTACACAGAAGAATTTGGCACCAACCATGACCAGGGGTCCCAGGGATGCTGTCCCAGGGATGCTGTCCCAGGGGAGGCCACTCAGCTCTCATGGCACCTCAGCTGGCACTGATCTGACTCCAGCACAGGCTCAGCAGCTTTGCTTTCTCAGGAACATCTGGATGGAGACTTTAAAGTGCAGGTACAACGTCCTGAACGCAGAGCAGCTCAAAGTGCAGCTATCACCACACCCCCCTACTTCAGTCTGATCCTGCAGGCCACATTCCTAATGGAATTCTGGATAACCTGGAGTGGCCCCAGGCCCTTCTGCAACAGCAGCAAATGCATGCTAGGCACTATTTCATCATTATTCCTCGGAGAGCTCAGTTTGTGTTGTGGCTGGCCCACACCAGGCACTGAGCCACAGGAGAGTTCCACAAACTTTGGAGGGAGAGGCCAGCAGCTGCCAGGCACTGCAGCAGGAGATGTCACCAGGATGTCCCTGCTGTGCTGCCAACGTGAATCTTTCCATCAGATCCACCTCCAGAGTTTGTGCTCCATCCTTCCCCCTGTGCCACCCACCAGGGTAAGGCAGCAGGTGCCAGGGTGGGAAGTATTTCTGCTCTGGACAAAGGGACACCAGAGCCCTGGGAGGTCAGCTCTGTAAGGGAGCAGTGCAGAGCTGCCATCTGAGTGCTGCAGTGTGACACAACAGCTGGGGGTCAGCTTTCCTGCAGATATGCTCCTCGGGGGGTTTGAGTTCTGAGGAGTTTTAATCGATCAGCAGCTGCTGAGGTTCCTCCAGTGAAAGCAGACACAGGAACAGCATTGCTGTTGTCTCCTTTTCCCCAGCCCAGCCCCCCACACGGAGCTGGGGAAGGCTCTGGAGCACAAGTCTGCTGAGGAGCAGCTGAGAGAGCTGCAGGTGTTTGGCACTTCAAAACCAACACTTGAGCATTTCCTTAAAAAAAAAAAAAAGCCAAAAAACCCCACAAATATTTTTTTTCCTATTCCTATTTTTTTCTGAGAGAGAAAACAAGATGCTTTTCAGCCACATGGGGAATGTTCTCATTTGGGTCAGGCTGCTATTTTGAGTACAGGGCTGCCAGCTCTCTGCAATTATCCTGCCCAGACAATGGGATAGATGTTCCTGTGCAGCCAGAAGGGGCAGGTCACTGCAACAGCTCTGACTCATTAAAAGGAACGAGCAGCACCAGGATGTGCCCCCAGTACCTCCAGAAGGACTGGGCTGCACTGGGCTGTGCAGGGAGGAGGAGGAGGAGGGATAATCTCCAATCCCATCTCCATCCCATCAGTGCTGGCATTCCAGGCTGCTGAGCAAGCTCTGCTCCCAGGGCAGGGGTGCAGGACCCCTCGGAGCAGGTCCCAGCTCTCCTGGGTGCCTCCAGGAGGACATTTGAGTTCCCTGAGTTTTCCTGCCTGCCCAGTGGACAGGGTATTTCTGTGTTTCCAGTCTTCCTTGTGCACACGAAGCCCCAAAAGGCTGCATTTCCCCGTTTCCTGGGAAATCACAGGAGCCACGTGGCCGTGTCCCTGCGGTGACAGGGACACACGGGCAGGAGAGGAGCAGGGCCTGGGGACACTCCTGAGCCCAGAAACACCAGAACTCACGGGGCTCACACTGCAGCTGCCAAGTCTGCCTGAAGAGAGGCCCCTGGGAAATGTGTCCCAGCTCAGGGGGAAGGAAATTCCTGCTTTCCACCTCTTCAAGAAGCACTGCTGAGAATGGACTTCCCTGGTGCATCATTCCCATTCTGGAATTGCCATCTGTACACACCCACACAGAAACACATCACAGAATCCTGGAATGTCCTGAGCTGGGAGGGACCCACAGGATGATCCAGCCCAGCTCCCAACCCTGCACAGACCCCCAACAACCCCACCCTGTCCATCCCTGGCAGCGCTGCCCAAACGCTCCTGGAGCTCTGGCATCCTCGGGGCCGTTCCCTGGGGAGCCTGGGCAGTGCCAGCACCCTCTGGGGAAGAACCTTTCCTCCAACCCCAAATAAATAAACTCCCAAATAATAATAATATCCAACCCCCTAAATAAATAAATATATATAAAAATTGAGAAAAATATAAAAATATGGAAATGTACAACTAGAAAAACAGAAACAGAAAAATACAAAANACAAAGATTTGTAACTTTAATAATAGTTTCTTGTTTTAAAATTCTGTGGTGTTATTATTTATTGAGCAGCTGGGGCTGTTTTCTTACAGGGCCACAGTTAGGTAGAACCAGGGGAAAATGGATAACTCAGAGTTATCAGGGGAGAAATATTCCAGCTGACTTAAGTGCTTCCTGGCAGAACTTATTTTTTTTCATAATTTTTAAAATAAATTTGTCACTCGCTGTTTACAATAAGGCCTATAAAATTTCAAAGGAAAGTAATTTTTCCTGAACTTCACTTCTGGTGCTGCCCATGCTGGAGCATCCTCAAAGCCCTGCTCCATATTCTGCAGATTATTCAGGTGTCTGTGTTAAACCATTTTGGTTTGAGCCTTTGCTATGCCAGAGCACAGTGATAACTGCATTTCCTCCCCCTGCAGGGGGATCTGTGGCTCTCAGGTGACTGAGGGAATTGAGAGGGGAAAAGTAATATCGGGTTTGAGCTTTAATTTGTCCTCCCTCCTTGGATTTCCCATCATGGGCTTTTTTTTCCCCCCACATTCTTCTTCTGTTAGTAGATATTTCAAGGGCTGTGTGGATTTCCTGAGGGCTGGGTCTTGTAGTTCAGAAAATATGAATGATGAACACAGTCATTTGAATGATCTGATATTTTATTTTAGTCTTAATTCAGAATAAAATAATAATGCTTATGTTTGAGATCTCTAGAACAGAGGAAAGGTTTTGCATATAAATGAATTGAAGGAAGCAAAATAGTTAATAGTAATAGTAATAATAATAATAATAATAATAATAATAATAATAATAATAGCCATGCTCAGCTGTAGTTGGTAAGAAATAATTCTTCTGTGAAAACCTAAAAACTTGCACTTTCCAGTGGAAATTGGGGGGCTTTTTCAAAAAGCAAAGTTTCTCTTTTCTAAAAAGAAACTTTCTGCCTTTATTCAGCTCCTTTTAAGCCTGGACAAAATCAAAGCACCAACCTGCACTAGTCAGGGTTCAACTGGTGACCAAACATCATCAAAGACCCAAAACTTAAAAGATTTAAACTCTTTAGCTCTATTCAGCCCAGAAAACGGAATAAGAAATTCCTAAATCCCACATTAAAGCTCTCAGGACAAAACACTTGGCAGTTTGAGGCTATTCCTTTCTCCTTGTTCAGATCTGGATGTGAAATATTCCTGCCCAGGTGAGCAGCTTTCAGGGAGAATATTCTCTCTGCTGGGATCTGTGCATTCCATGCACTCACTTCTGAGCCTGGAGAGGAGCTACATTTTAAACTAAAATCACTGAGCATTTCCTGTTAAAAAATAGAAAGTTTCCTTTGCCCCTTTCATGTGAAGTCTGACTGGATCCACAGGAAGGTTTTCCATGAATTCTTTTCCACAGAGTAAATACCAGTTACTGAAACCAAAACTGTTCAGGGGACAGGGACATTGTCAATTAGCCTCTTCAATCACACTAACCCCAATATAATGTGAAATTAGAAAAGGATTGCATTTCAATTTTTTCTAAGCAAAAACCTCTGCTTTTCATATATGAACATGAATTTCAAAAAGCCTCAATTACAAGAACTATTTCAAGCCAGGTATGAAACTATTATTTATTAACCACTAACCTCTTATTTACCCACCTATTTCACCATTTAACCATTTTTAAAAAAAACATTTCAATGGACCCAAGCAAAGAGATCTTTTTCAAGCTTCAAATTGCAGGAAAGTTGGTGACTTGGGGTGTTATTTGTGAGTCAGAGAGGGCCAGTTGGGTTCTTTTGAAACTAGAGAAAATCCCACAGGATTACATGTCCCAGACAGCTCTGAGAGTTACTGTAAGGAGCTTCAGATCTTCCAAAAATTGTATTTTGGGCATTTCCTATTCCACCTTTCACTCCAGCAGATAGAATCAATGGATGGCAGGGATGTGCCCCAGCCCTGCCAGATGGAGTCCCCATCCCTATAAGTGTCCAAGGCCAGCTTGGACAGGGCTTGGAGCACCCTGGGATGGTGGGAGGTGTCCCTGCCCGTGGCAGCAGGTGGAACGAGATGGATTTTAAGGTCCCTTCCAACTCAGCCCCTCCCATGATTCCATGGCAGGACCAGCCATGGTTCTTTTCCCAGCCACAGCCATTCCCTGGCTCGGGACACACATTACTCACGTGGAGCTCAACTTGCCAGGAATGAGCTGAGGTGGAGATCAGGCTTGCTTTTCACCTTGCATGTGGCCAAATACCACCTAAAAAATTTCCTACCCAAAAGATCATCCTTGGACACCACCTGCAGTTGTGAATGGAGGCTCTGGCATGTGGGCATAGATGTTGGGGCACAGCTGGAGGGCAGCTCTGAAGGCTGAGCAGTGGCTGTGGCTGGTGGCATCCTCCCCNCCCCTGGGAAATGTGTCCCAGCTCAGGGGGAAGGAAATTCCTGCTTTCCACCTCTTCAAGAAGCACTGCTGAGAATGGACTTCCCTGGTGCATCATTCCCATTCTGGAATTGCCATCTGTACACACCCACACAGAAACACATCACAGAATCCTGGAATGTCCTGAGCTGGGAGGGACCCACAGGATGATCCAGCCCAGCTCCCAACCCTGCACAGACCCCCAACAACCCCACCCTGTCCATCCCTGGCAGCGCTGCCCAAACGCTCCTGGAGCTCTGGCAGCCTCGGGGCCGTTCCCTGGGGAGCCTGGGCAGTGCCAGCACCCTCTGGGGAAGAACCTTTCCTCCAACCCCAAATAAATAAACTCCCAAATAATAATAATATCCAACCCCCTAAATAAATAAATATATATAAAAATTGAGAAAAATATAAAAATATGGAAATGTACAACTAGAAAAACAGAAACAGAAAAATACAAAAATTGAAAAATTCATGCTCACCCACACCTCTATGGCCACCCCATATCCTTCTGCTGCCTCTCAGAAATGACCACCAGCCCCTTCACAGCACACTTTATGTTTTTCCTGTTTTTCCTCCTGTGCAGAGGGAGCTGCCCCTGAGGTGTCCTGGCGTGCTGCCCATGGGGATGCAGAGCTGGACTGGTGTGCACCGTGCCCCTGGAACCTCAGCTCCTGCCCACTCTCCCCATCAATCCCAGCTGCTCATGGCCCCAAGGCCAAACAGGGAGCCCTCGATTTACATCAGACTGTTAAAATTTTTAAACCTCTGTAAATGACAAGCAGTTTATCAAAGGAACTGCTTTTGTCAGCCTTGGCTGGGGAGGGCAAGGAAATATTGGCAATTTTCCAATCACCATTCATTTTATGTTGGGGTTTTTTCCCCATTTAAAGCAGGAGTTGGGTAGAAACAATATCCATTATTAATAGATAAATGTTTTATTAACGATATAAAGACCACAAAGATTTGTAACTTTAATAATAGTTTCTTGTTTTAAAATTCTGTGGTGTTATTATTTATTGAGCAGCTGGGGCTGTTTTCTTACAGGGCCACAGTTAGGTAGAACCAGGGGAAAATGGATAACTCAGAGTTATCAGGGGAGAAATATTCCAGCTGACTTAAGTGCTTCCTGGCAGAACTTATTTTTTTTCATAATTTTTAAAATAAATTTGTCACTCGCTGTTTACAATAAGGCCTATAAAATTTCAAAGGAAAGTAATTTTTCCTGAACTTCACTTCTGGTGCTGCCCATGCTGGAGCATCCTCAAAGCCCTGCTCCATATTCTGCAGATTATTCAGGTGTCTGTGTTAAACCATTTTGGTTTGAGCCTTTGCTATGCCAGAGCACAGTGATAACTGCATTTCCTCCCCCTGCAGGGGGATCTGTGGCTCTCAGGTGACTGAGGGAATTGAGAGGGGAAAAGTAATATCGGGTTTGAGCTTTAATTTGTCCTCCCTCCTTGGATTTCCCATCATGGGCTTTTTTTTCCCCCCACATTCTTCTTCTGTTAGTAGATATTTCAAGGGCTGTGTGGATTTCCTGAGGGCTGGGTCTTGTAGTTCAGAAAATATGAATGATGAACACAGTCATTTGAATGATCTGATATTTTATTTTAGTCTTAATTCAGAATAAAATAATAATGCTTATGTTTGAGATCTCTAGAACAGAGGAAAGGTTTTGCATATAAATGAATTGAAGGAAGCAAAATAGTTAATAGTAATAGTAATAATAATAATAATAATAATAATAATAATAGCCATGCTCAGCTGTAGTTGGTAAGAAATAATTCTTCTGTGAAAACCTAAAAACTTGCACTTTCCAGTGGAAATTGGGGGGCTTTTTCAAAAAGCAAAGTTTCTCTTTTCTAAAAAGAAACTTTCTGCCTTTATTCAGCTCCTTTTAAGCCTGGACAAAATCAAAGCACCAACCTGCACTAGTCAGGGTTCAACTGGTGACCAAACATCATCAAAGACCCAAAACTTAAAAGATTTAAACTCTTTAGCTCTATTCAGCCCAGAAAACGGAATAAGAAATTCCTAAATCCCACATTAAAGCTCTCAGGACAAAACACTTGGCAGTTTGAGGCTATTCCTTTCTCCTTGTTCAGATCTGGATGTGAAATATTCCTGCCCAGGTGAGCAGCTTTCAGGGAGAATATTCTCTCTGCTGGGATCTGTGCATTCCATGCACTCACTTCTGAGCCTGGAGAGGAGCTACATTTTAAACTAAAATCACTGAGCATTTCCTGTTAAAAAATAGAAAGTTTCCTTTGCCCCTTTCATGTGAAGTCTGACTGGATCCACAGGAAGGTTTTCCATGAATTCTTTTCCACAGAGTAAATACCAGTTACTGAAACCAAAACTGTTCAGGGGACAGGGACATTGTCAATTAGCCTCTTCAATCACACTAACCCCAATATAATGTGAAATTAGAAAAGGATTGCATTTCAATTTTTTCTAAGCAAAAACCTCTGCTTTTCATATATGAACATGAATTTCAAAAAGCCTCAATTACAAGAACTATTTCAAGCCAGGTATGAAACTATTATTTATTAACCACTAACCTCTTATTTACCCACCTATTTCACCATTTAACCATTTTTAAAAAAAACATTTCAATGGACCCAAGCAAAGAGATCTTTTTCAAGCTTCAAATTGCAGGAAAGTTGGTGACTTGGGGTGTTATTTGTGAGTCAGAGAGGGCCAGTTGGGTTCTTTTGAAACTAGAGAAAATCCCACAGGATTACATGTCCCAGACAGCTCTGAGAGTTACTGTAAGGAGCTTCAGATCTTCCAAAAATTGTATTTTGGGCATTTCCTATTCCACCTTTCACTCCAGCAGATAGAATCAATGGATGGCAGGGATGTGCCCCAGCCCTGCCAGATGGAGTCCCCATCCCTATAAGTGTCCAAGGCCAGCTTGGACAGGGCTTGGAGCACCCTGGGATGGTGGGAGGTGTCCCTGCCCGTGGCAGCAGGTGGAACGAGATGGATTTTAAGGTCCCTTCCAACTCAGCCCCTCCCATGATTCCATGGCAGGACCAGCCATGGTTCTTTTCCCAGCCACAGCCATTCCCTGGCTCGGGACACACATTACTCACGTGGAGCTCAACTTGCCAGGAATGAGCTGAGGTGGAGATCAGGCTTGCTTTTCACCTTGCATGTGGCCAAATACCACCTAAAAAATTTCCTACCCAAAAGATCATCCTTGGACACCACCTGCAGTTGTGAATGGAGGCTCTGGCATGTGGGCATAGATGTTGGGGCACAGCTGGAGGGCAGCTCTGAAGGCTGAGCAGTGGCTGTGGCTGGTGGCATCCTCCCCTTGTTCATACTCTGTGTTAAATGCTGAACTGGGTGTCCTGGGCAAGCTTGACACAAACCTTTGGGTCGTCTTGAACCTCTTCTGCTGACCCAGGAGACAAACTGTGCTGCTGTGGAGTGCAGGAGCATCTTCCAGCTTGGAATGGCCTGCAGCAGGGAGCTGTGGGGTGGCAGCCACCTGCCAGGGACTCCTCCTGCCTGGGCTCTGCTTTCCCACTCCCCTCCCTGGCACAGCAGCAGGAGGGAATTCTGATTCCACTCCAAGCCTGTCCTGGGAAAACAGCACTTGACAGCAGAGCTCCAGGGGATAGAAATAAACCTTACCCTGGCTTGGAGAAGGAGAAGGAGCTGCCTGCTCTGCCTGGCATGGGAACAGCAGCCAATAATACCAGGAAACTTGATGCATTTATAAAATTCTAGAGAAGAAATGCTTGAGAAATTAAAACATTCAGCAAGTGAACATAAAACCACAGCAGAAGGGGGTGTTCCGTGAGCTTTCTCTGGTGGCCCTGTGACTCCAGACCACATTAAAAGCAAATGAACCAAGGAGGGAACAGGCTGATGCTTTGAGGGAAAAGAGCTACACTGAGACCAGTAATAACAATTACATTACTTCTGCCTCTTGCCTTCTGCAAGGAATGGCTGCATTTTTCTGTAGCCATTTCCAAGATGTCAATCTAAGCAAAAATCTTGTTATTTAGACTCTCCATTTTGGACTGACCCAATATTGAGGATCTCTGTCTACCACCAGTGCTACCAGGACATTTTGAACTTGCCACTGGTAAGTTCAGCCATGCTATCAATGCCTAGGGCCCAGGAGCTGAGGATCCCACACCAGTCAGGGGTTTCACTCTAAGCTTCCCAGCTGCCTCTGAAAGCATTGGGAAAGCTGGTCAGGGAAGCCTTGGAGGTAAAAAGCACCAAGGTGTGCTGAAGATGCTGCAGGTTTGTGCAGTGTGCACATAACCACAGCAAGTTATCATCTGAATAGGGCTTTGCAGGTAGGAGGATTTAACTCTACTGGCAATGAAGGAGTCTTTCAAAACCCCAAGAGATGCCCCCAGTAACCCTAGTAAAGTTCAGGTACTGGGAGACCTCAAACAAGTACTTCATGCACCAAGCCAGCAGGCAAAGGAAGGCAGCAGGAAACAAAGTTGAGGTCAGGAAGAGTTCCTGGGGAGGGAGAGCTGGGACTGCTGTGCAGCCAGGCTGCAGCAGATGAACTCCCCCAAGCCAGCCCTGCTTGGCACTGGGGTCTGTCACAGGGTGGAAGTCACTCAGCCCTGCTAGTGCTGAAGTTTTCCTGCCTGAGCAAGCCACCAGTACAAGAAAAATCCCACTTTTCCACATGGTCTGCAGAGGAAAGCTGGAGAAACAAACAAACAAAGGAAGGATGGGGTGGGTAAAACTTGCCAAGGTGTCATGAAACAGAAGGGGTGAAAGAGCCAGGGGTGAAGACAGGCTGGTGACAGGCTGGTGCTGGCTGTGTGATTCCTCCAGTTCCCATGTGCTGCCACCCCCATGTGTCCTCAGGGAAAGCTGCCCCTCCTCAGCAGCCCCAGTGCAAAGCCCTTGCTGGGGGCTGAAGAGCTGCTGTCCCCAGAGTCCTGACCTGGGGTCTGAAGAAGGGAACTCTACCAAAACAAACCCTCAAACCCCCCCACATTAATATCTCACCCTTGCCTAAGGAATCCAACAGCAGTGATGCTGCTCAGCCTGAAAACAGTGGGGCAGAGGGCCCGTGGGTGGCAACAGAATACTCCCAGACTTTTGGACTGTCTGGGATCCTGTGCTGACAGGCATTGTCCCCTTCAGGGGCACCTCCCTGAGGTCCCTTTGTCCCTTGCTGGGCTTGTTTCCCAAGCCAGATGCCATGGGAGAAAAGGTCCTGCAGGACACGGGAGAACTCCAGGGTAACCCCCCTGGTTTCCACCTGCTGACAGAGTTGAGTCTTCTGGTATTTCTGCAAGTTTATGTCACTGGTAGTGTTGAAAATGATAGAAAATCCCTAACTTTTAATTAGTTATTTTGATTAATTGTAAGAATTTCCCTTTTTTAACCAGCACTATTTAATTTTTTTCACAGATTCTTATTGATACTTTGATCATTAAATCATTGAAAATTTAAAGGTGTTCAAACTAACCCTGACAAGCTTCAATAAACAAGGCCAAAGGGATTTGAGGATGGGGCATCTGGAATCTTAAATTTATGGCCTTGCAAGGAGGTTGGAGTGACCAGAAGATACAGAGGAGATTAAGGCTGGAAAAGTTGGAGACTCCCCGTGTGAGAAAAAGATAACAAAAGAGCCACAGAATGTGGACCAGATTAGCATAAAGAGCGAGAATCATAGACCAACAGAGAATAGAATGCTAATTAATGAAGAGGATTATGTAATTTAGAAGCAATGAACATGAAACTCTTTGTTTGCTAAAAATGTATAAATAAGTGAAGAAGTTTTGTTTTGGCGTCAGTGTGGAGGCCGGAGCTTTGTCAGCCACACACACAAACTTTGCTCAAGAATAATGGAATGCCTGACTCTGGAACACTAAAAAGAGATTTAGAGGAGTTCTTTTTATCCCCATGACTTCAGTGACTGCAGCATCGGTCAGAAATTTCCTCTTGTGGAATTCTACTGGCAGATGCTTTGCATCCTGGAGTTACACGAAGAGTTTACATCCCCTCATCCTGGCTCTCCCTTTTAGTCCCTTTTGTACTAATATCAGCAGGGTGCAATTCCAGCTGGTAACATCCATGGAGGATGAAGCAGGAAATTCGCATTTCAAGCTGAAACTTTGGGAAAAATGTGGCCCATCCTTAAGGCGCCCTCTTGATGGTCATCAGATTCATTCCCAATTCTGTTCAAAGCAGACCTGCTTAGAGCCAAATCTTCCCCATTTTTTGATCAATGGGTCCCCAGGGCCAAGGAAGGAGCAGTAGTTCTGCTGGGAGCGCACAGGACACCAGGGATGTGCCCGGAGTGAGCCAGTGACAATTCATCCACAAGAGCCCAGCGACACTTCATCCACAAGAGCCCAGCAGCGGGGCTGGAGTGACTGGCACAGCCCCTGTGGGCAGAGGACATCAAGGCACAGCTGCAGGGGGAGGAACAGGATTTGTGGTGCTGAGCAAGTGCTGTAAAGATTTTACTGCCTCTTGTAGGGCAAGTGCCTCGCACCTGACAGTGATGGAGTCCTGAGCTGGGGTTATTTATCCACAGGGATAAATTTTACTGAAGAGCTGGGGCTGATCTCAGGGCACAAAGGCACCGAGTGCTCCCAGGGCTGCTCTCATGTCAGCCCTAAAGCCCCCTGGCACGAGGTGGGGGAAGTGCTGGTGCTGCGAGGGCTGCAGGTCTGGAAGGGACAAAGGCTGCAGCAGCACAGCTCACATCACATCACAGCAGCACAGCTCACAGCACATCACAGCAGCACAGCTCACAGCACACCAGCACAGCTCACAGCACACAGCACACCAGCAGCTCGCTCTTTATTCACTGCTCATGCCCTGTCCCAGCCAAGAGGAGCAGCTGCCCCTCTGCACCCCGAGCTCAGGAACCACACACAGTCACAGAAGGGTTTGGGGTGCATAAGGACCATTGAGTTCAGCCCCTGGCCATAGGCAGGGAAGAGAAGTCTGGCTGGTCCCTCCAAGCCTGGTCAGTCCAGCTGGGGCAGCCTGGTACCAAACACCTCTGCTCTTTGGACAAAGCTGGTTTATGAACAAGGTGGGAAATCAGGGAACGGTGCAGTCTGAGGCTGCTTTTACCCCAGTTACTCATTAACACCTTCCCAGCGTGGGCCAGAGCAGGACTGGGCCCAGAGGAGCTCTGCCCTCTCCCTCCCTCCCTTCCCCACTTTGGGGCTGACACCAAACTTGCTGAAAGGCGAGTGGAAAATGCTGAAGTGCTGAGTTGCAGCTTGAAAAATGACAGAGAGTGATTATTGCTGTCCAGGAGACAAGGATTAATACATCAGCCCGATGTGGAACTCATACTTCAGGCAAAGTATTTTTATATGGGCAAAAATCTGCATCATTTTCCTCAGCTGTTTGATTCATAGGAAGACAGTGCTGAAGAAACAAGGGAGGGGGGAAAAAGGAAAATAAAGGCTCAGAGCACATTTTATCAGCTCTTGTACTAATGTACCAGTGGCAGGAAGAAGCTGATTCTCAGGGCATGTTAACAAAAAGCATCAAGCTGAGGTAGGGGATCTGTTGCTTATTTTGCCTTCTCCAAAGTGCCTCTCCTCAGACTGCCAGGGGAGGGGAGGGAGCCAGGCCAGCACTCTGCCAGACAGAACAGGGGAGGAAAGGTCTGCTAAAGGCTGGCTGCTGTGTTCTCCTCAGGCAGACTGAGGGTGATGGATGGGGAGGTTGCTCAGCGTCAGGCAGGGTGCAAAGGGGCCTCACTAACATCTATTAAAGCCATACATTTTCCCAGGTTCATCTGGCGCTCACTCTTTGTCACCACACTTGTTACCTTTCCCTGATGGTAAATGCTGGGGAGCTTCGAGGTATTTGAGCAGTCAGAGACGACAAATCCCCGCAAAGAGGAAAGTGTAAAACAGCAGGAGAAACATGTTGGCTTCATCCTGAGTGAGCATTAAATACACTTCCCATTTGTCTGAGAAGACAGCTAATGGGAAAGCTGGCTCTTTAATTGAACAGCCTGAGAGCCTCACGCAGCTGCAGATAACAAATGCTCAGGAGAAAGCCATTTTTCCAGGCGGGGATGCCGGCCTGGGTGAGGCAGGAGGGAGCATTTCCTCCAGGGAAAGAGCAGCACACGCCGAGGCTGCAGAGGACAAGCCAGGCGAGGCCTTTCCCAGCGGCGCTGCTTAAAGGAGCGCAGCGAGGCCTGGGGTGAGGCCTGGGGTGAGCGCTGAGCCCGGAGCGGCCCGAGGCCACAGCGGAGCACAGGGTTATTTCTGCCGCGTTGTACTGCAGGCTCCGGCCCGGGGCTGTGTGCGCTGCCCGGCCCCCTCGGAGCGGCCGCCCTCTGTGGGACACTGCCGCTGCTGGGACACTGCCGCTGCTCTGGCGGCACTGCTGCACCTCCTGCCAGTCCCAGCACGCCTGGCAAGAGGCCTCTCCCTGGGTTTTGTGATCCCTCCAATGCAGAGCTGAGGATCGCAGGGCACCTTTGCGGCCCCTCCGTGCTGGCAGCTGGGCTGGGCCCTCCGGAGACTTGGAATCACAGAATCCCAGAGTGGTTTGGGTTGGGAGGGACCTTAAAGCCCATCCAGTGTCACCCCTGCCATGGGCAGGGACACCTCCCACTGTCTCAGGTTGCTCCCAGCCCTGTCCAACCTGGCCTTGGACACTTCCAGGGATCCAGCTGCTCTGGGCACTCTGTGCCAGGGCCTCCCCACCCTCATAGCACAGAACTTCCTCCCAATATCCACCTGCCCTGACTCTTTTGGTTTGAAGCCATTCCTTCTTGTTCCATCTCTCCAGGCCCTTGTCAATAATTCCTCTCCATCTTTCTTGTCAGCTCCCTTCAGGTGTTTCCCAGCAACCTCCAAGGTACAAGGTGCAGGTGCCAGGCAGGGCAGCCCAAAAATTACTCAAAAGTGATTAATGAGCCTTATAAAATGAACTTTCCCTGGCACGGGACACCTGCTGCATGTGTCCATCTGCAGCACATCAACCTTCCCATCTCCCCTCAAATCTTCCCTCCCCCTGCATGATCCTTCAAACTCACCCTCCTGCAGCACAACCCCTTCCCAGTCTAAAGGATGTCTGACAGTCTAGGATTAACCTGAATATTAGTTTCCTTTACTTACTTTAAATGTTGTTTAGCCATGGAATTCAGGAATCTCTGGCCACTCCAGGGTGTGCAGCAGAGGGTGGACAGAGCCTGGCAGGCACCTGCTCTCACAGTTATCATGCTAATTAATAACACGCTAATTAAATGAAGAAAGCCCATTACCGAAGTATCAAGGGAAGGGCAGAGATAAGAATGTAGTAAGAGAGGGACTGAAGGAGTCTCCTCTATTGTCAAGTCCCCTTCCCTGTGATTCTCATCTCACCAGCTTATTAAACTCTGCCTTGAAAGCAGTGGCTTTTCCGTGCTCCCCAGGGGAGGCTGTTAAAGAACTTCCCTTATCATGTACCAAGGAATCTCCTCATTTGCAATTAAAACCTACGCTCAACCAGTTTGTTCTTGATTTGTGGTTTAAATCACCTCTCCTCCATGTGGTTTTTCCGCCCCCCCCACCCCGAACAGCAGCCTCTCCTCTTCTCCACAAGAATTTATGGCCAAACAGGCTGCATCCCCTCTTTTCCCCGTATCCTCATTGCTCTTCTGCCTGTAAACCTAAACCTAAGCCCTCAGTGTGTGCAGAACCCAGCAGCAGGAAGACAGCTGAAAGTTTTCTCTCACCTCAGGGTGAGAGATCACCGATTCCCAGAGCAGCATCACAAACAGAAACTCTCATCAATTCCTGGACACTCTCACTGTATGTTAATTAAGTGCATTTAATTAACAAAAGGGCAGACAAATGCAGCAGGGCTGAGGCCTGAAAGGCCACCCACAGGGAGCTCCCTTCCTGGCTTGCCTGGCCCTGTTCACTGTGTTATGCCAACACCTGCTGAACCTACAGAGGTTCCGTGGCTGTCCCAGTTTGACCCAGTGCTGCCTCACTGCCAGCAGGACCAAGAGAACTCATGGGAAAACCCTGAGCTGGCAGACTGGGGACATGGATGTGCTCAGAGGAGCCCTGATTCCTCACAGACTTTTGATTAAACACCTTCAGTGTTCTTGATACCCCTTTCTTATCCCAGCACTGAACTGGAAGATCAGTTCCAGTTACAGACAATGAATGGCCAAGGACCAGGCCTCCCAGTTTTCCATGCATCCAAGGAGAAGGCTCAAGCTGCTTGCCTGGAATGAGGGGAATCCTTTGGTACAGAAGTGGAAAAAGAAGTCATTGCCATGAGAAAAGAGAAGCTGGTGCTTTAATCCCTACTGTGATCCCACTCTGGCTGACCCTGAGCAGCTCAGATTTTCCCAGTGGGGTATGAGGAGTTTTCTGGGAGTCCATGAAACTCCAGGCAGGCCCAGCCTGGGGAAGGGCTGTGTCTGCCAGGGACATGCCCACGGCCCAGCTGGCCACATCTGTGTGAGGACAGGCAGATGTGCTCACAAAATGTGCTCTGTCATGTCCTGCCTCGAGAGCTGCAGGCTCTTAATTCCCTTCAAAGGCAGAAAAATGACGGAGCACTTGGCTTAGGGATTCAGTAAGTCTGTTCTGCTGCTTTAACATGAGGCTGGGCACATTGTTCCCACTAACAGAGGAAGAACAATTAGCCCTAGAGAGCATTACCAGTGCACTGTAATAGGGATTTTTAGGGCAAATCACCTTAGGAGACTCCAGTGAAGTGAGACTGGGTTTTCCAAGGAATTTGCAATGCTAATCCTGGCAGTGCCAGGTCTCCAGTGATGCTGCATGGCAAGGAGGGCTGTGGGTGCCATGTAAACCGGAGCAGGGAGAGTTATTAAATATGTTATCAGCCACACAGCAAATGAGTCATTTACAAATGTGATGTAAAGGCTGAGGAAATGAAGAAAAGGGTTTCTTAAAGGGTGAGCTGATCTCCTGGGCACACAGCTCTCTCTTACCTTGTTTCTGTTCAGTCAAAGGAGTTGTGAGTTTGATAATAAGCTGACAGGATTTGCCTGTTAGAAGATGTGATATTAATAAGTAATATTAAACGTGTGTCGTGTTGCTTTTGCTGTGGAGGGAATAAAATCCTTCCCTAACAACCATTCTGTGCCTGTTTGGAAGGATGGACCTTGTTAAGGAACAGGTATTTAAATATCTCATCTCTTCCCACCACGTCATCCTCCACCACTGCTAAACTGTGGAGCCAACAAGCTCCAAAATTCCCTGGTTTCTGGTGTTTGGGGATTTGTGTGCAACCTGTCAGAGCTGAATCCACACCACACAGCTCCCAACAAAGCCCAGCAGTGGGGATGGAGCCCAAGGCCAGGGAAGGAGTTCCTTGGAGAAGCTCCATGGTGTGCAACACTCATGCAGAGCAGAATTTGGGCATTTCTGGGCTAGCTGGGAATTCTCCAACAGACCAGGTCTTCACCAGAAAAAGCCAATTCTTCAGCACTGAAGGAACATGCAAGGGATGATCAAATTTTCAGGGAAAACTGCTGGATTCTCTGTTTTGGAGACTTGGAGGGGACCACACATTGCCCTTTAAGAACCCTTCATTTTCCAGTGAAACAGAGGTTCATACCTCCTGGCAGACCATGCTCACCCCTGGAACTCTGTGGGCCCTGGGATACCTGACTCCAAGCACCAATTTCTAGGGCCAGACCTTCACTTTGTCCAGCACTGGGCAGTCTCAGGAGAATCCAGTCCTAGGGCTGGATTTACCACATCCTCTAGGTTCAGGAGGATGCCAGAAACCTTGGATGTCAGAAACCCTGGATATCAGAAACCCTGGATGTCAGAAACCCTGTCTTCCCCTCTCAGATCCCCATCTCCACTCCCCTCACAAGAGCCTGGGCTCCAGGAAAGTTGGGGAGCCTTGAGAAAAGGTTTTAAAAAATAAAAAATGAAATGTCTGGTTTAATATTTATAAAGCCACCTTAGAAGGGGTTTGTCCCTCTTTAGGAAGCAGTATGTTTCTTTCCATTTTATAGTAGAAAAATAAGTCATTTCCAGAAAGGAGTTCCCATCTCTGGTCAGCTCCAGTGGCTGTAAAGATGTCAATCTTGATGGGCTTTCCCTGGCAATTTTAACCAGCAACAGTTTCCAGAAATCAATTCAAACCCCTTTGAAATCAATTGGCATTCACTTTAATGTCATTTTGATCCTTCCTTAAGGAGCAAAGTAACTTTTACAATTACAAGGAAAAGCTGTCCTCTTCCACCCCACTGTTTACTTCCCTCTTGTCCTTCCCCACACAGAACTGGAGCCATCCAGGCAGCGTTAATTATTTGGTTTGTGTATTCCCTCAGCCCTGCCCTGTGTTTGCAGGGAATTTTATTTAAATGGTATTTGCTGCAGCACTGTTATCACAACTGTGCTGGGAAGCAATTTGGCTTCCAGAGGCATCCTGAGAAACAATTTCTGGCTGCACACCAGTGGCTGTGCTGTGGTTCTGCTCACGCCCTACCCCACCAATGTCTGCAGCTGCAGTGGGAGTGAGCCTGGGCCCCCAGAGCCCCCAGCTGCTCACTGCAGAGCCATGGACAGGGAAGGCTCCTGGTTTGCCAAATAGCTGAACTGGGATGGGCACACAAGGGCTCACCCCTTGAAGTGGGTTCTAACTGAGGGGTTATTGTGCTCCCTGCAGCCAGTGCCCCCAGCTTGCTGCCACGTGGGAACAGCTCCAGCCTTTCCCTGCATCGGTGCTGGAGGAGGGAGTGGTGTGAAGTGCAGGCACTGGGGCCACGGCAGGGTTGGTTGGGCTGCAGCTCCAACAACCACTTGTGCTGGTCCTGTCAAAGCCCTGCCATCTGTGGAGGCTCTTTAATCACAGCAGCAGCTCAGCCTCCTTGGGGCCGACTCTCACTTCCCATCCACTCAGGATCCCCAGCTGAGATAAAAATATGGATAATGGTGCTCACAATTTTAATTCCCATCCATTTTTGGAAGAGTCTTCTCCTTGTGTGGGATGTCAAGTCAGAAAATTGGGCTCTCTGAGTGTCCTTCACAAAGGAACAGCGCGGGCAGTGTCTGAATGCAGCTGATAACCTTGTGATCTTCCTCTTCTTTTAGCAACAGAAAATATTTGTAGATCCCAAACCACTGCGTAGGAAGACAAAATAGACTAAGAGCTGTAATTTCCAAGGACATGCTCTCTAAAGCTGTGCCACATCAGAATCTCCCTGGAAAGGAAGGAGGCACCAAAACTCGTGGCTCTTTTCCTTTCTGTTTTCCTCCAGCTTGCAGTGGAGCATCAGACAGCTGAGAACAGTGGGTGGCACTGGCCTGGCCTCACATCTCAGGTTTGGCAGCGTGTCCTAGATGAGCTCCATGCAGAAATGTGGCCAGACACCACTTGGAATCAGGAAAAAAAAAGTCCACGAAATTGCCTTTGAAAATGGTCCTCAGTGCTGCAGAATTTCAGCTCCCCCTGATTCATGAAGCAGCCCTGGCTCGCTGCTGTCTCCCCATTAAAACCTGGTGGGGTTCAGGCAGCTGTGGAGCGGGAGAAATAGAAAGCAGAAGAGGGAAATAAATCCAGGCAGATCCACCTTAGCCCTGCTCCCAGCTTTACTCACTCCCATCTATAATGCCTTGCACCAGGCAGGTTTGACTGTAGAGCACTGAGCCAAAGCCATGTTCCACTGGGAATTCCTGCTCCTAAAATATGGAAGGTGAGAGAAAAATACTGATCATTGGAAAGCCAAGGCAGAGACACAGAAGAGGGGAGTGGGGGAGAGCTTGGCTTGGGGTGTGAGGGAAAAGTGGGTGAAGAAAGAGTTTTCCCAAATAACAAGTGGTGGAGCTTTGAAGCAGTAATTTTCTCCTTCTCAGGGGTAACTGCATGCTAACAGAGCTTCATTTGCTCACTACTGATGTGGTTTCTAATACTGGAAGCTGGGTTGGGGGCACCAAGAAAGAAAATATGGAATGAAGGTGGTGCTGGAGGGAGCGTTTGGAGTGTGGGCAGGTTGTGTACATCACATCATCCCTGATCCCCCTCAGGCTGCTCCTCCTACCTTGGCAGCCACCCAAGGTGGGCAAGATCCTCCAAGATCCTTCCTAAAATCACCAGGGAGATGGGTTTTCCAGATCAGCTGGATAAGGACAGGATAGGTGTGCACAGCTTCCCATGGATTCACAGCAAACATCAGCTCTCCGCCCTGTCTGAGGGCACCTCAATGACCCAGAGTGTCAAAGCAGGTGGAAAACAGGTCCTAAGTGACCTTGCTGTGGCCTGGACATGCCAGGTGCCTGAGCAGAGCTGGGAGGGACACCAGAAGAGCTCTCTGCCTGAGCTGCCTTTCCACATCACTGGCAGCTCTGTCCAAAGAGCTTTATTTGAAAGACATTTCATTTAATCTGCAAGGAAATGTATAATTTCGATCTTTGGGGATGTGGGATACTGACACTGATGAAATGGGGAAAACTTTACAAATGAAAATTATTTTAAACATGCAAAATCTCCAGTCTTTGAATCTGAAAACACAAGAATAACATTGTCACCCTGGGAGATTTCCTTTGTCCCACTTTGTTTTCCTGCTAATACTCCTCTTATAAAGCCAGAAATTGGATCACAGAATATTTCATCATTGCCAAATTTGAATTCTTTATCAGGAAAAGGTGTTTAATCAAGAAGGAGGAGCTCTTCAGGTGGGACAGACCTGTCTCCTGCAATGTTTCCTGGCAAAGCAGCTCCCTTGCTCCTGCTGAACACACTTCTGACTGCAGCATATGCTGGAAGCCTCCCCCATGAAGCTCCTCAGATGTCACCACCTCCAGACAGCACGAGGTGATGTTGGAGGTGAAATCCTGGTTCCCTGCACTCGCTGAGAAGAAAGCTGGGTAATACATCCACACTTTCACTATTTCTCCCACCACAAAGGCAGGCAAGAATCACAGCTCTCCTTTTAAAAATAAATAGTTAAATAAAAATATGTTTCTAGGCCAAATGAAAGGCTCTAAAGAACATTTTTCAGCAAGACAAGCGTTGTGCCATCTTACACCAAGGCCCTGTATTCTTTGCCTGGGACTCTCAGGAATTTTTCCAAGGTCAGCTCAGTATCCTCTTTGCACAAGAGAACAGGAGCAGCCCCCTGCAACTCATCCCAAGGAAATGAGGGCAGTGGTAAGAAATGTGGGACATAGCTGAAAAGCCAGGGAGAAATGTAGTGACAGGCTGGTGACTTTGAAGCTGGGCTTTCCCTTCTGGAAAACCCTCCTTATGATGTACCCTGCACATTATTAGTGCATTAATCCTTTAGCAATGACTTGATTATTTGCCATCAGACTTTAGGCTGATATCTCCAAAGGGCTCTGCACATCAGCTGCACAGTGACCTTTATAATGAGCTTCAAATCTTGATATTTCAAACCTCTGCTACCAAAAAAACCCCAACCTTGAACACATAGATTCATAAAATGGTTTGGGTTGGAAGGGCCCTTAAAGCCCATTTCATTCCACCCCTGCCATGGGCAGGGACACCTCCCACTGTCCCAGGTTTGTCCAAGCCCTGTCCATCCTGGCCTTAGACAGTGCTCAGAGCTGGTGCAGCCTCACCTCGAGTCCTGGGAGCAGTTTTGGGTGCCACAATATAAAAAAAGGATCTAAAGCCATTAGAGAGTGCCCAAAGGGGGATATGAGGATGGGAAAGGATCTGGAGAGGAAGCCCAAGAGGAACAGCTGAGGGCACTTGA